>CM075199.1:2215025-2610025 GCA_037577475.1 Chaunax sp. Z400
TTGCATCTGCAAACATTCAATATTGCCCACACTGTAAAAAGAGAGCGTGTACCAAACATCAGTCCCAACAGTCATTACAGAACCCGCCCAGCAGGAAAGAACAGTGTGCGATTGAAGCAGGGTTCACAGAAATACATGATGTGTGCGATCATGAGGTCTCTTCATGTAATGATACCAATTCATTTCAGTCACACAGACTTCTGTGTTCACCAAAAGAGTTAAGTGCGTTGTGTAAAGGGATGTAATTATGGAACTGTTTCCCCATATCCCACAAGACGTACTCTTGAGGCTTGTGTGATATTTGCAAGAATGGATATTTTGGAAGAAACATGGTGAATATTCTACTGATGATTTATGTATATTCATCATTATCACTATGGCAGTAAGTATGATGCTGATTTCACATTACCTCATTGTTTTTACCAACAACAAGGTGAATCAAGTGTGAAGGTGTGGGTTGCAGCTTTAAGATGCATTATTTAAAGTTGGTATTTTTCTACTTGGAGTTTGTAGATCATCATTGTTGAGATTTTACTGAAATAATACAACCTGTGAGGAAACCATTACATCTTCATACCTCAACGATGGAATAGATCAAGTTCTAATAACTCCCAAAACAACATACTGTATAGGCTACACATCCAAGTCTTGCAGAGAGAGCCAGTGACTCACAACATGAGGGTCACATGTCACTGGTGTGAATAATGCTTTATAGTTACCTAAGCTTTGCCTCTTGCCAAAATGTGCACAGTTAGTAAGTTAGTGGAATGAATGTTTATTTTAAAAGCTATTTGAAAGGCAAAATCATTTAATATCAATAGTCTTTTTTCACACAGAGATCGAGCAACAGCACCGCAACAAAGTCCTTTCTCTACAATGCAGTTGTTTGCTCATACTGAATAATTCAAGGGCAGAACAACGTCGCTCCAGTTTGTGATTTTAAATTGTGTGCCGGCGAAGAGAGTGTGATGTTTAACACAGTATCGCTTCAGGGTCTGGTGCGACGTCTAATAAATGTGTCGAGCAGCGCTTTGTAAAGAATAGGTTAACATTAAAAAAAAGCTATTTGCCTCACCTGTTACATTGCAGTTGATCTCGTCCTCTGATTGGATGATAAGGAGTTCCCTAACATTGTTCTGTCTCTCCAATTAGAGGACATTTCTGGTTCATTTTCTTCTTCTTTGAGCTAGCTGCTAACTGCAGCTGGCTGCTTTCTAAGTCGTCCGGTTAGGGCCGCATGCATAGTACGTCTTCAAAACGTCACAATCCCATCCTGGCTTTCCACCTCGCGCTTACACAGATGTTCTGTTACTACCTTGCATTTACACAGATGGTTGGTGCAGAATAAAGGCACACAAGCCTAACTTTGAAAACACTGTATGAATGGCGCTAACGACTTACATCTGGCAAAAAAAAAGGATTTTGCACAATAGAAAATATGTACACATTTGCAATCAATCATGGAAATGTCAAATCATGGAAATGAATCCATAGCTTTGCACAATTCAAGTTCATTCACATAGTTGACAAAGCGGCATTATGACTTGCTCCAGTCATAAAACAGTGGGAAAAACACTCAGAGCTGTTGTGGCATAACTACAACTGCTTTATCATTGTATGGTGGCAGATTAACAAATATACCAACTTGAAAGAACCAGGATATCACAGAAGATTAGTTTTATGTGCAGCTTCCAGTTTTTAATTTAAAGTGGTTCAGTAGAAGTTTTAATTAGTTTTTTTTTGTTTTTTTAATCAACACAGCCATGTATGTAGGAAAAAGCATCTCACACAGCTTCATTATCATCACTCTGTCCACATACCATGTCCTCTAAATATCAGTGTGCTTTGGCATTCACTCTATAATCAACTGGAGAGGAGCATTTTAGAAGAGTTCATCTTTCAGCTGTGATGTTTATGATGTCACCAAAATGCTTCAGAGCTTCATATTTATTACTGCTTTGAGCAGGGACACAATTTGCGACCATTTCAGGCATCAAAAGCTTTGGCCTCGTTTCAAATCACCAGAGCCTCCAACCACCTCCAAAATAGCACCTCAATAATTCATTAACATGGGCATTTTTATATGCCGTCCTCTTCGCTTTGCAAAATCAAATCCCACTTTGAACATTTCAACAGTACAGATTGTGTTTTCATTGAAGAATATTCATACTGACTCAATATTTGAATTAATCCAAATGCTCCCTGAAAGTCAACACGAGAGGTAGGAGAGTTACTGAGATGCATCTATTACATCAGAAAAGAGTAAAAAGCTGTGATGTCTTAAAATATATATTTTTCTTTAACAAAAGTACACACACCAAATATATTGAATGATTAAAGTGAAAACAGCACAAATCTGCATATTTGATATGCCACCCTTCTTTGTTTCAATATCTTCATTACACCCCCCCCCTCTTACTCTGCTCTATCCATCTCCACGCTGTTTAGAATTATTATTGTGCAACATCTTCATTTTGCCCTCTGGTTCATCTCTATTATCTTCTCATTCTCATTCACTCTCTCCTCCATTACTTGTCTCCAATAGCTTTTGTCTGCCAGCGACCATTACTCATGAGTCAGGATGAGTGAAACCTTAATTTATAATATTTACTTTTACCTGTTGGCTCCTTTGTTCCCCCAGACGAGTCTCACTTTGTCATGTTGACTGTTAACCCTTTTTATCTCCTTCACACAGTTTCCTCTCACTCTGTTTTACCATGTACAGTATATCTTTGAATTAAACAACTTGCCATTAGTCTCTTCCTCTCACCTTTATTCTCTCACCTCCAATGTCCATGTCACCATTTCTCCACATAGTGGGGTAAGGAAATGCAGCATTAGCTTCCTGGTCAGTTAAGGCTGTGACCAAACACAAAAGGTTAGAAATGAACTAGTGCACACTTCCTCACACAGTCTTATGAGAATGTGATGATGACTGTTTCAGTAACAGATCTTCCCAACACTACATTAGATCTGACAGTAGGACATGCACATGCAAATATAATTGATATTTTAAATAATATAAAAAATAGAATTAACTAAATACTTTTGAGTCCAATATGAATGTGTGTAATATGAACGTGTTCTCTCATGGTGAAAAACCTACAGAGAATGAGTGTAAACAGTGTTTTATTGCTTTACAGATTTCCTGGTAGAATCTACTAGAATCATATTTTTTGCACTGTGGTGCTTTGAGCAAATGTTAACATCAAAATAAAATACTCACAATGGTATTGCTAACATGCAAGCACGATGTGTAGCACATTAATGATCTTAGTATAAAATAAACATAGTGTACACCTGTGGCTGAATCTATTATCATTAACTTTGCAAGGAGCGGATCAAGTACTGGGCATTAACCTGATGACAAATATCAACCTCACAGTGGTGCTAAAGGAAAAGTCATGTGATCACCAGCGTAAGTCAGTCTTCTTTGAATCCTCTTGGAATCATAGATGTGTAACAAATTCCTTTGCCATTCATTCAATAACTGTTGAATAATTCAGTGTAGACCAAATAAAAGTTACAGACTGCCTAACATTGCTTAGAACTACGATGGTAGTTTGCATCAAGAGAGCACTAAATGACGTGCAGACAAAGCTATAGTGACTGGGAGTGGAACACAGTGGAGAATTCAGTTAAATTTAGAAGAAAAGTTCACTAATTTACAAGACAGAAACTTGAATATTCCGGCATTTCAGTAATAAATTTATGGGGGAAAAAAAGATTCAGATCCCTCAGATAGTTTGTGAGATTGCAGCTGCACCTTTCTTAAGATGACATCTGTTGCTAAGTAACTCTTGTTGTGTCTATTTGGACCAGGGTGAACATAAAATGGGCTCTTATGATTGTTCCAGACTTGAAACATAATAATAATAATAATATGATGAGTTCTGTCCTACCTTCTTTTTTTCTTAGAAAGGAAAACAACTTACAAGTTAAGAGAATATGTGTTCTCACAAGTCATTAAGGATGGACCAGTTGTATAGGGGTGGGACAATTCTGCCCATGCAGAGGTCACAGACTGCTGGTAATGGTAGAACAGGCAGAGTTTTCAGGGATCTGTCATTGTCCCATTTGCACAGCCAATAGTGCAGAAATCCCTATCATCACATTCATTAAACTGAGTTTGCTCTTTTTTTCTGTGTGTGTACATCAAGAGCTAAAAAATTTAGGTTTTTTTAAGTAGTTTAATGTAAGTATATTGGACGTAATAAATTGGCACTGCATAATTTAATAGAATTAGTCCAGAAATGATCACATTTATTCTCCGACCTTCTCTCCCTTCTCTGCTTCCGCCAACAGGAACACATCTTTTTAAAGTTTTATCAGCATTCACTCCCTCATTTAAACTTGGTATATCATGCACTCTGCCAGTCTTCTTCTCCTTTCACCTACTTTCCATTTCCCTCCCTTTAATACCAGTTTACTGTTTTAAAAGATAATGTAATGTCCTTCACACTCCATTATCCATTCTTATTCTATAGAAATTCCTCTTATGTCCCCCACCTATTTTCTTCTCTTGCAAATTGAGATTCATTCATCTTTCCATTTGTTCATGAGTTGTTCGGTTTAAACAGCTGGCATAAAGCTGTTTTTCTATTTAATATCTCTTGCTTTTTCTTCCCTATCTCCTTCTTTATTTCTCTGCCTCCTCTTCTTTCACCATACTAACATTCATGTTGTAACAGAACAAGACAATTAGCTTAAACGCAGTGAATAAGATAAAGTTCAATTATCTTCTTTTCTCTTTACCACTTTGTTGTCACCCTCCCATCGCTTCATGACTGTCCTTGTACTTTTAACCATACCTGCCTCTCTATCCGCTGTTAAATTTGATTGGCCCACAATTACCTCTCCCCCGCCCCGCACCATCCCTCTTCTCCTCCTCCCCCATGCCGATAGTGCCGAACAATCAGTTTAGAGTCTTGGAGCAGTGATCAGTGGAGCAGTTTAAGTTTTATTGTCCATTGGAATTAATCCGGTCGATACAGGTTGGCGCTGAGATGAAGCTGATAGCTGTGAGTCAGGACTGAGTCCAAATCAATAAAGCTTTAAACTTTATTACGCCATAAAACTCGTGTGTACGCACAGATATGGATTCACACCAACCTTTGGTAAAATAAGTAAATGAATAAATAAATACCTGATGTACACACAAAGATTGAACCACATTTTCACATACACAAAGAGAAAAGATGCATGCATGCAAACATATATACAGGAAGCCAACAATCATGAATCCAGAATCCATATTTAAGCAACATACACTTAAAAATACACTGAAACTGACATTCATATAATATGCATGTGTCCTTCAACTTGTCTTTCACATAAACATCTGGGAAGCAGTCTGACAACAGACTCTTGCACTTGGAAGAGGTTTTTAGGATTAACAAGAGAAACAGCTGCTGGCATGCTCAGATGTGGGAGAAAAGGGATGGTGGAGAGTGCAGGGTGGAGGAGTCTCAGGTGGTGTGGAGGGATGTAAGCGTTCTTAAAAGAAAAAAGTTGGATCAAAAATGGGGTTTTTTGTTTGTTTTATACTAGCTTGTGC
Source organism: Chaunax sp. Z400 (assembly GCA_037577475.1). Lineage (NCBI taxonomy): Eukaryota > Metazoa > Chordata > Actinopteri > Lophiiformes > Chaunacidae > Chaunax > Chaunax sp. Z400. The sequence continues at coordinate 2,220,583 of CM075199.1, forward strand.
TGGCAGCATGGTGCATACATGGGAACAATTAGACCTCACTCTCTTTTGGCCTTTCCATCTCAATTTGTTTGCAACTGTCTGTTCATGATTGTCTTTTTCTTTCACTTCTGTTTTTCTTCTTTTTTCTTGTGTCTAATTTTAGGCTCGCTGGCCTTTGTGAATCTCCCTCACCCTGAGTATTGGTCTGGTAGCAGAAGAGCCTCTCTGCCTGCCTGGCTGCTTGGTATTCACTGCAACGCACACTTTTGAATGTGATGAGTGTTATTGAATGTAATTCATTCACTTACCGAAAAACGCTGTGTGTGTTTACTTTGTGGAGTTTGTGAGACAATGTGTGAGTGTGTTTGTTCAAGTGCATGTGTTTACAGTGCCTTGACTGATGTACTGCATGGAGTCAAAGAGATGCATGACCAGACACTTCTCAGCCAGCACCCGCCGGCCATCCATTCTTGTGTCAAGCAGCACTTTACTCACCCAGAATACACAGCGGGAGAGAGGGGAGGCGTGATGGCGTTAAGGACAATGATTAGGATAGCAGCTCAGAACACTTTTGGCTTGGGACATCTCACTTAAATTTGCATGTTTTCAATCTCTTGTAATCTATACTCTCACTGTGTTTTTCTCGTGTTTCTTGAATGGTAATATAACACACAAAAACCCTCCCATTCAGTCCTAAAATCTATCAAATTACTGCTCCAAATTCACTCAGGAAGGAGAAAAGAGCAGTTGTTCTGTTACAGTCTGTTAAAACATATTACATGTATAACACAAATAGCAAATAACAGTGTGCAAAATGAATATGACCTAATGTGACCAACTTCTGTGATTGCATGTAGTGTCTGCTTTACAATATTTCTCCTCAAAGATTGCATTTTTCCTTGCTCAGTATACCATAAAAATAGCCATTAAACCATAAAACCATTAAAAATAAAAGCATTGTTTAATTGTTTAAAGTAAACCTTTTTCTACAATTGGGATTTTTAAATATAGATCCACTCCATGTTGTCTTTCATACAAGGGCGCCGTGACCAAGACTCTCATTTCAAATATAAAATGATAAATCATTGTTATGTAATACATAATAAGCCTAACATTTGTCACAACACTGAATCACACTACTAATATGTGTACCTGTGACCCCGCCTCTTCTGTCTGATCTACTACATGGTCGACATGTCAACTTTAATGCAAACTCTAGACAAAGATTAAAGTCTGATAGTAAAAGCATCATATTCAAAAATATAGCTATATATTTATCTGTACATAACTAGTGACTAAAGCTGTCAAAAGATTGTAATAAAGTAAACATTTCAATATCTCCATGAGATGTGGTGGAGTAGAATTTAAAATACATGATAGAAAATACTCAAATTAAGTACCTCAGTTCTGTACTTAAGTACAAAAGTTGAGTAAATGCACTTAGTTACATTCCTGTCAATTCGTATGTTTGATATATTCAAAAATAATTAAACAAGAAGAAAGTCTACAGCCATGGCAGCAGCTCTTCAGTCTGTTTTCAGCTACAACAGTACTTTGAGCTCAGCATATATACCTCATCATAACAAGAGGCAAATTGTAAACATGTAATAGTTACAATGTTCACTCTAAACAAAACAAAATACAACCAAAGCTGATGGGACGTCATTAGTTTTATAAGAATTAGCTTTAAACCAAATTATGAGACAAATTTTCTTTTTGACAAGGTGATGCTGCCAGATGAAGAGTCGGAGGATTGTTAAAGTGATAATAATTTCATCCTGAGGGATGAATGTGTGATTCATGACAGCCCATCCTACACAGTAGCTGTTGAGACTTCCCTCTCAACTCTATAATTGTGAGTGTGAGTTATTTGAACAGGCTGCCCACTCATTAACCAAGTTCCCTAGGTCATTGGTTTAAGACAAGAATAGCCCATGGCTGATGGAGATACTGTTTATTCAATTTCTAGCCTGCCTCTCTTCAAAAATTCAAAGCAATTTCATTTAGTGTTTGAATGGTGAATGAAAGAAATTAACAATCTAACATGGCCAAAACAAATGAGGTCTTCTGCTCCAAAACCAGCAAGTACCAGCATAACTGATGACACACACTCTCATTCCCACACACAAACACACAGAGCACCAATGTCATCAGAGCGGATTAGTCACACATGACAAAAAGACCAGAGTGATGGAGGATTGGGAGGGAAGAGCATTGGAAAGAGAAAGGAGGCATGAAATGGTGATAAAAATCGCAGGGAGAATAGAGACCGAGTCAGAGCGAGGATGGGAGGATGGGAGGGTGGGAGGATGGGAGGGTGGCCTGAGGGGTGACCTGTCTTTGTCAAAAGAAGAACCGAGAGGAACAATACCGGGAGCATCGCCCGGATCTGAAACGTGCCTCTGAGACAGAGACAGAAAGCATGAAGAAAAATAAAGATCTATGAAGCAGCTGCCTCATCCATACCTCGCATTTGTATGTGTGTGTAAAGTCAGCAGGATGATAATAGGGTGGTGATGCATTCTACTAGTAAAAGTGTTAAATGATGCCATCAGGCAGCACACAACCTATGAGGGAACACACATCAAATGCAAAAGTGGCCCCGAGACACACAAGTGCAACAACACACATTGTAAAGATGATAAAAGAGAGCAACATTCAGGTATTTATTTACCTATACAAACATACACACCCAGGAAACGATAATTCTGTGCATATTTTAAATTAGCCTCTGGGTGAATGCGAACAGCAGGAACAAGATGGTGATGATATTATGGTCGGCATCTTCAAAATAAAAGCTTGACATCTGGAAACATTGTCTATCAACTTTGTGTTTGACCACCAACCATAAGCAATAAACACACAGACCTCCTCCCCTCATGCTCTCCATTCACTTGGAACACGGCTCTGCTCATCTAGCACAACAGCCTGATCCAGGATGCTGTCAGGCTAGACTAGCATGGCTCCGATCCTGCATCCCTCTCCTCCCGCGGTGGTCCAGCTGCTCTGGCTGAATAGTTGAAGGGTGCCGTGGGCAGTGATCCTCCCATGATGATCTTAATCCAAACTTTGCATCTCTTTCTCCATCGACAGTGAGTGTTTTTCTCTCACAGGTGACACATGTTTCAGTAATGAAGATGAAATATCTTAATAAAAGAAAAATGCTGAAGGAGCTACCTGCCACTGATTCTGCTGCCTGGAGCGAAAGGAGCATCACAGGAAGTTCATTTGGCACAGGTTCACAAACGCATAACTGCAGTATAAACTTCCTCTTACACACAAAGACATTGCTATCATGTTGACTGTAGACCTGAGCAGCCACTGTGTGAGAGGGTAAATGTACTGTATATGGATTCATGCTTTGAGGCTATCAAATCAAAATCAAGGAGGAACTAATGTACCAAATGTTTGCCGTCTTAAAAGAAGAAAACCCAAGGTGGAGCAGAAGCATTGTGGGAAAGAAAAGGAGTTTCCAAACCCATAAAGTAATCCAGCTAAGCAACTTGAAAGCGTCAACGTGTTTACGTCATTGCAAAGAGGAAGACTTTTAATTTATTTCTATCTCAACAATATGCCTGCACCCACAAACACTCTTTTCCAAACACACACGTTATGTTTGTGCACACATGCGCACTGACCCACTCGCCTTGCGGATGGCCAGGATGAATGGCTCAGCTGTCCTGTATTGACAGCAGGATTGATGTTGTCTGATTCCCAGGTGACTCATTTGGCCACAGTCAGAATGGACCTCTTCTCAGTGCTTCACTGACTTACTGTGTGTGTGTGTGTGTGTGTGTGTGTGTGTGTGTGTGTGTGTGTGTGTGAGAGAGAGAGAGAGAGAGAGAGAGAGAGAGTGATTATGCATTGATAAGCATTCATTAGGAGGAATATAAAGACAGAGGAAGGGAGAGAAGGGAGTAAAGACATCAGACTAAGGAAGCAGAAGCAAAAACAGAAAACTATCCGTGTGTTTCTGAATGTATTATAGAAAAGCATGAATGTACATACATGTTGAATATTCTATTTTTTTAACCTTTATTTAACCAGGGAACCAGTCTCATTGAGTTTTAAAATCTCTTTTACAAGAGCGTCCTGACCCAGACAGGCAGCACTACGTACCAGCAGGGTTACAACAGACAGACATACAAATACAATTTACAAAAGTATCACAAATATGAATCAGCATTTGTCACCAGCCAACAACATCAAGCATCAATCAGTGGTAACTTCCCAATCTTCTTTGAATGATGTGAATCTGGAGATAAGAAGGAAGCAGACTAAGAATAGCCTTGAACAAGAATGTGCCAGCGGTTAAGTCTTAGGATGGACGAGGCAGACCATCCAACGCTAGCATACAGCAAGCAGTGGTGGGTAAGGGCTTTTTTCTAATGTTAAGACTTCTAAACTAACAACACATATACAGCATTCACTGCCACTAAATATCACACAGAGCCCTATCATCTTAGAGTAAAACTGTATCGTATTCAGAGGCGCATATACCTTCACCAGGGCTGGAAAATCCTCCATGTCTGTCTAGCTTTTACACTGACTAAATAATGATCACCCCTTCAAATAACTGCTTTGATGCATGAGATCCAGAGTATAGTCTAGATCTGCACCACTGTACACAGATAGATGTCAACACCACAAATAAATAGGTGTTTTTTCTTAGATCACGATTTATGGATTGTCGCAGTGAAGCTCTTTGTTACCACGTGTGTGGGTTCGTTCAGTGACGACACCTCGATGACAAATGATAACAGTCTTTATTGTAAGAAATGAAAAAACACAAACTTAAACACACCAGCTTTTCAGCTTCTTGGTCCAGACACTTCTTCCAACATCAGCTCCGATGCATGTCTGGCGTCTCCAGTCTCACAAGCAGAGCCTCACAGCCGGTCTCCCTATCCAGGCAGACAGTAACAGGCAGAGTGGTCCAGGTCCAGCACGCTGCAATATGACTGCAATATTCCAAACACCTGAAATAATAATTAGCTCTCTCTCTCTCTCTGGCCCCATTTCCCCAAACCACCCTGACCCCCTCTCTCTCTCTCCTCACTCCAAGTTAACCAAACCCACACTGCCACATGGATGATTTCTCGAGAAAATAGGGAAAATATCTTAGCAATGCTAAGTAAAGAAAAAGAACTCTCTTCAGTGGGTTTTTTTCCTGATCCATCCATTATGGATTTTAGGAAGAGCAGCCAGATATATACTGTATGTCCTGTTTAACAGGAGAAATGATGTGACGGAGACAGGTTGTTGTTAGACGGGCCGCTCTCAGCCACAGTCCCACATGTACTCATCAATCATGCACATGTTTTTATCTCGTCCCCTCAATCACAATGCAAATTCATTTTCACATTAAAATACTCACACACTGAAAGTTGCATCCTGTTGCAGATCATAACAACCGAATAATGAAGATGTTCATAATGTTAACAATACAAAGTAAAACAGTTGACAGTGCTCTCCTGTGTTGATGTACTATACCAATAGCGACTGCAACGCTGCTGGAAAATAAAGACTGTGCATAATTGATGGGAGAGCCTCCAGTGGCTTCTTACCTATTTTAAACACCATCTGTTGGCTTTAGCTACAGTAAACGACTGCGATGTTGAGATCAGCATGCATCTCAATAGGCAGGTTACATGTTTTACAAATGATGTTGTTTTATCATTTCATGCTTAACTAATTGTTAGGCAGGCTTGAAACAGTCATAATGGGCCTTTATCTAAAGAGACTTCTACATGTGAGAAAAGTTGGGTTCCTCTAAGCTTTGAATCAGTTTTCTTGGGGGTTCTTTAAAGTGCTGTCCCCCTTTGACCACTACTTTCTTTAACTATATATAATATACCTCTATCTTCTAACAATTGTCTCTATTGCAGTAAGTGGAACAATGTGAGAGGACGTACAAGTGGCCACCTGTCAGACGTTGTACAGCAGTGCAAAAATCTTCTTAGTACTTGTTGTGATACATTAAAATACATTCAAAAAGTGTCCATAATGAGGGGACCAGTGGAGCCATAATTAATATTCTCATCAACGCTGAATGTAAAACACATTTCCATATTGCCTCTTGTGCTCTTGCCTCCCAATTGTCTGACCAATCTTCTTTTATTTTTAACAAGCTCTGCTCTTTTCCTTGTCAGTCTCAGTTAGTCGTCCCCTCTGCAGTTAATTTCCAGTTTTCTCCCATTGTCCCATGTCCTTCTTTTTCTGTTCTTACTGGAGCATCATGGGAAATTTCCCAACATCTAAAGATCTCTCAGCCCCCCGGGTTGTCTGGCGTGCCTTAAACCATCTCTCCCAAATAACCCTCGTCAAACCTCTTGCGCTTTTCAATTTCACAGACCTATAAACTATTAATCATTCGCTATTCGAGGCATGTCGTTTGTTAAATTAGATAGGGAGATTCCTGGGCATAATTCAAATTACTTCTTGAGCACGGCCAGTTTACATCAATAAAGGAGTATAATTAAGGACTTTGCTTCTCCAAACATCTGATGATTAAACTCACCACTGCAAGTAAGTGGTCTGTCCATATTTCCTGCTGGGCTTCAAAAGGACAGTCCCAAAACGTCATCAAGGCTTGGTCTCAGAGACTGTGGAGATGGAAGCAGAAAAGGTAGAGGAAACCATGCCAGATTGTTTTCTCTTGACTTGTCCACAACTTGTAATTGTATAGCGCCATGTTCTCAGAAGCTCATATCCAACGATACATGGATTCAATACTGTCTTTTTACAGAAGGACCCAGCCAGTCCTGCCACAGGACAGCGTCAGCTCCCCTCCGTCCCATCTTGTTATGAGCTTTGAAGGTTTGTAAATGTTTGCCAAATTATGGGTCAGTGTACAGTACATGCACAGTTATTAGGGAGAAGGTGTTGTAAGTGTGCTTAACAATGACAGTTATTAATTAATAACCTTTCTGAAAGTTTGATTCGTATTGTGTTTCTTTCAACACCAGCTTTTCTCTAAATGTTTCTTGCATGTCTCGCCTACATACAGTACTGTGTATGAACTCAGCCTCTGTTGTTATCACTCAAAGTGCAGGAGGCAGGAGGTGCAGCCGGCTCTCTTGTGAGTCACCAACAGATTTTCATGACCAGAGCACCTGCAGCACTGTTGTAAAAGTGGTCGGATTAGGAGGATTAAATTATCAGTGGGAGTGATAGCAGCTGGCATCAATCAAGGCCAATCAGATCAGATGCTTTCATCCCTTTTAAATGCAGGGCACACCTTCCTGTGGTGGACCGACAGCGTTGTAATGCAGAGTCCAGCACAGACCGACCTTTAATTTGCTGTCTGCAGCTGGTTCCCTCGTCCCCTATGAGGGGATTTTTTTTTCTTTTTTTGTGGGGTAAAAAAACAACTTTACATTCACTATCAACACCAGAACATATTGTATGACTCGATCTTAAGGATTAATATATCTGTTAAATGCATAGCCCACTAGTTTTTATTTTTAATTTTTAAAAATGTACATTGTTTACATCCATGTTGCTACCACTCTTCTTATTCCTTGGCTTTGTTGGCATGTTGCTACATTTCTTTACCCCGTATAAACGTCAGGTGAATAGTGGGAAACCTTTGGCAGGGCTGTGTATAAGGTACCACTCTGAAAACATTATTCCATTGCACTGCTCGTGGTGAGAAACACCAAGTAGCCTACATTTTAGCAGGAATAAATATATATGACACTTCAAACTTAATCATCTTCTGTAGCAGTTTCCTTTTTTTTGTATTCACATTTGTATGTTGAGTGGTGAATATTTGTTTCCCTATGAAGTTATGATGAAATTTGTAAAGTTGCAAGTGAAAGTTTATCCAATTTGTGCAATTCCTGCAAAGTGACTCAGGGAATCGTAACATAAATAAATGTGATTTTGGAAAGGTCCTTTTTTTGGTTCTCACTTATTTAAAGCTGTAAAAATACAACATGATGCAGGCCTTCAGGATTAGAGTCAGTGAATAGAGCTCAAATGTATTTTTAGATTCCCATTACACCTTGCACTTAGATTACAATTTATTTTCTTACTGACTCACTACATCGTTCATGACTCATATATTTTGGCACAGGCAATGTCACAAATACAAAAAGAACACACACACAGGGAGAACATGCAAACTCCAGACAGAAAAGCCCCAGGTCTGCAGGAGGACTTGAAACCAGGACCTTGTTGCTGTAAGGCATTAGTGCTACCCACTACAGCACAATGCTGCTCTGCACAAGGTCAATGAACTCAATTTCCACTGCCATGAAAACAGGATGCACGGCTGTCTAGGCGTGTTTCCATGCATACCAAAAAATGTCAAATCCTTGCATTCAGTTATATGATTGGTTGTCTTTTTAAATATAACAAACAGAAGTAAAAACAATGAGTAGCCAACATGTAGGAAACTGAACATGCCACAAGTGCAAAGCCCTTCATTTTAATTTTCGCCTTTCTGTACATGCCTGCATCCTTGCTTGCATACAGTACAACAGTGTGCATGTGTGCACATACTGTATAGCACAAGTGACCTCTGGGTGCACCTCTATTCTGCTGATAGAAGAGCTTGCATCAGGCAGGTTGGGGGGTCAAATCCCACCCGGCTTGAGCTTGATTACACAGACCTCTGGCAAGAAACACACCGGTTTACAGGAGTGGGTTATGACCTCATAAAATATAAGGTCAGTAATCTTAGTCTGCTGGGCCTCAACCATTCAATTAGAATGCATGACTTTATAAAAATAGCCCCAATGCTCCCCAACCCCATCTCACAAAAAAAAAAGATTTAAAAGGTTTTCGCCTATGGATCACATTTTCACATTTACACTGTTGTCTCATAGGAATGAAAAACCTGCAGATTTTTCAATCTGCAACAAGACCCTGACAGTATTTCTGGGACTTGGATGCACCACTGGATCACCCACAGGAAAGGAAACCACATTCCCACCATCATAATGGTGTTATTCATGTGACAATAATATTTGTCACAATCTATTCTCACCACATGTCTGTTCACAATCATATTCAGTCCACGAGTCAACCTTGCCTCAGGAGGTTGACATTACATTTAAGAGAGTTACTAGTAACTAATGAGGGACTCAGACAGCCTCTCACCATAGATTAGAGCCTGGGTGACTAGAAAGGACACATTGTGATGACATCAAACAGCTTCCCCCCTCTGGCTTCTTGTCACCAACAGCACCCTTGAGTACACACAGACACTTGACACATGCTGCAAAACACACACACACACACACACACACACACACACACACACACACACACACACACACGTGCGGGAAGTAAAGTTTGTTTAAAGGAGGAACTCATTTACAAATAATATACAATCCATACATGCAAATCATATTTCCTCAGCCTATCTTTCTACCTCCATCTTTTTATGCTGGTCCATGACTTTCATCCACTCACATACAGACTGTCTCTGATGAAATGAGTCAAATCAATTAATTTCAGATTAATATGCAGATGAATATCAAGATATGCCGATACTTAAACATTTAATGTTGCTGTATGTGCACTCTCCAAACAATTTACGATATAATAACTGCATGTCTAATGCTAATTCATAATTGTTTGCACCTGGAAAAATGTGCTAAGCATTGAAAGGTACACCATTGAGCCCAATGCATGAGCCCCGCATTCTTCTTGACATTCTGGTAATGAGGTGCAATATAAAGATTAGCATGAGAGTCTCAGTTATAGGACATGCAAGAGGGAAGACTTTGCAAAATGCATGATATTGATTGGTCGACAATGAGCAAACATCACAGATAAACTCAACAAGCTCTGAAGAATGAAACAATATACCGTACATTGTAGCATGTCTTTTTTTTCCCAATGAGTGAAACAATTCATCAGTCCTAAAATAAGATTTTATTTACAATGCTTTAGGTGATGACAAAAGGTTTTCGTGCATTATTAGATCAACAGAAATGTGCAGAATGTGATTATTAGAAGCCATGTCTTGCTAAATGCTGGTCAGACTGAGCCCTGATCCTCAAAGAGTAGCTGTTGAATGTGCCTGTGTGGCAAATCAGACTGAATGTTATTTGCACAAACGCACTTGTCACTATGGATAAACAAGGGGTCTCTGAACATTGATATAGCCTGGTGTGTGAGGATTCACTTTGGCTTTTGTGTGTTATCACATTTACAGACGATGACTTACTTTACCCCTAACATGAATTCTGAAAGATCTCCTTCCTCCAATGTCCAAGTGAAGTGATGTCATTCCTTATTTTAAGCCATGTCCATATTTGTGTTTTACTGTTTGTACTGTCTGCAGTTAGAGAATGGCTTGTCAATATTGAAACAGAAGTACACAGTTCTTAGTTAGATCCTACAACAGCTCTCTCTCTCTCCTTTGATAGATATTTAATTAAAATAGATATCAAAATAATTTACATAGTCTTTATTGCTGCATTCTCTTCTGCCATATTACACAGACATACACATAGCAGCCGCTGGAGATAGTTTTTTATATCCACACTTAATAAAACCTACTAAAAACAGGGCTTTCTCCACACTGTGTAATTTCCAATAAAAGCTGACACTGAATAAAATCTTGCCAACTAACTTGGCCTTTTTCCACACACACTGATAAAGCTGACAGATTCTTAGATCTATAGGTTATCCTTGTATAACCTCCCTTAGGGCTAAAGAGTGGAAAATAGATGTCTTCACATCATAAAGCCAGTAGTGTAACTTCACTGTGCATCTGGGGCTGATACCATTTATCTCAGCGACTTAAATGGAGAGCCCTCAGTGCTCCTGAAAGAATTTGTAAGATGAGGAAGAAATCTGATGATAAAGAATAGAATTAAAAAAAACAGCTGCTCAGTTCAAAATGGACAGACTCAGTGAGGAAAGTCTGCAGCAGCTGGAGAAAGTAAAGGCAGGAAGGGGGCACTTGGAGATGACTGAGGAGATGGATGCACAAGATGCAGAAAGCCTGTGAAAGGAGAAGGAGGGACAGTTGGTGGGGGACACAATGAGAACCCATGGCTGCTGAAGGACTGAAGAAATAGAAACACAGCGGTGTTGACTGAAGCACAGGACGACAGAAGCATACAGATTCAAGGAGACAAGAGAGAGAGGCAGATGCTGCAGGACATAAAAAGCAGGCACAGGTCCTACGGAGTCAGCGTGTCAACAGAGTTGTAATTGCCATCTCATGGCGGAGAGTCCGTGTGGGAAAATGATTACAGGGAGAGGAAGAGAGGGGAGGGGATGTGACAGAGATAAGGTGGTGAAAGACAGAGCAAGGACATGGAGGGTGGCATGTCTCGCAAGATTAGGATCTGTATTTTCTGGGAGAATAGGAGGATGCCATTGCACACAGACATATACTTTTATCCCCTATACTTTTTACACTGCATATGATGAGAAATTTAGTCCGACACTCCCCATTTAATATATCCATGCATAAAGTCTGTTATAAGTCAATGCAGTCTTAGATACAATGCTTAACGATTTCCTAAACCACTCATTTGATGGAACTAACTTTTGATTTGCCACACACACACTGCACGTTTAAGCACCACCCATTTCGGGTTGGAGTCCTGCCAGTTCTGAGTACGGATACAGATACAGATAATTTAGTTGCTTCTACAACTGGGTGCCTGTGGGTCAGGAGGTAGAGCGGTCGCTCTCAGAACAAAAGGTCAGTGGTTCAATCCCCAGCCCCTGCAAATCTATAATTTGAAGTATCCTTGAGCAAATATACTGAATCCCACTTTGCTCCCTGGGTGCCATAATGTAGTGGCAGCCCACTGCTCCTCAGGGATGGGTCAAATGCAGAGAAAGAGTTTCCCCCTGTGAGGAATTCCAAGTACGTATACATGATGTACACTGACTCATCCCTCACACAGGACATTGTGACACAACAGGAAATCCACAGGTGTAGAAAAAAATGTATAAATAAATGGCTTACTTCCATTTAGCTGCATCAGTTTCAGGGTCTGGGTACTGTGTGTATCTGCTCTCTGTTGAACTGTCATGCTTTACTGCCTCTTTAATGTAACACCTTTGCTTTTCAAGTCAAAATATCTGCGTTGAATCAGGCCTTGTATAATTAAAGTTTTCTGACAGCCTTACTTCTTGGACATTCCCACTTACTAGTGCAGCATACGGTCACCACTTTGCCCATCTCATCATGCCTTTCAAAGAGACAGAGCAATCCCTGACTGTTAATTGTTGCATGTTATCTGGGCAGTAGGTAACAGCTTCCTGTTTTTTTACTGTCAAACTAAAACTGTCAACACACAATTGCTCTTTCAGCCCTTTCTTTAGAGTTATAGATTCTAGCAGAATTGTATCACCATTTTGACAGTCCACAGTCACTTGTGATGTCAGTCAAAGCAAATGTACCTATTGGCTGCTGTTATATTTAAAATCACTTTTTTTTTCAGTGATGACTGAAAATATTGATTTTATTATGTGAGTAAGAGGAAGAGATATCTGTGTTTGACACATAAGAAATGGAACAAGGGGATGTGTCTCCTGAAAAATGTCTGCATTACTCTTACATTTTCTTAAAATGAGAACAACATACTCATGATTGTACACTAGAACAAAAATAAAAACCTATTGTATTTTCTCTAGTGGCAACCTTTGGCTACTTTTTAAATGAAATGGAAATAAACATGAATATGAATGAAAATGAAATTGTTTCTGTAATCATTGGGGTGTCTTGTTCATGGGCTGCACAGTGGCGTAGTGTGTAGCACTGGACCTGGGACTTTTCTGTGTGGAGTTTGCAGGTTGTGTCTGTGTGGGTTCCCTCTGGGAACGTCCCCCTGCAGAAGCCGGAGTATAGGTGAATATGGTGACTCATAGGTGTGAATGGTTGTTTGTTTCTCTATGTCTTGGCCCTATGATGAATTGGATACTTGCTCAGGGTGAACCCCGCCTCTTGTCCAATGTCACCTGGGATAGGTTCCAGCCCTCCCATGACCCTGCACAGGATAAACGGTTACAGAAAACGGATGGCTGGATGTATTGTTCGTGGAAAACACTTTATCCTGCTGACTGCTGCTTAGATTTGTGATATATGGATTAATGGCTTGCACACAAGATCAGACATTCAAATGGGAACCAACATGAGGAAACATGCAGTCTATGTTATACTGGTTTGTGAGAATAGAAGGTGCCACATTTAACAAACCTTTATTTTCTCGTCCGGATCTATTTGTCGTTTAATGCTGTAATAGCTTCTTCACAAACTCTCCTGATGATGTATTCAAGAAGGCAAAAATACTTTTAGTTAATTTGAATAATTTTCTATTTCTACATTGTCTTTCAAGCGGGTGAGACTGAAATTCTTGACAATTTGACAAAATTCTTGAGAATAACCAGGAAAAAAATAACTTTTATTTTTTAAAAAGTAGAGTACAATAGATAATTAGATTACGACTTGTGCATCAAAGCCAGATTCAAGTTTCTGCGAATTCAGCAAACACATCATACTGTATGCTTTGAAAACTGTGAATACTATATAAAATCATATGTGGCCAGAACAATAATAATACAGTGATTTTAGTGGTTGAATGTCAAGATTATTATTTAAGACACTGAAAAATACACACAAATGGCAAAGGGACAAATACAGGTACAGTTACAGTGAAAAGGGTTATTTCATTTAAGTATACATTAGATGTCTTTAAAGTTCTTTCATTCATTGCACATATTGCATGGTTACGGTGATTAAAGTGCAAACTGTCTTGCAGGGTTGTGGTCCAGTCTGCTGTGTTTGACATACATTATAAGGACTGAAGACTGGAGCATGAGGTGTAAACATGTTTGAGACTGTTTGCAAGGTCTCAGAGTAAAGGGTGGTGTAGACTTTGCACAGTAAGCAATATCAGTCTGAAGATGCAGGCAAAGCAATTGTATGTTGCGAATATAAACAGCCGAAGGCATAGTTCTTTAAAGATTGGAGTCACAGTGGGGCAACATGTGAACTGATTAAACAGGTTAGCGTTGAGGGGGAGAAAAGTTGTCTCACTGTGCCAAAGGAAACATTCGGAACAGATGGGTGGCTTAGTGGGAAAGGAACAGTCGCCATTCTTCCATTCCCTTTCTACAGCCTAATGCACTTTATTTCATTTATATCTAATCACTCACTTGGCAGTGAAGGAACAGAGGTTTGACCAGGTGGAACTTTGGAACTTCCCACCCCAGTGCAATGGAGAATGTGAATGTATGTTTGATTAGGTGGATATGAGCTTTGTAAAACAAGACTGTTGCTTCGTGCACACTAAATCATCGAAATCTAAATCATATGGGTGTTTAATTGAATTCTACCAACATGATATCGGTCCATCATTCATCTGTTTATAACTGTTTCCCAAGTTCATTTAAGCCCTTTATAAAGACCTTCGAAGCAGATCAAGACTCACCTTTAAGTAGCCATAAATGTATTTAGCCGAAGCAACAAACTTTCTAGTTGCAACTCTGAACTGAAGAGAGACATTAACGTTAAGAAGTGTTTTAACAAATAATACAATTTATCTCTGGTCTCATTCAAAAACACATTTCTGAAAGTGTATTTAACATTCGAGGGACTTGAATGGCACAGTTGTAGGTCGAACGCTGAAATGTAATGTGATGAGACATCATTCAGAGAGACATGTTCAAAAAATGAAAACATATTTATATATATTTAATATTAAACATTTTAAATATTTCAAGCAATATTGAGCATGACCTTTGACACTGACTGAATGGTTATTAACATGTTATTTTAAGCATGTTTAAGTACAACAATAAGCAAAAGTAATTATGTTTTCTTATTTTATTAGAACATTTAAAGTAAAAAAAAATATTTCAAGCCTCAGTCTATCTATTTTTACATTTTATTAAAGGCCAACCAAATATCAGAAGACACAAAACTTGATGCAAATTTACTGGCACTTGATGAATTGAATGATTTATTATATGTAATTTCATTGGGCCTACACATCAGTGATGAAATGGCAACATGACTCAGACATTTCCTTTATTTCAGTTATTACTTTGAAACTAAAATGTAACTTTCAAAGAGGGTGTAGGTCACATACACACTCACAAGCACAGAAATACTAATTATCTGCTGCAAGATCAGACTGCATGTATTTTAAAGAAATGGTTTTTACCTAATCTTGGCACAAACCATAAGTATACATGCAGACAGATTTTGAAGGAAAAAAAAATATATATAAAACTTTTAATATATATACTTGGACTTGGACTTGCCATAATGTTTTCCTTCCAACTTATTTTTAATCCTTCTATCATCTCCCTTCTGCTTTTCTTCCCTCCATTTCCCACTGTCTTTTATTATCATCTAGTCTTTCTGGATTCCTCCTCCACAAATTTTTTTCACATCACTCTGCAGCTTCCCAGCAGTGTTCCTACCTAGTGGTCCAAGAATGCTTCTAAATACATTTTTCCCCAAGCCCTTCTCAAACCTTTTTTCTTTCTGATTCTTCTGATGCTGTTGCTGCATATAACCCCTCTAGCCCACCGATGCCATCTTGACTTTGTGAGCTGCAGGTCTGTGTATGTTTGAACATGACCGGGTTGCTGAGCTACACACAGACCAGCCACCAGCCACACACAACAGACAGGATTAAAAAAGCACTTTGGCCGAGTTCTCTCAAAATCCACAATCCCACAGGATACTTTTAATGTTTAAGAACTGAAGCTACATAAAAGGAAAAGTCATAAAATGTTGTTTTATTCGTTCTCACCTAGAGGCTTCTTCTCTCCAATCCTTTTGTTACTAGTTCACTGCCGCTGTGAGTCACTCTCTGTCTCCCTCATTGACCTGGAGAGTAACATTAGAGTTTCTTTACAAACAGCCACTGATGACGTTTTAATAGTAATAAAAACACCTCCAAGCCCCAATCTTCCAATCACCCTCCATGTTTACACTGTCAGCAACCGTCTGTCTGTGAGGGTTAAAGGAGAGGAAGGCGTCAGTGCTGTAATCTACGTAATTGCTTTTTGCTGAAGGCTGAGTGGGAGTTTACAATTTTAAAAAGCTGGCAAAGAATGCAGATTGAGTCAACATTTATATAACGGCTTCACATTCATGTTGATGGTAGGTTGACTTGCACTGGAGAGATTTGTCCCTCTTTCACTCCAATTCTGTGCATAAGTGTGTAATGTGTTGGTGATGTGTGATGGATTGTATTCTCCAGTTGCGCCTATCTTTTTTTTTTTTAGTGGAGAGTTGAGTGTTTTTTGAGGCTCACTGACGACAGTACAAAAAGTAAACCTTTCTTAATTCAATTTTGAATTGCTGATTCCTGAAAAACTGGATATTTTATGAAGACAATAACTAGCTTTAGTTCCTAATGGACAGATAGCTTTATTTGTAGCTGATGTAACCGCTACCTGAGGCTACACTGAGAGAAAATGGAGCAAAGTAGCCACAGGGCATCAGAAAGAAAATAACATATCATACGGATTAGTGCTGAGAGCAGCCAATATAAATCACCGTGGTGTAAAAGTGATGCCACTCCGAAACTGTTGACACAAAGTTACAAAAAAAACAAAAACTTACCTGCTCCTCCGTTCTCCACATCTCTCCACCTCACCTTTTAGCCGTTTCATGACTAGTTTTAGTGCAGTTTATAGAGGCTGAAATAAAATGCATCATCAGCTTTAAGAGCTACAGTGAACTGCCAGTAGACAGTAAACTGCCTGACACTCCCCAGAAATAAGCGGTGCATTAAATAGAAACCAAGTTATGACCACCATAAATGAAACTAAAGCCATTCCCAATGAAACAAAGCAAATCAAGTCCTATCGAGGTCTGGTTAGTGGACAGTAACCATTGCCGTCAGGAGATGACTGCTGTCTGTTTTCACAGTGTAGTTTTTCTCTGTGATACATGCATTCAGATGGGTGTTGTTCTGCAGGTCAAATAAGTATACAGCACCAAACTGTGATCATGTATCAATTAGTTATCAGGCCCCCACCAATAAAAAATCACTTTGCAATAATTCCTGAATCATATTCACTACATAAAAGTCACATCAAATTATTTTGTCATAAAAGGACATCATGAGCTTGACACCAATAAATTAATTAATTAATTAAATAAAACACAATTTAAAAAAAACACTGAAGTTGTTCATCATTGTTAAAGTGGCAGGATCCACTTAGAATGTATTTAACAACAATTTGAAAACATTCAACTGTGGTCACTCATAGTGGTGATGCAGCAATGAGCAACAACTATAAGGCTATGAGCTGAGCGCATTTATGCACCTACAGTATGAGACAGTGGCTTAACTGATTTAAAGGATAAAAAGAAGATCATGTGACAGAAGCTCCGATTACTTAAATTTGCTTTGTTATGTACTTAGTGCTGGGAGCTTTCAGTATGGCTCAGTTTCCATTGTGTGGATTTATATGACAGGTCATCCAATCCAGGGTATGACGCCATCATTGTGCCTGAGATCTGCATTAGGTCAGGGTTTGTTTCCAAAACTCCCTTTTGGCACCAATAAGCTTAAATTTATTGCATTTATTTGACAGAAGAAAAAAAAATCAATCTCGTCAAGCAATGATCTGATAATTGTGAAAAATATATGTTTATAAATAAAAAATAAGATGTATTTTTGTAGTTTACTTCATTTGTTCACAGATTTATGAAGGAAATTTAAATAATTTAATTAATGGTAACCATTGCACACATACAGTATTTACGCATTGTATTCTGTTTCTTATATTAGGACCTACATAATATGGTGCACCTTGCTTGTAATAATGGTTAAATTGGTGTAGTGATACGCAAATTCCTTGTATGTGAAAACAATGAACTGAATTTGATTCTGATTATAACATAAAACCCCTTTTAAATAAATAGATGCCATCTTTGACTAAACACTGTCCTTTAGACAGGGGCAGGGTGAATATTCATTTCTTGCCGATACAGAATGGCAGAATCACCTCTCCGTTATCGGAGAGGTGATTCTGCCAGGTTTAAAGTGGGCTCCATGCCACGTCTGGATCCAGCTCCTTAAGCATGCCAGACGATGCATTTGAAATTTGGAAACCAAAGTCTAGAGAAACTTTTCCAAATTTGGCTTTATAGTTAATTAGAAGGGCCGTCTGAATGAAATCACATGGAAAGTTATTCTAAGCATTTAAGAAAATAAATAAAAGCATATATTGCAATCCTACATCTCATCTACATTTTCTCAACCATTGCTTGATTCAGTATATTCTTACCTGAAGAATCTGTCCGTTTCAGACTTATTTTCTTCTCTGATTTGTGGGGAGGGGTGAATCGGGGTGAACGTACAATTTGTATGTCACAAGCAAATTTTGCATGCAGTTAATTTGTGGAGTGCTCCAATGGTACCCGTGGAGTCGGAGTGCATCTCATTGTTTCGACCTTGATGACTGTTTTGGAAAAATGAATGGATATCCCAAGCATCATATTCACAAGAGTTAATGAAAACATGTGGAATGTGGTGCCTTTGTGGTCCATTAATGTCATGATTAATAGCAGTGTCTCTGATGCTCTCGGCTGTAAGCAGGCTGTCAGGGTTTTTGCAGCCTTTACTGATGCCAGCTTTGTTGGACTTCCCTCTGCCTTTTCAAGCAAGTGACAAATCATGGCTGTAGGCCATCAGGGTTGTATTTCTTCTGCAGAAGGTACCACAGACTCTGTAATATGAAAGCTAGCTGAGCACAGCACCATACAGTTAAAATAAGCAGCTCATAACAGGAGTCATTGAAACAGTAGTGTTCTAAAAGATATGATCAATAGAAGTTTACGACTTATATCCCCACCCATCCAAATCATATAATCCTAAGGGATGCACACATTCTGGACAAAGAGGTAACATCATTTTTCTTCTCTATTGGATATTATTTGTACCTTTTTGTTCGTTTGCAGTGCTGGCAGTCACTCACAGTAAATATCACATGAATAGACTTCCTCTTTGTTACATTTACCAATGACGATATAATCAAGAACTTTGTAAAGCTGCATTTGACATGTATGGCCTTGAGTGAACATCGGTTGGCTCATTCTGGTCTTTGGTGACAGATTTTCCTGAATTAAATTCATTAAATAAAAGAAAAAGAACATTTCATAGTTAGTTAGTTTTTGATCTGTGCATTGATTTGACCATTTTTCTGACTTACAGACATCTTTACAATTTGCTTTACAGACACAAACATGCATCCATGAATTTTGCACTACTTATGTATTGACTTTTCCTCTTGTCATAAATCTGATCATTTGGCCCTAAAGGTACTTTTAAACATCTTTATGAAGTTTTGTTGAAATGTTTTTGTCTTCTGACACAACTCTCTTATGAACCTTCATGATGTCAAGGGTACCGCAGCTAAAATAGAGTGGCAGTTTAATAATAAAAGAGTGTGTGTATGCGCACAAGCATTTGAATGTATATGCCCTTCCTAAGGAGGCCAAGTGTTTCACTGTGTAATTCATTTTTATAGGGGTGTTTGCCCTCATCATTGCTCTCTAGGAGGGTGGAAGCTTTCAGTCCTCCTAATTTAGCGGCAGTAGAAAATATGATAATTTTTTTAGATATACCTGATCACCATATAGCATTTATTAAATGTTGAGAATAATCAAATGATGCTAAATGAGTAAATGCATTCCACACATTTAAGTGTTGAAAGAACTGTTGAGCTATAACCTGTTAAGCTACAAGAGACAATAGATTATGGCCGTATTATAAATCAAACGAAACATTGAAAAATTAATTTGGTTTGAATTTACATTTTTTTAACTGCACAAAGTCTCAGCCTGACTAATATGTGGTGAATATTGATAGTCTAGTGATCAGAACATTGCATTCTCAAGGTTGAACTCCTACATGGGACAATGGGCTTCAGCAAAAAGCATCCCAAAAAAAAAAGATCTGAACATGTGTTTTCTTTGAAAAGCAGCCGCGCTCCACCCATCCCTGTGAGGGCAGCTGGATCATGGAGAGAGTCGGAGAAGCCAGGTGAGAGAGGAAGAGTTTGGCACACAAAGACAGAAATGGATGCAGATGATGATAATAGAATTGAACAAAAAACAACTGACAGAGCAGCACATGTATCACAGAATGACAATAAAAAAGAGCCAGAGAGCAGATGGAAAGTGCCGTGTTATCATGGTGCCCCAGCCTCAGCAAAGATAATGTAGCAGGACAGTAACAGGCAAGATGGTGGGAACATTTGCACTGAATGAGAGGCCACAGCCAAAAGCTACTGGCTGGAAAGACATCCAGATGAGGAGATTCAGAAAACCTCCACATCTGCCTCTTTGTTTACTACCCCCCCCCCCTCTCTCTCTCTCTCTCTCTCTTGTTCAAAGCCTTTCCTTTGAGCCTTTCCCAGCTGACTTTGGGCAGGAGGCGGGGTTCACCCTGGACAATCGCCAGTTCATCACAGGGCCACATAGAGAGACCAACAACCATTCACACTCACATTCACACCTACGGTCAATTTAAAGTCACCAATTCACCTATACTGCATGTTTTTGGTGGTGGGAGGAAGCCGGAGAACAGGGAGAACATGCAAACCCTCACAGGAAAGTCCTCAGGTGGATCTGATTCCGCCCCTTCACCATTATCTTATATCACCAAATTGATAAACCCACAGTTTTTCTTTTTTTCAAAGAATGAGGGAAGGGAAGTTACAGAGGAGGAGTATGAATGAGATAGATACAGGGATGCTAAAGTTGGAAGAGAAACATCTGAACTACTGACACAAATACAAACCTCTGATTCGATATCTGGAAACAATAAAATAAATGATTTGCCTTAAAGAAGACACAATTTGGATGAACTTGTTTGCTGTAATCTCAACAGACTGAGGAAAATATCAGCATATTTCATTTGACTCCAGTTTGTCTCCACATAAATAAAAAAAAATTTAATTTTTTATTCAAAAGTAGCTCATAAGTTACTTAAGAAGCTTAATAAATATACTATTGAAACAATACAACAATAATAACAATTGATGAATTCTCATATTGACCATATGGATCATCACAGCACGAGCCATTTAACGTGTTTTAACTCTTTGTGACTATTTAATGTTCTTTAGAAAAACACATGATCTACGAATTGAAAGATGTGCATCTGGATTTACACCAAAGTGGCAAGTTGTGTTGTATTTTGCATCAGTAAAATGTGTTTTAAAGTTTGTATCATTTTACTGAGATTAGGACACTGCAGGTAATTTGATCATTTCAGTTCCTGAAATGAAATGAAAAAAGCAAAGTGATTCAATGTGTTGTGTATTAAGTGGCAGCATAGAGCAATAAGAGATAACTGATTGAAAATTAGAAAGGAGTGTATGCTGAAGAGCTCTGAGGCCTGTGTATTTAGAAAAAAAAAACACACACATGAAGGAACAACCAAGGTTCATTTAGCTCAGCACTGAGAGTAGAGAACAGTCTCACCGAGTGAAGGGCTGGGAGCTTATAGAAGTTTTTCCATTACTTCCTGAGCTCTCAGAGGGTTGTCTTTTATGTTAAGGATCAACAGGCTCTGAGAGCAAATTTATACAAGATGGAGTGTAACTTAGACAAACCCAAAGGGTGCAGATGAAGAAAAAATACTTCACATGTTAATATATTCAGAATATATATATATATATATATATATATACACATACATGCTTGAATTCCACTTAAAACACAGATGCAGTGCCTCGATACTTGATAGTATACGACGTGACACTCCACCCGGCCTCGAGATTTGCATCTTAATTTCTTTCCCACAGTGAGATTAAGGAAATTAAGACTGTGTTCCTGTCTGTCTTCACATGTGTGTATATGTGTGTCTCAAGACCGTGGCTGATTGGTCCACTCTCCAGCCCCGCCCCCTTCTTACCTGATCACCTGCAGACAATCTTCTCATCAGCTCCACCTGTTCACCTGCTGCATATAAGCCCTGTTTGTCGTTTCATCCATTATACATTGTGGTAACAACATCTGACTCCTACCAGCTTTTTGCTGAATCTCTTGAATCTCTTTGAATTTTTGGAAACCTGACTGCTTGTCTCTTCTGCCTCAGATCCATCCATCCCACTCGGCCTCAGTCGTGCCCTGGAAATCACTCTCTTCCCCGCGAGTTGGTCGTCTGTCAGAAGATATCTGTCTGCCTGTTCTGCTCTCTGCCCAGTCGACCTGTCAATCATCCGTCTCCACATTTTTGAATCCACTTGTTACTCCTTTGTTCAATAAATCCCTGTTATACTTTTCATCTTGTCTCGGTGTCCTGAGGGTTTTTGTGTAAATGTAACGTGGTGTTGGTGTAGGAGTGTGTCAGGAACTCTGAGCCTGCTGGTCTTGCCTCACAGCTGCAACAGAAAACAGAAGGTTTCAGATAAACACCATGCTGAAGCAGAATATTTCAGTTTGTATCAAGCAAATTCCCTGTTTTTTGTCTCTTGAGCTATGCTTGTGTTTACACAGGATATTTTGGTCGGACTGCTGTTTAAATAAATACTGATACTGAAAATGGTCTTTGCTCTTCTAGAAATGTTAATTTGGCATGAAACTATTAATTGAATTATGGTGCAGAGAACATCTGCTGTGTTAAATTGTGTTTCCACGACGCCTATCAGCGCCATTAACCCAGGAAAGGACACTACAATTGTATTATTATATTATTGTATTGTTTGCGTACATGTGATCACCCATGTTTGTTTACAAAAAACAACTCAAAAAGCAACACCAAAACAATTACTTACGGAAAGTAAGCCCAAGGGATAGCTGATTCACATTTGAAGGCTGATATGGATCAGTCAATCAGTCGCTAACGTTACGAGATGGGCCGTATTTTGACTTTTTTTTAAATTTCCAAATATATAAGCTGTGGGAATATTTAGTCAACTAATATTCATTATTTATGCTAAAAAATGTCAAGAAGTAATTGAATGTATGTACTGTTCTACTTTTTGTATGGATTCATGTTTCCTATGTAAATAATTCTATTTCAGTGAATTAAAGGCTTTTTTTTTAAAAAGCATTAAAGATAAGATAAGATAAGATAAGATAAGATATCCCTTTATTAGTCCCACAGTGGGGAAATTTACAAGATGTTTTCAAAGCCATTGATGATTTTTCTCTGATGAACACTCTAGGAGAAGCTTTTGTTGTGCCGTGGTCTGGAGACTATTTCCTGATTGCTGGAGTTTTAATGACGGTGGTGGTGGCAGAGATATTCTTTCTGGTTGCCTTCTAGCTTTTAACATGGATTAAAACATATTTTGCTCAAGCAAACTGAGCAATGACATAGAAAATAGAACATTTATCACCAGTTGCATTTTACTTTGAAATAAACACATATCATTTAACAGAAGGTATGAAATCATGATGCATGAGGAGTTTAAATTCTGGTCACCTACACACACACACACACACACACACACACATGCAGCTACTGCACCAGCACACACAAGAAACACTGCAGAAACTCACTTATAAGGGTACTACAAATGCCAATGTGAGTACTAAAATGCACATGTATGAATAATGCACACACACACACACACACACACTCTCTCCGGGTGGTTAATTGCTGCATCATTAAGTCCCTGAAAGTTGGGGTGATGACTCCATTACTGAAATATACAAAGTGGGGCAATCAAACAGCAACAGCAAGTGGAGACAGTAAATAAACCCTTGTATCCTTCTCCGCCTCTTTATTATGCACGGCACTGTGTGTCTGTGTGACTATATGTATACATATATGTATGGTTGGATAGATGAATGGCAGAGGGATTCTCACATCGCCAAATTAGAGGAGAAGGGCAAAGCAAACGAGGGAGGTATTTATAGTGTGAGGATGAAGCAGGGGGAGATTTATGATCAGGGGAGCATATACAGTTTAAGATATTAATGGGTAGTAAGAGAGAAATGGCAGCATACATTTCAGAGATGTACAGTGACAGACAGCCAGGGTGACATACTGAAATAGGGAACAGTGATTTAAAAAAAATAAAAACATAGAAGTAAGAGAGGAGCAGATCATTTCAGACCAGCCTGTGGTGTAATATCTAAGAGAGCCCCCCCTGCCGAGCCGGTAATCCCCTGCCTCTACAACACAGGAAATAGAGGAAAGTTTGAAAGATGAACTAAATGCTGACTCCAGTGCCTTTTTGAAATAAGAGGGTCTGAAATATTATTGGATTATTGAGCAGATTTTACAGAGACAGGCTGATACTGACAGTCTTGTTCAGTGAACTAAAAGGTCTCTCTTACCTTTTTGTCACTACTTTCAGCCATACTTACATAGCATATGGCAGCACGGATGAACTTACTGTACACACTTGTAATTCAAGCAAACTCCTCTTGTCCTGACACCACAGGATCCCATAGAAGAGGGAGAGAGAGAGAGAGAGAGAGAGAGAGAGAGAGAGACCTGATTAGAATCTGAGCGCTTTGTTACATAACTTTGAATATTAATTAGAGGGGGAAACTATTTTATTGTAACTGCTAATTGTTTTGGGATTCAGACTGTGTAAGATGACTTGGCATAGCAGCATTCTGTAATTAATTCATTACCCATTTGCATAAGTGGTCATACTCAGTGCAGTGTATCATTATTATGGTGTGACATCAGGCAGCTCAAATGCCTTGCACAGCTTAAATGTATGCTGCGGACATGCGACGCCACTTGTAAAGTGTCTGCTTCACCTCACCTGCAGGGCATTAACGGTCAGGTGAAGGTGAGGCTGTGGCAGACTAATTTGTCCAGATCATTGGTGTCTAAACATTTCCCCCTAAATTACTTTCAGTTTCGAGGTTTGTTGAGTGGCCTTAGGACTTTGTAATGCCTCCCCAATGTAATGTCAAACAAGTAATAAACATAAGTTTAGCCATACCAACTGAGCTGGGTGCAGGACTGCACACATTTGGTAGTTTTAGGGCCATGCAGGGTCTGCTTTTGGAGAGCTGACACTCCCTCCTTCTGGCTCCTCCATAATTTGAACACTATTTACCATCATTTCATATATTAAGGTTTTTCGTGTCACGTTTTTGGATAAACAGATGTTGATAATAACAAAAGGATGCTCACCAGAGTCAATGTTAAAACTTGGAGTGTTCACAGACTTACGTAAGACAAGCCTACATCTCAATCAACAATGAAAACATTTGCAAAACACTCCAAGATTACTTAGTCTGAGTTCTCTGTCTGGTTTGCAAGGCCAAAATGTGGGCTTGGCCTTGAGGAAGTACAGAAACGTCAGTGGTCTGGAGGGATGCTTCTAGTTTAAGCTTAAAGTGCCAGCTTTAAGCATTGGGGTTTTTATCCAATCACATTTTCCACCTTTGCTATCTCCGGGTGAAAAATCTGCCCTGAGGCTTTCAGAATTGAGAGTGAATCCCCTCTGCTGTTGAAACCCATGTGGACGATGTTGTTGATTGTCAGATTTTTTTAACCAATCGGATTGCGAGTTTCCCATGTATTGTGTATTGTTTGACATGGCGAGTCTTCTAGCTTGCCTAGTTTGCTATATATGATCATTTTTCCCCAACATTCATGGCATGACTGGAGAGTGGGCCATTTAGGTAACTGAACTAAAGCTAGCCAACACATAATGTGGCATCATTTTAGATCACTAGATGTTGTGCTTTAGGTTTTTTGTCTAATTTTTTATTGAGCCCTGTTGTTTTTATAACCCTCAATGGCTGAAGGAGGAGAGGGAATGGACTTGGACTAAATTTAAACTTATTTGAGAAATGCGACAGGACAGGTTTGATTGTCAGCTCTGGCCTCTATGGCAAAATGACATTGATTTGAGCTATGCAATGTCTGCAATGTATGCAATGTCATAGGCAGGGGGGTCAGCACTGCAGGCCTAGGTGTAAAATCCATGGAGCAGCTGCTTGATAATGTGTTTTTGCATATCTTTGTATCCCAAAGTGTATCTCCCACATGTTCCGTGTGTGGACAAGGCTTTAATTAAGTACACTGAGGAAAACTTTCTTGGTGAGGGAACATTTGACAAGGTATATGGAGGTTCAAGCAGGTAACTCCAGCAGCTGTAAAGATGATATACCATTCGACTCTGCAGGGTTGAAGGACAAAGACAGCCAGCATGTGATAAATGTGTCCATGTAAGAACTTAAATGTGATTTATATAGCTTTGTCGTAATGCTTTGCGTGCTTTGTGTAAGCAAAAGTTTGGTCACATCACCAACATCATCAGACTCGTGGCAGCAGCCTGCTGAATCCTGCTTTGGGTTGGCATTCATGGGGTGACCCTGGAAACAGTGCCTTGTACAGACAACTGCTTTATGAAGGTGCATTTATTCTTTCCATTTATCTCCAGTGAAAATGTTTAATTGGTGGTCTTTGCACAAAAGTATTTCATTACAAGTGACTATTTAAAAATAGAAATTACAATGTTTCATACAAGCTGTTGGGTAACTGCCAACTGTAATGTGCTGTGCATTTAGAGTAGAATGTGCACTGAGTTTTTGAATGTGAGAGTAAGTTGGCATGATAGGCTTAAATGCAGCTCTGGCATGGCAGCACTTTCTCCTATAGGGTCGAGCAGACATTAGATGTGATGCTTCATCAAGACTCTTCCTTAGGCCTGTGCTGTGGATCAAGAAAGAGAGCTCGCTGTGCTAATGGCTGCCAATACCCCGCCACATGCTGTTGCCCATCTCAGTGAGAGGTGCAGTTTTCTTATTGCCTTGTTAAGCTGTGACCCTCTCCTCAAGGCCCACAGCATCAGATGTTGTACAATTCCTTAAGTCAGGATTTTTACTTGATCTCACGAGCCAATATGGCGTGGGTGTTTTTTTTCTGCTTTTGTTTGACAATTGAATGTGCTTAAATATTACTGGTTGCAACCTTAGAAGTAACTTTTTTTTTTCTCAAAAAGTTGAGATTTTAAATTTTTCGAGCACAGAGTTTTTTTAAATGTTGAAATAAAAATGTGCACGACTGAGTTTTTATATTTGCTTTGTTTTACTTGTCACAGGAACGCTTACTTCCATCCTTTTGCATATTTCATTTGCCTCTGCAAATGTAGAGAGTGCTCATTGTGTGGGGTGTTCACTCTCTGTTCATTGCAGAAGTGAATTCTTTGGCTATGCAACAAGATGACCATCTTCTATCCAAATTGTCTGTTCTCTAAAATGCTCTGGCACAGACCTCTGGATTCCTCGTCTGCCACCATGGTTCTTCTTCCCCCGCTGACGAGTTGCTTAGTGGATGATGAACTCTTGACATTTTGGGTCACAAAATGATTAGTAAAATAATCCCTAACGATGGTGTGACTGCTCTTGTAGGTGTGGGCTGATTCTATACATGGCAGGAGCAACAGTGAGTCTACGCAGACCAAGACCATTTCACCAGGAACACTTGCTTGGGTGATTATTTGCAGAAGTCCGCATGGAAAACTTATTATCATTAATTGATAAACATGAGAGGAAAGACATTTCCACATGGCTGAGCTGCTCAAGAGTCTCTCAGAAAATAAGACAGAGGGGGATCCACAGGGGTTGCTGTGCATAAATCCTTCATTACACTTAAATATGCATTTAAGTAAATGGAGTTTTCAAAAGAACATTAAGAAGGTACCAATCTACCTTCATATTGTCATGTGAATCAACCCTCACTCTGTTCTCAGGACAAACCAGGTCCCAGTGTTTGTCTGAAATAGTTTCTGAATACACACAGAATGCATACCGTACTGTAAACCCATAACGGCCGAGAACATCTTCATTTTAGAGACTTCAAACAGCAGACAAAGAACAACCAAGCTCACTTCATGATTCTACCCGTGCCTCTTGTTATTGACTGTCCTTCAGTTTCAGTTTGCCAGCAACATCAATCTTGAATGCAAGTAGGTTGACTGTATGGGAGGCTGAATATCTCATGAAGAGAATCATTGTATTCACATTTTCTTCCGCTGCCCAAACAAATCCCCATCTGACAGCAGTAACTGCAACATGCATTACAACTGTGGTAGTTCAGAGAAAGTAGGAACCGTGCAGACAAGAGGCAGAGACACTCGGGGTGCAGTTCACAGATTTATATCAAAATCATGGTAAGCAAAGGTCAAAACCATAAAGCAGTCCAAAATGGCAAACAGTGTCCAATCAGGATGAGGCAAAGACAAGGTCCAAAGTACAGGCAGTAAGTTCAGTGAACATATATCCAAGAGGTCCAAGCAAACAAATCCAAAATGACACAAAAGCAGAGGCATAAACAAAACTTACTAAATGCACAGGGAATACCGGGAACACAAGAAGAAGAAAAAGGCTGTAATGTGTGACAGGAAACAACGTAAAACTGACAACAAACAACAGGACAATGGGAAACTGGTGGCACAGGGAGGAGGAGACAATCAGAGAGAGGTGGAAACAATCAAGACGATCACACACTGGAGAGGGGAAAGTAAAAGAGGAAGACACAAGAAGGACACAACAAACTAACATGAGACAGGGCATACAAAGACAAGAGGTTTATCCTTCTAATGAAGTTCCTTCATCATGAGATCTTTTTCAAATATGAAGAAGGTATAGTGTTCTGGCCCGGCGACATAAAATCTCCTGTGTCATCCCCTTCCTAGACCCCTACCTGCATATCTTGGCAATGATTCAGCCCATTTGTCCATAAACCGCCATCCCAGTCATGAACCTGTGTTCCACTTTCTGACACTTTCTCTTTTCTTTTCTTTTTTTACATACTGACCTGTCGATGGTGTACCGTCTCACTTTTGTCAGAGGAACTTTGGCTCTCAGAGACATTTTCAGACCATGAAATTATCTTTATAATAACTGAGAACTAATTTAGTTTATCGTCTGTCACATTGACCTTAAATCACCTCCTCTACCTGTCCTGCCAGCATGTAGCCAGTTTATTCTCCCACTGCCTTTATTTTTGTCTTTCTGTACCTGGCTTGTGGTCAGGACAATTATTCAAGAGCACAAAAGGGATTCAAACCAATCCACATATCATACCAATCCTTATTTGAGGAGCAAATGTAATATAGAATCTATAGTTGACAATGATGTCACCCACACTACATACAATAGATACGGAGTCAAATCATCCATTGCAAATGCATTCAGAAGATCAACATAAATTGAAACACAAAATAAGTTCATTGTATTCTAAAATGTCCTTGTATTAATCATAAACACCAGAAGCTGAGGACTGAGCTGGCTCACATCCCATCTCTGCAGTACAACCATAATAGTCATGACAAGCGATCCGTCATCCTCACCAGTCAACATCACCCCTGGGGTTCACCAATGCGTTTAGGGCCCATCCTCATTTCCCTCTCTTGGCACCTACTTTCCAAAATACTTAGTCAGGGATGGCAACACAGACAAATATTTTCAGCTGAGAATTATTCAAGGATGGGGGAGTTTTTTTGTTTTGTTTTTTTGTGAAAAGAAAAGAAGAAAACATCTCTCAACTTGATAGAATATACACCAGATTAGTAGGAAGAGGTCAGGAAATGGAAGTTGGAGAAAGTTGCAGAAAAGACACAACAGCAAATAATAGGACAAAAAAAATACTAAGTAGGACTAAGCGAAAATTAACTTGATTAATATAGAAGTATTTCCCTCCAAAGCAGTTCTCATCACAAAAAAATGAATCAATTGTTATAGACTTACTGTATTTCAATTCTTATTCTTGGATTTACTGAGCAGAAATTACTTGAAAAAATCCAATTGTTAAAAACAAAAGGAATAATCTGTCAATAACACAACCAGGATGTGTAAGTTTTTACACCTTAACCAAGGCAAACGTGAAACAGAAAGATGATGTTTGTCCTGCTCAGGTCTGACACTGTAGAGGCTTCAAGAATGACATCACTTTGGAAGTCCTTTTCATAGAGGAGTGCAATCTTTCTGTTTAATTGAGAAACATATGAATAGTCTCTTTATTTACCAGATGAAGGTTTACTGAAATATCATTCCATTGTGTGTGGAATTATTTGCTTCTTTTCAGTTCAGAGTTTGAGTCTTATAAACTCTCCACTAAGCCTTTGGGGTGTTTTCAAACTTTCAAACGTTTAACCTTTAAGTGGTTTCATTGTACTCATACAACCTTTATAGCAATGAATACCACATTGTGCACAGTCGAGTTTAGGTTAGACATTTTTTTTCAGACATGCACTACAATGCAATTCATTACCAGATTATTCTGAGAGTTCCAGTGTTGATATTAGCATTCTATTCCTCCCTGTAATGGATACATACTAGCGATGGCATAGCCCTGACGTCAGCGTGGGATTAGCATCACAGGCATGATGGCTTCTGGTCCGTGTCAATATTGGCATTCTATGACAGTGTCATCTGGTGGATGAATTAAAATGCACACGAGCTGGTGCAATAGGCATCTTACAGAGATGAGTGAGAGGTATTGATTAAGTATTGCTGAAGTTTGCTGAAGCAATTACCTGACACAGCATGGATCGCAACACGCAACCTAAGATGAGACTGGAGATTTTTGAATGCTTTAACTTGAATGCAGTAAACATAATTTTTGATTTGTTAAGAATGCTAATTAAAAGCAGCATGAGATCAACTACAGGACACAAAACTCTGTATCCATGGAAGAGTCACCTGTATGTGTGTGGATTTCTGTGGTAACACACACACACTGAGAGAGAGAGAGAGAGAAGTACATATCAGTGACAGAATTCCATGTTCATGGCAAATCATTCCAAATAATTTCATAACAATTTTGTGGTTTTTGGAGGTTTCAACATTTCAGACATTCATCATAAAGATATCTATAAAATGACCACCTGTGCTGCATTTGCTCATATAAGTTGTATATGAATGTAATTCAGAGTTTCCCCTACCATTCACATAACCACCCCCCCCCGGACTTATTCTTCTCTGAGGACACATGTAAACCTTTGTGTTCACCTATACAGATATAGGGTGTTATGGGTAAGTGGAGATTGCAGAAGAAGATTGGTGTCCTGTCAGGACACCCTTTGGAAAGGAGGCGAAAAACATTAAACATTAAAAGTGTAGCCCTGAGAGACACAATTCCATTTAAAGTGTGAAGTGCAGTGGTGAGACATTCCTCTCTAAAGGGAAAGGCAAAGTGAAAACAAGCAAAGTTTTGTATCTCAGGTGCAGCGAAATCCATGCAAGAAATGGGCCGCAGCCGAGAGGCCCTGTGTGGTGCTCGTTCTATTTTCACAGACAATCGTTGAATCCACTCAGGCACTCAAACATCCTTGCAGTGTAAATGAGACATGAGTCATTTGGCTCGTTTCTGTCCTGCCCGGGTCAACCACTTTGCTTCTGCACCAGTCAGAGAAACATGCATTATGTCTCATCAACATCCAATCAAAGAGCTTTAAAACACCACCTGCAATCTTGTAGCTAATGTCATTGACAATATGTTGAAAATACAACAACTTCTTTCAGTTTGTTTTGTGTCAAATGATTATATCAATATTCCCCACCATGAACAAAGTGAGGAGGGAGATATTAGAGACGGGTTCTGTCCCTCTGTCCGCCAGAGCATAACTCAAAAACTGTTTGTTTGTTTTTTCACAAAAAAGTTCTACATACAAAAAAGAACTGAAGTGGTGCCATTTGATATTTAGGAACTTTTATCATTTTTATTTTTTTCCATGGTTACCAGTTGAATTTAGGCTCATTTTGTGAGTAGGATTTGTCTCAGATCTTAAATATTTTTCACAAAAATATAAGAGCACATCTACCATGTACTGACAGATGCCTTTGAATGTTTTGGGAATTTTAAGCATTTTATTTTTAATTTTTTTTATTTTGGATATGGAACTTTTTATCAAATATGCAATTAAAAACAATTGCGATTAAAGGGCACAACTTAAATGACTTCCTTTTAACTGTCTTTCCTCAAAGAGATGGGGGATCCTGCATATTTCATGCTTGTTTTTGTTTGGTTTGTTTATGCGTGAGGCAGTATTTGCATTATACTAATTGGACAGGTTCTGTGTAAATATGAGGGGGGGGGGGGGGGGGGGGGGGGTGGCAAAGTTGGAGGCAGCAAAAAAAAGAATTGCAGGAGGAAAGAGACAACACAAGACCAGAGGAGATAACACAACAGGACTCAGCCCTCCTCTAGTCCTGGTCTGTGTGGCACCATGCTGTCCTTTGGGTTCCCACCTTAAAAGAGGGATATTGTTCTCTTCAGCCGAATCAGAACTTTGTAATCTGGGGCATTGGTTCAGAGGAGCACTTTTTAACTTTCTTGCTCTTTCATTGGAACCATGCATCTCTGATGTGTGATTTATCGTTACTGTCACTATTTTTACTGAAATTTCCTCTCCACCATCATGTTTTGCTCTCATCCACTCCGCGGTCTCAACCCAAAGATGACTCACACCAAAGTCTTATGGTTATTTATGAAACTAGATCCCGATCATCTAAACCCGCCATTTTATATGTATGTCTTTATATGTTGTCTTGTTCCTCATATCTTGGTTGGATTCCAGTAAAACCACAGCTACTGCAGATAAACCTTTTTGTCACTGCTGCGTTATACTGCATGTGTGTACTAATTTGCATGTTGGGAGTAGTAGTTTTAATACAGATTTTATGATGTGACCTAGAAAACAAAGACCTTGCCGTTTTCAATGGATCAAAGTCCTCTTTATGGTGTATTTTTGTACAGAAGCACAGGAATGATGATTCTTGTTTGGAGGCAAATACTCTTCCTTTTCTTCTCTTCATTCTGCCTTCTTCTTTCCTTCATGGGAAAGTTGGTTATAAGAGAGAAGGATGACAATCAAAATATTTGTTTATTTCCATACATAGGCCTGACTTCCGCTGAAAAAGTTCTCACTTGCCTAAAGCACACCTAATTATGGATTTTAGAACACACACCAGAAATTATTGTTTTGCGTTCAAACACCAACTGCCTAACTTGACTAAATCACTTCATTTGAGAAACACAAGGAGGGAAAAAAACAGCAGAAAAAGTGTGTGTTGGAGTTTATGATGTATTACAAGATATTTGTAACAACATACTTGACACAAAAAATATACTGTATATATGCAGATATTCCTCTCAACAATAGTGGTATTTGTTGACAAAATGATATTTAGACAGCAAAAAGTCACTTTATAACATATGGCAACATCTTGATTCTGTGACAGGAGACTGATGAAGGGATTAAACTATTAAATCAGGTGTTTGCTCATGCTGGGTTGACTTCAGGCTTTCATGCAACCTTGACTAAAGCAAATATTTATGTGTCAGCTGGATGACAAGGACAGGTTACTGTTCGTCGCTGTTCACGATGAAAATGAAACAATTCACCTGAACACTAATCATTCATTTGTACCTCAGTCCTAGAAATATAGCTCTCGTAATGATATCACGTCAAAATAAAAGATGCATTATTCTGAAGTGCATTTCTTCTCATCAGATGCCTTTTTTTTAGCTTCACACAAGTAGGAATACAGTGTTATGTATTTGTTCATATAAAGCATAATCCTACCTGTATGTATGATGATCTGTCTATTCTGTGTGTTTAACCCATGTGATGAGTTTGTGTCTTTAACAGGTGCTCTTGCCTTTTTTGTATGCCCTTAGGTTTCCTCTGTTTGTAAGCTCTGCTGCTTCGGTGGAGGAACTGAACCATGTAGGATTTTGGTTGGCAGGTGTGAGGGCCTACCAAGTCTGCAGCATCACTACAGCGACCGGACTAACTAATAGACAGGCAGGCAGAGGGACAGACAGGCAGACAGACACACTATGATGCTGACACAGGATGAAGACAGAATGGCAGGTAGAGCAGGAAAGCAGACAGGTGAGGAAAATAGTCAGCAAGTCAGACAACCAAAGCAGACACACAGAGAAATGGTGGAATATGCAGTCTGACAAGGGTCAGACTGATGTTCAGGGACAAAAGAGAGGACAGACTGAGAGGTGTTCTAACTAGGCAGGCAGAAAGACCGCTGGAGGGAGGGGATAAATAAAGACCGGTAAACAAGAAGTTCGATAAAGAAATCAAAGTGTACGGACAGACAAATGGGCAGCGAAGATGGGAGACATGCAGGGAATGTGAGAAAGACAAAACCTGTGCAGGGAAAACATTTTAACACACATTTAGGTTACGTTTTGGTCAGGATTTCAATAACTTTTATATAAAAAAAAAACAATGATAACAACTTTACAAAAATGAACTTTCTTAAGCCACAAAGTCAATATTCCTCCATGTAGAGGACATTTGAATAGAAATTTAGTTCATTATGGTGAGAGTTGGCTAAAGTCCACTTCTTACTGATTCTGAAGGAGAGAGGAAGGCAGCTAGGGTGTTGCACTTTATGCAACCAGTAAAGGCCCATTTATGCTCCCCCTATGTGTGAAAATTCCATACATTGTATCCGTGAATGCCAACATACTCCCATACGTCCTTTATGTTGACATCGATACATCCACTAGAGGGCAGTGAAGAGTCAAAGGTTTTGACAATGACAAAAATGGCGATGTAGATGAGATTGTGATGATGTGCGTAGTCAATAAGAAATGTGGACGGAGAGTTGTTGTTTTTTTATTGAATCATGGCTACATAGCCCCAACTTTTCTAGTGGTGCTGCTCAGTTCCCTCCATATCTGTAAGCTCTTCGAAAATCTGCACAAATACGTTGGAAACGAATGCAGAGAACGGACTAAAGGCTCCATCCATGAGCATAAATGGGCCTTAAGCAGATTTTTTAAACACAGATGGTTTGGTTTTACACAAACCGATGTGAATGTCTCTCCATAATTTGAGCTAACTGACCTTGGACATCCTTCGCCGTGTTCCTTTACACATCACTGATGTGTAGACCCAGTTGTTGACATAATATGATACTCAACTTGAATTACGGGGAAATTCTTTTTTATGGCGAAACAGACAGAATAGGATGGCAAAGATATTTTGTTTTGTGTGTGAATGTCCTCCACTGAGCTCAATTCCAGTGGAAGAGGCCAACCTCACCATGTGTGTGATGAAACCGTCTCTTAATCAAGAGTTGGAATTAAAAACAGTCCTCCTCTTAAACTTTTCTGAAAGCCCTATAAAACACAGAACTGCCTGATATCCCATTTCTCCACACAGTGCAAAATGTAAAAGTAAAAAGAAGAAAAAGAAAACAGACTAAAGCTTTTTGACAACAACAAAGAGCTTTCGTAGATTCACTCTTTAATCTCACCTTGACTCACAGTTTTCTTCATATTTACCTTCCGTTCTTGTCTCATCTTCCTCAGTAAAATATATTTTTTGCATTCATACCATGGATTCTTGTTGCTGAGGCAGCCTCTTGTTTCTCATGACATTCCACATTCCATCTTCATTTACCTGCTCTCCTCTTTCCTCCTCCTTACAGCATCAACTTCTCCCCTCCACCTCCACATCTGCTCCATGTCCTCTCCTCACTCCTCATGTTTTCTCTTCCCATCAGTGCCTCATTCTATGCTCCACCCTGCCTCTCCATCACCTCTGCCTCCCTTTCAACATGCTCCCACTGTCCCCTGTTGTCACCACATCCTCCTCCTTTTTTTCCCCCCTTTCTTGTCAAAATTCCTCCACCGCTTTCTCTCTCTCTCCTTCTTTTCCTTCCTGTACCTTTCTTTGAGGTCATACTCTATTAGATCAATCAGGGTCATTGATCTCCCAATATCCTGGTATAGGCAAGCTTCTCATTTCAAGACAGACCATTAGCCAATCATTAATCTAGATAAGACAATTAACCAATCATTAATCTGGGTCGCTATTTAAACTAAGGCTGCTGATTGGGTCAATGGAGACCTTTGCTGACCTTTGCTCTGGCCTGTGGGTTACCACAGCAACACAAGTCATTCCCTCTTTCAGCATCTCTTAACGATCTCATTGGGTCTCCTTAGATATGATTAAAGTAACAATCTTTTTTAAGAGCAGGTTAATGTCTGGTTCCGTCTAAACTGGCTCAACACATGTCTCACATTGCAGGCTCACAAAATTTCACAAATCTTCTTATATCTAACCAATGTAGCTTAATCATGTTTGATATGTTTAGATTAGGCATGGGAGAGGATAATATACATTTAAAAAAAAAAGATTTGCATGTTGATTTTAACAAGATCAGGGAGTATGTCTTTTAAAAAACATCATAACATCTGAGAATTTAATTTCACATTTGCATATGTGTAGAAAGCTGTACAGTAGAGTTGTAGACATTATATTATGGTTGCATGAGCAGTAAATCCATTACCTTGGAACACCTGTGAGCAATACAGGTGGTGGAGGCGCTAATAAGAGCACCTGCACAGTCATATAAATTATTAAAATGTCCATTTTGTAAAGCTTTGTGAAGCTTTTGATGATACTGCAACAGAAACATTGGTTAAAACATTGGTTTTAAACACAGTTTAAAGAAATCCTTAATTACACAGAACACCAGCCTCCCATGTTTTACGACATAACATTTGCCTGTGAATAATTGGTGATTTTCATGCTGTTTTTAGTGGGATCTGTGGTATTGAGCTGTATCGAATGTTTTAAATGACTTGTTGCCATTGTTTGTTTGTTTTTCCTATGATGTTGTTTGTTTAATCTTTGTAATTTTTCTGTTCTTTTTGTCTTGGATTTTAAATAGACTATTGTTTTGTAAGATGTTGTAATGTTTACTCCTGTGGACCCCAGCAAGAGCAGTTGCCACCTATGGTGGTGACTAATGGGGATCCAAATAAATAAATAAATAAATACAATAAAATAAATGTTTATTCATATCTATTTGTTAGACCAGTGTCCAGAAGTGAAATACATTAAGCTTCACTGTCAGGCGTTTGTTATATGCACACATTAGGAGCATCTTGCACATGTATGCAACCAAGACTACGGGTTATAAAATAAATTAAAGCCTCTCTGACATTCTGTTATTTATTACAGGGTCGCAGCAAATTCATTATGATGTTAGTGGTTCACAGCATGTCAAGTTTTACTAGACATGCAGAGGTGATGTTATACAAACAGTAGCAGTAAATTCAGTCTCATATGAGATGTGTTGCTCTGCACCTAATGCTGAAGGTCAGGTTAGAAGCAGCTGATCCTGGTGATCAGACCATCATTGAGGATTGATCTCACACTAGGTTTTGTTATTCACCTTTTTCTCCTATGTTTCATTGGTTAATCTGGTTGTCTATCTTTACAGTTGTGTGTTTATTTATTCCGTTGTGTCTTTGTCAGTTTTCCGTTAGGCAACTTAATAATTCACAATCTATCCCCCAGACGCTCTTGAGGGGGTTGAGGTGGGGGTAAAGTGAGGATGGGGTCTCATTGGAATGTGCGCAGAGGAGAGGCACCGCGCTCTCGTGCCTGAGTTCTCACCGCTACTGTAGGAATAGAGGTTGACTCGAGCCAAGCAGCGCGCGCGCTCTGGAAAGCTTCTACTCCAGTGTTTAATAAGGAGGGAAACAAACATTTCTTTAAAATCTTTTTTTTCCCCCACCTGGATTACAAGGACGAAGTAATGACTTGGGCTCCGCGCTCTGAAAGATAATGGGGTGGTTTTGTTTCGAAGCCACTAAGCCATCAGATGTGCCCAGTGGTGGATTTCGCTGTTTTGGAATGTGTTTGATGCGCACTAGCCTGTTTTCGACATTTCCTCCTCTGGGCTTGCCTTCAAACTCTGCTTCGTGTTTTATCTGTCACTGGAATATGTGGGCATTTTACATTTTCATCCCACCACCTGTTTAGTAGCCTGATCAAAGAGGTTTGAATGATGAAAATCTTTTGAGATGAAAAACAGCACTTTTGGGGATATTTTTGCTTGTGCGCGACTCGTGTCTAATCTGGCGCCTCAGCAGCCTGTTGTCTGTGTCCGTGGAGAAACGCACAACTTTCCCGCGACCTGGGGCAGGAGCAGGAGCGGGGGCTGCAGGTGTTCTGAGCGGCGCACGAAGGCCACGCACAGGGGGCCAGGAGGAGGACCAACGGAGCGGCCCCGGTGTTCGGCCGTTCTGTGGTTGGACGCGGCATCCGGTGCAGCTGTGGAGCGCGGATGATGAAGACTGTGGTGATGATGACGAATGGCCCAGCAGTTCGATCAGGCACCGGGGTCTCGCCACCATTATGTTTACTGCTGTGCGCTCTGGTCTTTCTCCTGTCGTGCGCTCACTCGCACCCGCAGCCGTGCCAGGTGCTGAAACGGATCGGCCACACGGTTCGAGTTGGAGCTCTGCACGTTCATTCTCGCTTGCTATCCGCCCCCGCCGGCAGCGGTTCTGAGTGGTGGGACACCGACCGAGGTTTGGTAGGGAGCGGAGAGCGGCGCATGGAGTTGGAAAAGCGGGATAAAACAGGTGCCGGTGCGCCTGGACATGGAAGCCTCAGGACTAGAGGAACCGTTCAGCGAGGATCCAACAGGAGTAAGAGCCAGGCACGGCAGCGGGAGGAGAACACCTCAAAGGATAATCACATGTTCGCACCCCGAGAGTCTATCCTGCTGGCTGTCGAGACCCTCAACCGGGCCGGATTGTTGCCATATAATTTATCCCTGGAAGTTGTCATGGCTGTAGGCTCCGGGCTAGGCGAGCTGCCCGCGTTCCCCTCCTCTTCTGCGGCCAGCCCTGAAAACGAAGACCCCCTGTCATTCGTGGAGAGCGTGTGTCACACCGTGATCGTGCAGGGAGTTTCCGCCATGATCGCCTTTCCACGGAACCGGGACGAGTTCGTTAAGTTGGAGTTCGTCTCGCTTGCGCTTCGGGTGCCTGTAGTCAGCGTTGTGCAGAGGGAGTTTACGCGCCAAAGTGAGGTAAAAAAAAAAGGAAGAAGAAGTTATTCATAACTTTTACTTGAACTGTTAACTGTTGATTACTGCATGCTGCAATGGACCGTGTCCATACAGTGGAAACATGTTATATAGATGTAGCTGCTATAAGAAAAATGTTAAAAAGTTAACGGAAGTCCAAAACAAAGTAGTCAAACTTTAACAAAAATAAGTTAAACATATGAAGATAATGACTTCATGTGCATTTATGAGGCAACATTCATTTATAGTTGCCTTTCTTGATCAGTATTGATTTAACCATTGGTCTTGGTTTATTGGCCCACATGCAGCTAAAGCCGACACAATTTTTGACACAAGCTGATGTCCTTTGATTTTCACATAAAGAATCAAATTTTAAAGTCTGAGAGAAGCCAGTTGGTTCAGAATGAGGCCAAATTCATAGACATGTCTCTGTCCATGGCACTAAAATCTACATTACGCACTGTGATATGTATTTTCTCTTATTTATAGATGGGGTTAGGCTACAAGTAAAAATACTGCCCTGATGTATAAATGCATAAACAGGAGCTTTGTTGATAGCATCTCACTGTGTGCAGAGATCACCACACTGAAGTGTAATAAAAGAATCCATTTGGAACTGTACGATGCTTCATTATGACAACTTACTGCCTCCACAACTGAGATGAATCCACACACATACATAAGTGTAGCTGCTCAAGCTAACCTCAAGTCATGAATCAGATCGAACTCCTTTCCTTACGTCAGAGACATGATAAACAGCCCTTTTCTTTCAGTCTGTCTGCTCATAATCGTCAGATGTAATCATACTTTATGTTGAAATGAGAATCATAAGGCTAATTCAAATGACCCAATGGTTGCAGAGAGCAGCGCCATCATTCTTAGTTAAACCTCTGACCAGATTCTGGCCTGTTATAATGTCTGTGCTAGAGAAACACATATGCAGCACCACCTATAAGCACCAGCAAGTTAGATTTTGGCATTTGGGCTATTTCAATGGTGAATGCACTTATAATTTAGATTTTTTTTCTTCCTCACCTGCTCTATTAATAGCTTCCCCATGACTTATATTTAATTACAGTCTATGTTCAGTATTTTTTGCTGAACAACACTTGGTAGGAAAAAAATCTTTGTACAAAAGTATTATTTATATTATAATCTGCAGTGGCATTATGATTTTTATAACCATAATAATTAACTCTTTACTGACATGTTTTCTTTTAAGGACCTGTCAATTATTAAGCAAAAGCAGGCATGACTTTTTTTATTTGTTTATTTTTTTTGTTACACACTAGATAGTTTCTTGCCAAAAAACCACTCAGTTAAAGTGAAGTTTTTGATTGGCAACCATCCACATTCCTGTCACTGCGTTCAAAACAAAATGATACATTTTCTGGTCCGTCCCCTTTTTTCTTCTGATTGATGGCGAGGTAGCTACAGTAACATGGTTTAGGTTGGAGAAAAATCACACTCAGGTTCATTGGGAAAAAAACAAAAACAACCTTGATGGTTGGATGAAGGTGAGACATGGACTTAGTGGATTCCTTGAGCCAAAAAAACCCCCAAACAACCTGTTCTTGTGTGATACACACAAATTTAAGATTAGTCTTAGAGTTTGCAGCTGGAATGAGGGAGAGAGGAATGAGTCATAAGTGTTAACACTAAATGAATCAGTGGGATGGTTCATCTCTCTCTCTCTGTATATGCATGCAGAGATATGCAGGTAGAAATAGGAGACACAACCACACAGACACAACATGATTTAGTGTAGCTTCACACTGCAAAACCCTTTAATTAGGTGGCATTAACTGGGCAGTTTCTGCATATCAATGAGTGCTGACTAGCATTTGGATTTGTTGTGTGTGTGTGTGTGTGTGTGTGTGTGTGTGTTCGTGCACACACAAATGTCGTGGGAGGGGCAGAGATTCACAAACACACACATCCGACCCATTAGTTAAAATCAACGGCTCTGGGACACTTGCCACATACTGAAGTATTGTAACGTTCTGAGTGTGCATCATATCTCATTTCCTGCTCCGTGCACAAGGAAGCATTTTCCTTTAAGGAGTCAGCAGGTGTTTCAAGTACTCCTTAAAAGTGAAATAATAGCTGCATGTAAAGCAGACAAACGAGCCAATGAGGATTCACTGATTAATTGACCGCTGGATGAATGGGTGTATGAGTGTTTGGATAGACAGAGGGATGGATTGGTTGAGTGGATGAAAGGATGACCCAGCAGAAAGCTCCCTGGGAAGCCATAGACAGCCATACAAACAGATTGTCCAGTGATTGTGAGTGACTTGTAGATAAATCACTCGGCTCTCCTCTGACTCTTGTTTTGCTAGCAAATCTCAGCTGAAGGTTGACAGCAATTTCTCCCAAAACAGGCTTTTCAAAATGTGGAAACTTTTAAAAATGTCTTTAGAGAATTTCACGAGTCTTTTGCTTCATCTATGCTTCTCTCATTCCTTGTAAATTTGATAATGAAGGTTAGAGGAAGTTTAATGTAACACATTTTATGATATGCTAAATCGGGTACTGACCTTTTTCAATGTGATCTGCAGTTTGTTATGTAAGTATTTAAATGATGTGGGGCGCTGCATGACAATATGGAGCTTATGGACCAAAGGATAAAGTGACCCCAGAGTAAAGGGAGTAGGTGAGTTGGGAGTGAGTGCTGAGGAGTCTTGGCAGCAGCACAGGGTTGAGAATTTAGCATTTAAAAGTTCAGGGACTGAGAAACTCCTGGGGAAAGGGAACTCCCTGGGAAATACCAGTTGTCTCTGATAGGAGGTTCATGTTTTGAAGTGGAAATTGATCCCAAGCCGGCCAACAACAGTAGAGATATGGAAAATAGAGATATCAAATGCATGTTCGTGCATTAAATTGTGTTGCAGACATTTCCATGATATCAAAGGACATCTTTGCAGATCTATACTAAATGTGGAACTTTAAGGGATGCAATGCAAATTACAGATTGAGTCATGAGGTGTCCACCATGTTGCCTGATCATTAGATGCATATGTAAAATCTATTTTCATGCACACAGTATTGCAATGAATCCAGCCTTTGCAAGCATGTTCTATCTATCTATCTATCTATCTATCTGTAACTTAATAACCTACAGTTTTTTTTTCTGAATGTTAAATGTACTTTGCCCGCCATTTAATTAGGTTGTATCAAAATATTTTATTTTTTCGGGGTGTTGATGAGTCTTTTATTTTTGACAAAATAACTAAAGAATGACACGGGATATGTGGAGAGGTGAAGACATGAAGCAGAAGGCCTTAGGATGGATTTGAAACCGCAGGAGCTGAGGAGTCAGCCTTTGTGTACAAAACTCACTTATATAATGTAGAGCTATCTTAGACTCACAAAATCAGGCATTGCCTTTAAATGCAGTTGCAACAAAGTCAGTCAACAATTTTTCACCACTGTGGTTTTGTTTATGACAGATGCATTACTTTTTTTTAGGTTCTATATTTTAATTCATCATATGTTTCAATTAGTCCGCTCTGTTCAGTAGCATGAACATCACTGCACTCTCTTTTCCACTGCTGTTTGCTCCGCTGGATCGATTTGCTCTATGTGTTTGACCCCTTGGGTTGCTTGAGACTTATGGAGCAGGGTCCAGGTATCTTATTTTATTTTATTTTTCTACTCTCTTTTATTCTTCTTTTGCTATTTTTCTTATGTCACTTTTAGGTATTTAGTGTGTTTTATATGTTAAATTATTTTCCATGTGAAACTACTTGTTGCTGCCATTTTGACCAGGACTCCCTGGAAGAAGAGATCGTGTATCTCAACGGGACCTTCCTGGATAAATAAAGGATAAATTAAAAAATAAATTAAAAAATAAATAAATCTAAGAAAGGTATTTTCTTTAAACTTATCAATATGTGATAAATACTCTGATTCTTTACACCTCACTGTGTGTTTAGACTCAGGGACAGGAGGACTCTGGGATTGAAGGATGACAGAAGAAAGTCAGAAAAGATTTTTGTCATGAATATTTTTTGCTGAGTAGATAAAAAGCACACTATTTAATATTAATTTGAAGATTGCACCGATCGGGATATAGGAGTATTTCTATCCTTAAAGCATCTATTTAGTGATAGCAGGTGAATGATAGAGCTTTGCTGACTTGGGGGGGGGGGGGGGATTAATGGAGTTCTGCACCTTCATAAATAATACTGGCAGTGACATAAGGAGGCCAGTGGGATGAATGGCTAAGAGCTATAGGTAGGTCTTTATGGACATAGGGGTTGGGGCCATAGGGACTTCTTGCAGTGAAACGAACAATAGCGAAACCCCCCATGACATTTTGCAACAGTCACATTATATGTGTATGTATTTGCAACATCATCTGTTTTCTGTAATGTATTGCAAGGTCAGAACAGTGTTGTACGATTGCACACGAAAGCATCTATGACCTTGTTAGAAAATATCACATTTCACACTTCCCCCACAATAAATCATCTAATAACCAAGTCATTACTA
The DNA here is from genome assembly GCA_037577475.1 of Chaunax sp. Z400. NCBI lineage: Eukaryota > Metazoa > Chordata > Actinopteri > Lophiiformes > Chaunacidae > Chaunax > Chaunax sp. Z400. Next base: position 2,263,808 of record CM075199.1, read on the forward strand.
GTTTATTGGACTTGTCCACTGGCTCATGATTCTTCCAGTCTGTAGGTATAACACACAACGAGGGTTGCAATTTTCTATAGGCATGAAAATTCACAGCAATTCTTTTTTTTTTTTCCTTTGGTTGTAGGGATCACAGAAAAATCATATATTTGAAGAGAGAAGACGAATGAAAGAGTTCACAATGGCATTAGACTTTGGGATTCTTAATTCTATGTGAGTATTTATGTGAGAGAGCAGCACTTTCTAGCAGAATCGTCCCTGTTTATTTATATGAGTAACAAAAGAGAAGGTTACAGATTTATGGTGATCACAATAACTGCTGGTGCAGAAAATAAATCCTGCAATCCTCCTGAGGGATGAGAAGAGGTGAGGGTTTGATGCCCTGTGGAATGCATTACCATTTATTTCCCTCAAACAGGACTTCTAAATCTGACATAAAACATGTGGTATTGCTTTCATTTGTGCTTTTTTTTTCCCCAACTACAACCCTATCATGTGCATGCAATTAGCAGATGAAGCTGATTAATGGTAAAAATGAAATTAAGCAATAGATTATTCTGATGGACTTTTAGTGCAAAGCTTGTGTCAAAGTTGTAAAGTCAATTAAAGAGAGCTGCTAAGAGCCTTTTAAGTGTGTGTAGTTCTGAATGTGCGCATGTGAGTGCATGCAAACAAATGCATGACTAATTGATTGCCTAGGTTCATAGCTTGTTGTGCGCTGTTGTGTACAGTGCAGATCTGGAAGCTCATGGAGCCCGGCTTGGCCCATTACATTCATCTGGATTATCACAAGGATGATTGTGGCACAGTCTTCGAATTTTGTTCAGGTTTTTACGTCTTCTGAGGGAAACACACTCAAGGGATTTAAAAACCCACCATTGTGTTTATTTGCAAGTTTGCTTGGCTAATTTGTGTGTATGAAAAAAAAAAACACCTGTATTTTGTTCCTCATTAACTTTTAATGATTATGTTAATTTAATCTGTGACAAAACCAAAGAGACACAACAAAAACAACACCAAAACTTTAAGCAGCATAAAGTTCTCAGGTGACACAATTGATACATGTCATGAATTTTTCCCACCAGGATATACATGTCTTTACAAGATAAAACACTAACAATGAGGGTGTGTCACTGTGGTATTGGGACAGTTGTGACCAGCTGATTTGAGGCTTGTTGCTGTGCTGTAGGATAGACGAGAACAGCTGATATCTCAATTGACAGCCCCAGACAATGACATCACAGGAAATTAAGACTGAGCATGCATGAGGGGTGTGAATAACAGGATGCTATGGCAAATAAGTGTGCAAGGGGGTAATCTTCCTGAAGTGAACTTACACCAGAGCCTATAGAAAATATATTTTCAAATGTTTAGAATAATCACAAACCAAGTTCTACATAAAGATGTGCAACCAATTTTAAAGTAGAGACATGCATAAAAAAAAGAGTTGTGTTTTGAAAATCACCTGAGTGTATCAGGCTCTTTAGATAGTAAATGCACTATTTAGTTCACCAGCTATGCTAACTGTGCTTGTCTGTGGTCTGTTGCTATGAGCACATAGCCTTCAGTGGATGTATCAGAGCAACAGTGAACCAAAGCAGTAAAATGTTTGAGGAAACCAAAAGAATGACTCAAAAGTTGCTTCATCACTATGGAAGAATTTAAACTTTAACATATTATATGATCATTTTCATCTATGGTTAACACAAAATACAAATTGTAGTGGTATTACGTTACGTTATTTTCTTGTGGTACTTGAGTTATTTAACAATGAAGTTTGAGGGTCAGTTGTTAAAACAATGGGTTCACATGATCACACATCTCCTGTGTTGATTTTCTGAAAACAAAGTTATCAACTTGCACCAATCAGGGAGAGTTCTGAAAGTGTCCCCTGCTTGCAGCCTTAGCATTAACTGTGACCTTAAGAATAAAGAGAGGTAATGATCTTTTCACTGTATTAGCCATCTCATAGGTGATTTAATGTACTGGAAATGAAGTGAAATCAACTGGAGCCTGAGAGGTAGTTAAAAGGTGCTATATAGTTCGGGAAGCGGTCAGCAGCATGATGTGACTGAGGCTATGATATGTAATACAGCCTTTACAGTCCATAAACCGATTATATTGTTGTTTTCTTTCAAACAGAAAACCTATTTTCAGAATTACAAGCCAACACACGCCTCCTATTGATGTGATATTTAACCTTGTTCATGTTGGAATTCTAACGTTATGTATCGTCAGTCCAGAAATAATATGAAAATGTGCTATTTATCTTATCTATATGTGTAAATGCTTTTGAATTCCAAAAACCTATCGGGTTTCTCATTTTAGCATCTTTTTGAGCGTTAGTCGTTTGCTGGATCATCACAGCACCCTACAGTCAGACCACACACTTTATCATCCTGGGTCCAGGTGGAAATCACACACACACCACTGCAGTGCTCTGCCCATTGATCTGTCCAGGCCTCATCAATCAACTGATATTATCTATGAATTGCCAATCAGGAGTGTGAAGTACAGTATGTGGAGACGGCAGCATGTAAAAGAGCCCTTTGAAATACAACATGCATTTCTTTACGTTTGAGGTGTTGCTTAAAATACAGATATAGTCCTCATGAAAATAAATGTAGTGTATTTCCCATGATGTGAATAATGATATTCATGGGAGCAGGTAAGTGGAGGCTGAAATCCATTATATGCAACAGACGGTGTTATCGAGGAGCAAATTAAATTCTAAGATAAAAAGTTCTGCTGTTAGATTTATAACCTTTCTGTCTCCATTTTTTTCTTCTCCTCTCCACTCCACTACATCTGTTTCTCCTTCACGGTGCTCCATCTCTCCATTCTTATTCTTCTCTGTAACCTTCTCCCCTCCTTCTTAATGTTGCACCCTACCTCCTCCTCCATCATCCTTGCATTGCCTTTCTGCGTCTCATTTCTCACCCTTTTTATCCTTTATCCTTTCTTCTATCCTCCTTTCTCCTCTCGCCAATCATTTTTCCTCCACACATACTTGTTTATAACTCCCGCCGCCCTTACATTTTCATCCCCTCTATTCACCCCTGTTTACTTGTTGAACTCGTTTCTATCCCATCTCTCTTATCCTGTCCTCTATGCTCTTCCCTCATATCTCTTTCATACATTTTCTCTCAACCTTCTCACCTCTTTCCTCCCTCTTCCTTAATCACTTAATTTTCTCTGTTTCTGTCTTCCACTTTCACCCATCTGACCTGTTTTTTTCTCTCCCTTTGTTCAAACCCTTCATCCCGCTCACCCAATCATCGTTCATTACACCCGTCCCCACAGAATCCTCTCCATTTCCAAATGGCGATGCGGACCGTGGAGGCCCCACCATCCCATCTCCTGTATTCCCTGCTGATGATGAATGGCTGGTGGGATATCAATATTCTAGTCTGTCAGGAATGGGACATTAGTGACTTCCTCGTCCTCATCAAGAACAACACCCGCTTCCACCTGGGCACTCTTGTCAATCTTACGACGACTGCCTCAACCTCACAACAGTCTTCATCTTCATTATCATACTCAGGAGTGGCATTAGGTGCCTCAGCAGGAGCGGAGTCATCGTCGCACATCTCCCCCGCTGCTTCATCGCCTTCCTCCTCTAAATTGGATCAGCAGCAAGCTCTCATGCGGCAGCTGGAGGCCCTGAGAGAGCCTTCCTCCACAACAGGAGTCGTGACACTTGGGTGCGAGATCCGCGAGGTGCGTCGTCTGTGGGCGCTGGCCACCCGGATGATGCTCCCAGAGTTTCACTGGGTTTTGGGGGACAGCCAGAATGTGGCAGAGCTGAGAACGGATGGGTTACCCTTGGGGTTATTGGCACACGGAGTCATGGCGTCCCCTTCTCTGGATCGCTACGTCCACGACTCAGTGGCATTGGTTGCACGAGCGGTGGGCAGTGCAGCCCGTGAGAATCCCGCCCTGGCACTCATACCTGGAAGTACTAACTGTATGGATGTACACCATAGCAACGGCACCTCGGGGGAATACTTGGCAAGGTAAGGGAATCAATGTGGACCCTGAAATAATAGTTTCATTCTCACATTCTCCTAAAATGAAATGCAACGATCCTAAACGCTGAGTTGCACGTTGTGAACATGAATATGAACATAAATCAGTGTTGCACAAACATATTTTGACTGCTTTAATATAGCGTTCAACACTGGTCAGCAAAAATAACTTTTAAGGCTAAAAATATGTTTTGCTTTGCGGTCAGTATTTAATAAGAGGAACACCCACATCTCTCACTCTCTCCCTCCACTGGGCAGTTTACATATACCATTCTGCTTCATCTCTCTATTTTGGCTCCTCTGTAATCCTTTTGTTGTGTGACAATGCACTCCTCTCACAGGTGTAGGGAATTTTCCACAGACACTCGCATTCACACATCTGCACACATGCATGCATGCACAAGCACACAGCATATTTTAACGCACACTATATAGGCTACTTAAGTCCAGCAGTGTGGTAAAAAAGATAACTGTGATAAATTACATTTACAGAAGCGACACTGTAATATGTAAATGGGACACTATTTTGCTGAGATGTGAATAGCGTGTGATCACACATCACTGCAATAGAAGAAGTGTTTCACCTTTCTTAGTGATATCCTCCTTTAAAACACCCGAATCAGCAGAATGATCGTTCCAGGAAGGTAATTATTTGAGCATGAGGAGACTAGAGTAGCTTTCTGATTGTGTTGACATGAATTATGAATTGTTGATTAGTCTGTTGGTGTTTTACATAGAACAAAGAGCAGATGTATTTGACCTTGTGAAGGCTGGGAGGGTTCGCTTCCCCGTGTTGGATGCTGCGTCTAATTCCAGCTGTGACACACTCCTGGGATTTGGAAAAGTCAGCCATGTGCTTAGCTCATGGAAATCTGTAGGTATTCCATTGCAGCATATATTATAGGATAACCAAATATGAATGCTGGGGATAAGGAAAGGATATAGGTCTATATAGGCCTTTTTTATAAGGCTGTTTGAACTCCTGCTACAGGGATAAACAGATGCTGACGTATTGTTCTTTTTCGTATATCTGTATGTCTCTTTGGGTCATAAATAAATAAATAAATTGAATCAGGGTCATGATCTGTTACCATTAACGTTTATTCAGAACTTAATAATAAATGTATTTGTGCGTGCGGGTCTAACAACGTTACTGGTTTCACTTTCTTCATGAAATGATCTTTAACACTTCTGCTGTGTTCCAGTCAAATCCCATCGAGTTTCCTCTCTAAAAATTGCAGTCAGTTTCATCTGTTTGTCATAAGGTTCCATGAATTTGTTCACACATGGGATCTGAACACAAAATAAATGTTTTATCGAACAAATGACCGGTCATTAGAAACACCCATTTCTAATGGCATTAGAATTCCATGGCAACCCCTACAGGAACCTATCCCCAATTTCTACCCCATGGGAACCACACCTGTTAGCAATTGTCAAAAATAACAGCAACATTGTTTCAATGATATATATAACTTTCTTGCAGCTCTGGTATATAAAGCTTTTTTGAGGCCTTATTCACAGGTCATTCTGTGGCAGCACAATGGCCAAGTGATAATGAGGCCTACAGGCCATAAATAGCAAATGTAAGTTCAAAACTTTTAATGTTCAGAAGAGCTTGAGTTGATAGAAAGATGTATTTTATGTGTATTATTATGGATTTATAAGCAGCTGTAACGGAGCAGTCAAAACCGAAGCAGGAAACAGGAAATGGACACAACAGGAGGGTTAATCTGATGGTGAAGGCAGGGTAGTTTCATAGTCAGATACACTGGGCCATTTCAAGTGTCTCTTGTGCTCACCATGAATCTTTTTGTCAGTATTGTTGTTGTGTCATAGTTTTCCTTTTGACCGGTGTTGGCCAAGCTACAAGTACTTGCAAATTTTCTGAGCTAAGCTACCAGTAAATGAAGCCCCACTATACTGTGTGTGTGTGTTCTGGGCCTGGAGCAGCGATAATGACTTTTGGCATTAATGAAAAAAAAACATTGAAAAAGTATCATATTCAATTAAATTTGAAGAAGTTGTGTGCTTCTGAGATGCCTCTTGATATGTAGCACCACCAAAGAGGTTATGTCATCTGTTGAGACTTTGTAGAGGCGATTAGATCTGGATCAAGGTGCAGATCAAGCAAAGTTTTTACAACCACCAAGTTCCCTTCTACTGACCAATGGATAGCCATAGGTTTTTCCACTCTCTATACCTTGTAAATTGTCTTCTACTAAGTGTTTGTCAACATGCAGGCAGAGAGGCAGAGTGCTAAATATTGAGGCCATTTCATTGAAGTCCTAATATTCCACACAATAACAGAGGGCTCACAGACGGCAGACACCCCGAGGGAGGGTGAGATATATCTGGCAAATTGAGGATGTGGTGAAAAGTTGGAGCCAGGTTCTGGAAAGGAAGAAGCTGGTATATTTATTTAAAAGATGGTGAGTCAGATGATATACAGTGTATTTTGAAAGCAATTTGGACTTACTTTGCCTCAGGGCTGTCAGACATTCTGACCCAAGAATAGTGCTTAGATACGATAATTCTTCATTTCAGCTGGGGATCTGGGAATAAGTCAGATGAAAGTTTTGGAAAATAGTGGCCAGAATGCACAGTCAGATTTTAGAGAGGTTACAAATACCTGCAAGTCTATACTTTTTAATTTTTTTATTAAATAATGAAACTTGAGAAAAACTTGTTTTTTCCTTAAATGCAATGGATTTGCATAAACTTGCATTGTTCTTTCACCTGTTTTAAAGACAACTACTTATCATGGTTCACTTATATTTAAAGGTTGGTGATGCTAGAATTTATACTTTATGAGATAAAATAAAATCAGTGTAAAAGTCTAAATAAAAATGCGTGGTTACACAATATTGTTGATATGTGTGTAAAGTTTAGGAAAGCTAGAATGTACAGTTTGCTCTTAAGACTGACCTTGAAAATCAGGTTTCAATGGATACTACCAAAAATAAAATCTGTAGACGATTTTAATTGTCTTATGGAACAACTGCTTATCATGTTTAAAATATGTATGGAATTAGATGAAGATAGTATATATAGTTTTCAAGATGCTCCAGAAAAAAAAATATACATATATATAGAATGATCACAAATGATATGGGATTAAGAGCCCTTGCTTTGATTAAAGATATAAACACATCACAGTGGAGAAAAACATCTAAAACAGCATTTGTCTCATATCTGCTGCAGTATAAGAAAATAAACTCACACAGAAAATGTCCTGTAGGAATGACTGAGGGATTCCCCATGAAATCCAAACATAGCAGAGTGAAGACCTATGATTACAACAAGGTTTTTGTCAAACACTGACTCTAAACAAGAGAAGCTGGTGATAGAAAGAAGTAGATGGGATGTTTCCCTCCAAACAAAGCAGCTGAAAAAGGTGGCAGGAAGAGCAGGTCACAGATGTTCAGTACAATCTATGCACCTTCCCCACAGTCCTGTTTTACTTTATAGGTGCTCTGGTGGAGGAGTGTGTAAGGCAGCGTGTAAGGAGTGAGTTACTGCGATGCTGCAGTAACTTCCAAATCTCCACCTGTTATCAGCAAATTGCCATGGCAGCACAGGGCTGCTGCAGAAAAGAAAAGCCCTCAAGTAATTAGACACAGCCATTAGAAAATGATCAATCACCAACCCTGTAGCTCAGGGGTCATGTGACTTTTATTGTCCTCTCTGTTGTAATACAATCTTACACGAATTAATTTACAAGATTTTCCCCTAAAGGCCAAGGGAAGTCAGGCTTCCCCTGTTTTTTTTGTTGTTGTTTTTTTTAGATGTAGCAGTCATTTTAGTTAAAACATTTAGTTAAAGATATTTGTTAATTCTTCTTGGTCATTCTTGATTATTTCACAATGAGTGAAAGAGCGCCCCTGTCATGTGGTGAACAATATTACACTCCTACTGTAGACTCATTTCTGCAAGGCGCCCATTTCAAGTTGGCATCCTGTCATGTGATGTATGCCAAATTGTATGTGTGCAATTGTATGTGTCATCATTTTAGACATTTCTTTTGCAGTGAGGGAACTAAATTTTGTTTAACAGTATATCAGAGGTTTTATATGTGCTTGGTAGATGAACTGACCTGGAGGGAGCTGCTGTCCCCAGAACAGTGTTGAAGCCAGAGAGATGTGACAGGTGTGCAGCAGCAGAGTATAGCCGCTCTTAAGCTCGACACTGAAAGCCTCCATGGATGTTACTGCATAATTATTATGGATTTATTGTAGACCAGAGTCACTGGTCAAGTAATCAAAGAGTCACATGGGGAAATAGCTGATGATATGTAGTAGAGTTTGTTATCAGCTGGATGCCAAATGGTGTGACCCAGCAAGTTAGGAGCCAAATGGTATTCAGTGAATGAGAAAAATACAGATTATTAAGGTATCCTGTATTATTTAGATGATCCCATTTAGTGGCAATAAAACGCACATAAAACATAAAAGGAAGAAGTAAAAACTAAGGAAAAAACCAATATGCAGGTAAGTTCCCAAACAATACATGAACTAACAAGAAACCACAGGAAAATAACTTACATACACCAGGCTGAAAACTCATGGAATGACCAAGAAGGAACGCAATAGATCACAGACGAAACACAGATGATGTGACACTGAAGAACAGAAAGCACAGACTATACAGAGGGGTAACGAGGGGAGATAGGGGAACAGGTGAGGACTGAACACAGGTGAAAGCAATCTCAACGGAGGAGATAAAACAGACAAAGACAGGAAGTGTAAAGCAAAAGAGAGTACAAGGAGAACATAACTATCAAAATAAAACAGGAAAACTCATACCCATAACACCATGTGTACACATATTAGAGCGTAACCATTTTTTAAACATCTTGACCTATGAGGATCTAACAGGAATAAAGAAAAAAATTAATATTAATTTAAATTGTGGTTTGCTTTGAGCAGGTTTTTTGACTTGCACCTACATGTGATGCACTGATAGTTTAAACATGCTCTTTTTATTTGAAGGCTAAAGAACAACATGGTGTATGCTTTACCAAAGTGTCTCCAGGGTGAATAAACCTGTAAGAGGGGCTGACAAGGCTTACGCACTAGACTGAGGAGCTGAGGGAGGAGAGATACTGTCTGGATGGCAAAGTATGTCATAACAAAGCAGGAGACAGAGGCAGTGCAAAACATAGAGAAAAAGATATATAGCCACAGAAAAGCATTCCTAGAGATGCACATACAGATAAATGACAGGGGCCAAAAGTCCTGTATTAACAGATAAGATGTGAGCAGGACAATTTTCTGCACCTGGTCTTATTTTTTTCAACCTTTCCTTATAAATAATAATTTTACTGATGCATGCCCACCAAGTGTAGTCCCATGATACACCATTCTTCATCTTAAAATACATTCAATTCTCCCCCTTACTATAAAATGCCGTCATTTTTCAGGAAAAGAATCATATAGCATTGCATCAAAAGTTCAAAGTGTTTGCTTAGTGTAGGAGGTTCTGTAGCAGCTCCCAGTGTACAGAGGAAGTCAACGTCTTGTTTGACCTGTAACAACAAACATCTGTCCTTACGCTGGTACAGGTATCAGCTTGGGTTTTGTGGTTCAAGCCTCTCTCAACCAACTTTTGATTCTTGGCTGAAAGCAGAGCAAGATTTTATAAATGTATTTAAAAAAACACACACACAGAGAGAGACACATACAGAGACACACACAGAGACACATACAGAGACACATACAGAGACACATACAGAGACACACACAGAGACACACACAGAGACACACACAGAGAGAGACACACACAGAGACACACACAGAGACACATACAGAGACACATACAGAGACACACAGAGACACACACAGAGACACATACAGAGACACACACAGAGACACATACAGAGACACACACAGAGACACACACAGAGACACATACAGAGACACACACAGAGACACATACAGAGACACACAGAGACACACACAGAGACACACACAGAGACACATACAGAGACACACACAGAGACACACACAGAGACACATACAGAGACACATACAGAGACACACACAGAGACACACACAGAGACACATACAGAGACACACACAGAGACACATACAGAGACACATACAGAGACACATACAGAGACACACAGAGACACACACAGAGACACATACAGAGACACACAGAGACACATACAGAGACACACACAGAGACACATACAGAGACACATACAGAGACACACAGAGACACACACAGAGACACATACAGAGACACACACAGAGACACATACAGAGACACATACAGAGACACACAGAGACACATACAGAGACACATACAGAGACACATACAGAGACACACACAGAGACACATACAGAGACACATACAGAGACACATACAGAGACACACAGAGACACATACAGAGACACATACAGAGACACACACAGAGACACATACAGAGACACACAGAGACACACACAGAGACACACACAGAGACACACAGAGACACACACAGAGACACACAGAGACACACAGAGACACACAGAGACACACACAGAGACACATACAGAGACACACACAGAGACACACACAGAGACACATACAGAGACACATACAGAGACACACACAGAGACACATACAGAGACACACACAGAGACACACAGAGACACATACAGAGACACATACAGAGACACACAGAGACACACAGAGACACATACAGAGACACACACAGAGATACACACAGAGACACATACAGAGACACACAGAGACACATACAGAGACACACACAGAGACACACACAGAGACACATACAGAGACACACACAGAGACACATACAGAGACACACACAGAGACACATACAGAGACACACACAGAGACACACACAGAGACACACACAGAGACACATACAGAGACACACAGAGACACATACAGAGACACACACAGAGACACATACAGAGACACACACAGAGACACACACAGAGACACATACAGAGACACACAGAGACACACACAGAGACACATACAGAGACACATACAGAGACACATACAGAGACACACACAGAGACACATACAGAGACACATACAGAGACACACAGAGACACACACAGAGACACACACAGAGACACATACAGAGACACATACAGAGACACATACAGAGACACACAGAGACACATACAGAGACACACACAGAGACACATACAGAGACACACAGAGACACACACAGAGACACATACAGAGACACATACAGAGACACACACAGAGACACATACAGAGACACACACAGAGACACACACAGAGACACATACAGAGACACATACAGAGACACACACAGAGACACATACAGAGACACACACAGAGACACACACAGAGACACACAGAGACACACACAGAGACACACAGAGACACACACAGAGACACACAGAGACACACAGAGACACACACAGAGACACACACAGAGACACACACAGAGACACACACAGAGACACATACAGAGACACATACAGAGACACACACAGAGACACACACAGAGACACATACAGAGACACATACAGAGACACATACAGAGACACACACAGAGACACACACAGAGACACACACAGAGACACATACAGAGACACACACAGAGACACACACAGAGACACATACAGAGACACATACAGAGACACATACAGAGACACACAGAGACACATACAGAGACACACACAGAGACACACACAGAGACACATACAGAGACACATACAGAGACACATACAGAGACACACACAGAGACACACACAGAGACACATACAGAGACACACACAGAGACACATACAGAGACACATACAGAGACACATACAGAGACACACACAGAGACACATACAGAGACACACACAGAGACACACACAGAGACACACACAGAGACACACACAGACAAACACAAACCTACGCACAAACAGAGAGAAACAGGAGCCAATTTTTCAACACTCGCTAAACAATTGCATGGCTCATGCTTAAAAAATATGAATTTAAAAGTTGTGTAGGAAATAGTCACATTATGTCCATATCATTTACTTAAGTACTTAAAAATGTTGCTTAAGTAAAAATACATAACTATTAATTGCACAATTTACTGAAATTATCAACAGTACTTAATGTAGAAAATCACACCTTGTGAGTATTTTGCCAACCTAAGTGTATATTTATTTATAACAACGCATCATTTGAACATTAAATGTCCTGTATTAGAAAGTTGAGCTTGTGAAGTAATTAGTAAGTATAAACACTGTCTTAGTTGTAGTGAGGTAGTATAAAGTATAAAATGGAAAAGAAATCAAAATCAATACTTACTTGTGTTAAAGTACTGAGTTACATTTCACCTCTGGAAATGAATAAATACAGAGTAGGAATGTCATCCATTTTTTATGCATTTTATGCCTTTATTAGACACGACAGCTGAAGAGGTGACAGGAAATGTGGGAGAGAGAGTGAAAGGAAGACATGCGGCAAATTGACACTGGTTGGAATCGAACCTGACCGACCGCTAGAGGACCATAACCTCGGTACATGAGGCGCTCTAAACCCCTGCGCTATCTGCGCCCCGGTTGGTCAGTTAAACCACTGCAAAATGATCTGATTAGATGCAGTCAGTAGTTCACTAATGAGTGGAGCCAATCCGAGTCCAGTTTGTATGAGTACCCTGGAGTTAAGATCATGTGAGTGGTGAAAATCTTTGCTCCACAGACACACTGTGGAGAAAAATCAGCTCCCTTTATTCACCCTGCTGACTCGCCCTGTTAGTGTTGAACAGAATCTGTCTGTAACTTCAGATTCCAAATGTAAAACACACTTAAAAAAAAACTACTGATGTTTTTGACTTTACATGAAATATTAACAGGCGACCTTTTACTAGAACGTGACATTTCACTTTTAACATGGCACATCATCTGTCCAGAATGTGCAAGAGCATGTCAGGTCCACCGAGTACAGAGAAGACAAAAAAGACACACTCTCCGAGTAGCTGTAACAGCTACAAGCTGCAGCGAAGACACTGACCTTCACATGGACTAGTTGAGCTGTCAGGCTGACTTAAAGGCAGTTGAAGGTGTGGGGAAGTAGACAAAGTGGTGGAAAGAGGAGTTTTCCAGTGCGGAAGGTGACACGAAAAAGATATTTCAGAAAAGGTCACATTATTTACATCATTACCTCCTGAAGGTGTATGGAAGAGGTGTGCATCTTCTTGTGCAGAATGGATGCCTTCATTCTTTCTTACATTCCATCATATCCATTCCAATGGACAAGTGTGTGTGTGTGTGTGTGTGTGTGTGTGTGTGTGTGTGTGTGTGTGTGTGTGTGTGTGTGTGAGTGTGTGTGTGACAATGTGTGGGTCTGCTCTGATATCTTGACACTTTCAGAAAGCATGGCTCCATGAGAGGAGATGGCATGATCACTGGACCATGGTCAGTTTGATCCTGTCACACACACAACATACAAACACACTCTATACAGCCATTGAGGCCATTAAGATAATCCACCTCTCTGGAGTTACACCATTAAATTGGGATTTTTTTTCAAATAAACTAACCAAGGGTAAAACATAATTGTTGATTTAAGCCTGTAAATCACAGCTACATGAATCCCGAAGTGTCTGGAAAAAGTGGTTTTCTTGTTGGCAAAAAAACAGCAGGAATCCAGCAGCTGTACATCTTTAGTTTAAGCGTTCATCATGCATAGAATGACATACTACATGCATTGATCAGATACTGATACTGGCAAGTCTACAAAGGAATATTTTAATGTTAAAAACCTGGAAATGTAACATATGAAAAGCAAAATGGTTTTCCAAGGACAATTCTTTTGGTGTTTGTTTCAAGATACTGCAGGTTTAAATTTCCATCCAGTGACACACCTGCAAGCAAGGACACATTCAACATATAGGCTCCTGTGTAGGTCTAATTGTTTCCATCTTTCCCTCTCATCCTCCTTCCACCACTCTCCTCCTCATACCTCCCCCGTTTCCCATAAATAATTTCTTCTCTTTCCACACAGATTTCTATCCAACACATCATTTGAGGGCCAGAGCGGTTTTATATCCAGGAACACTCACAGCCAGAATGTCATCTCAGAGGCGCATCACTACATCTGGTCCCTCCAGCTGGACCCCCTTGGCCAGCCAACCTGGACCCGTCTGGGACGCTGGCGCAGGGGGAAGGTTCTGATGGACCAGGGGGCCTGGCCAAGCCATCAGGGTTCTGGGGGAGGAGGTGACTGGCGCAGATCAACACGGTTGCACATGCGTGTGGTGACACTTGTGGAGCACCCGTTTGTATTCACCCGTGAGGTGGATGGGGATGGCTTGTGCCCTGCGGGACAGTTATGCCTCGACCCACTCACCAATGAATCTTCGGTTTTGGAAAGACTTTTCCAGAACCTTGCAGCACCCAATGTGTCTGTTCCCACAGACTACAAGAAGTGTTGTTACGGTTACTGCATTGACCTGCTGGAGAAACTGGCGGAGGACATGGACTTCACTTTCGACCTCTATATTGTAGGCGATGGGAAGTATGGGGGGTTCAAGAATGGTCGCTGGACAGGATTGGTTGGCGATCTGCTCAGTGGTGCTGCCCAGCTGGCAGTGACATCTTTTAGCATTAATTCAGCCAGAAGCCAAGTTATTGACTTCACCTCACCTTTCTTCTCCACCAGCCTGGGTATTCTGGTCAGTACTTCTCTTTCTCTTGCAATTTTTCCTCATTTTATATAGTTTTTTTTCTACTTGCTATATATCTCTCTTTAGTTATTCTTTGGCCATTCCTCCCTCGCTCTGTGTCAGTGGCCTCACTTCAACTCTCTTGCTTGGTATGCCGGTGGTCAGTATCAATATGTCAGCGTTTTATTACTGCAAGCCCTGCTTTATCGAATTTTAATGCAAGTCCCCCATCTGCGGCTGCTAGACTGGTGAATGTATTGTGGTGTCACCATATTGCCACCATTACTACACCGAGTCTCACTTTCAGATGGTCGTAATCACTCTCTCCTCTGTTCATCCTCTCCTCCTATCAACATAAGATTGTAGAGGGAGATATTTTGCTGTATTTACTGTGTCTGTCTCGTCTATTTTGTTTCTAATCTGTTCGCATTTCTCTCTTAGTATTTCTCTGCCAAACAGTGGTGGCACAAAGAGCACCTTCAGCTGTAGATTTGCTTGGGATAATAGTAAACTATTAGCATTATGAAGCATTTTTTTGTCCAATTAATGCTATTGAAGGTGTGGCTTTCCAGTTTTTGTGAGACTCCTGAACACTTCAGCCCCAGATCAAAACAGTTTCAGGCATGTAAATTAACAAAAAGATGATGTTGCACAAGTACTTTCCAAATCCCATTCATGCCTGGTTTGGATTTTAATGTTCATCCCTACCATGTCAGAGAGAGTCAAAAATCAGAATTCTTAATTTTATAATATCAGTTATAAAGATTTTCCGACTGTGTGCCCACCATGCCCAGGTTCGTACTCGGGACACAGCTGCACCCATCGGTGCCTTCATGTGGCCTCTCCACTGGTCCATGTGGCTCGGCATCTTTGTCTCCCTCCATGTCACCGCCATCTTCCTCACCTTGTACGAGTGGCACAGTCCGTTTGGCATGACGCCACGTGGACGCAACCGCGACCGGGTGTTCTCCTTCTCCTCAGCGCTCAACGTATGCTACGCCATTCTCTTTGGGAGGACGGTGGCCATCAAGCCACCAAAGTGCTGGACAGGTCGCCTGCTGATGAACCTCTGGGCCATCTTCTGTCTGTTCTGTCTGTCCACCTACACTGCTAACCTAGCTGCTGTGATGGTCGGGGAGAAGACCTACGAACAACTGTCAGGGATACATGACCCAAAGGTACACAAGTCATAAAGTCTGTAAATAAACACACTTTGTAAAGTCTGCTAACATTACAACAGTTTACCTTATTTCATTATTAGAGCATTCTCCATTTGGATTTCTCTGTGCTTTTCTCATGGGTTTAAAATGGGCGACACTCAGCTGGAAAAAGGTGATGTCACAAAATTATTTGCAGAAATCAGAATATGGCATCATTTGAATCACATTTTGGGTCACTGTCCGTCAAATCAGATCAAGCCACACTTTCAACAAATGCACCAGATGAAGTTTACCTTTCCATGTGATAGAGAAATGTGCTTTCATGCACTTCTACTTGAATAAAAAATTTTTAAAAACATTTTCTTTTTGTAATTTTTTATTAGCATATCAGTTTACAATACAGACATTTTGGTTTTAAAGTGTAAGATTTTGTCAATAAACAAAATATTCATTTAAAAATGTGTTCTGAAATTGGTTGGGATTTATTTGACTGTTTTTTTTTTGGGTTATTTCTGGTACATCATACTTGTTTCCTTTTTTCTATCTTTGCATTTTGAGTTTCTAATGAGTTCAGGATAACTAACAGACTGCTGTAGAATTACTCTTTGAAAAGTCCCCTGATGTTCACTTGAAAAAAAACAAGGAAGTTTGTTTTCTTTTCTTTTTCTTTAAAGAGCCTCTCCTGTGAACAGTACAGTCTCTTAAACTTTAAGTCAGCAAATATAATCTTTAATTAAACACCTTTTAAGGGTCATTGTGGTAAGGTAATTAATGTTTTGTTTTTTTGGTCAACTCACCATTTCTTTGAATTACAAAAGCGCAGGGATATCGATAGTCTTTACAGAAAAGAAAAGAAAAGTGAAAGAGACAAAAGAGAAAACGATATAAAAATATCAATATCAATTAATATTTCAGCTTTCTGAAGCCATTCTGAGCTGTAGCATCTTGCTTTCTTCTCTCTTACAGTTGCACCATCCCTCTCAGGGATTCCGATTTGCCACAGTGAGAGAAAGCAGCTCAGAGGACTATGTCAAGAAGAGTTTCCCTGAGATGCATGAGTACATGAGGAGATACAACGTCCCAGCAACACCAGATGGCATACATCACCTTAAGTAGGACAGTGTTATAATACTGCAGAGTCCACATACATTACATCATGCTGACACACACATAATCATTCAGCCACACATGCATAAAATCACTAAACCTGGTCTTGCTCTCATCACTTCCTAAAAATCAATCTCTATCTACTTACATAAAAATGAAGAAAAAAAAGAAAAAAAAACAACAACAGAATAATCTTTGGAAAAATGTGAGTTCCATGTCCAAGGAAAATCAATATTTGAAGAGAAAAAAAAAATGCTGTCATTCCCCATCACAGCCCTGCTCTTTGCATTCAGGTCTCATCCTCCTCAGTACCAGCCTGTTGTGCCACTGCCGTCAATCCAAGCTGCTTCAACATTCAACCGGCATCCCATGTAACACAGTATAGTGAGAAATGGCAGCTGGAATGACAGCCAAGGCTGGGTATAGGACACAATTTGAATTGCAATAAGATATTTATTTTATTTAACTGGGCTTCTTAAACACTGATTATAGAGTTCAAGGAAAATTTCCATCTTTAGAAAATTATAACTGAGGAACAAGACGGCTTCAAAAATGTCCCACAGAGCAACACTGAAGAGTTTACTTCTTAAAGGATTTGGCATTGTTTATTATTTACATCAGCTACATCACCATGTGTGCACTGGACACTAAAATTTCATGTAATAATATAACGGGGTGCCTGTGGCTCAGGAGGTAGAGCAGTTGTTCATGGAACAAAAGGTTAGTGGTTCAATCCCCAACCCCTGCAAGTCTGCAAGTCAAAGTATCCTTGAGCAAAGATACTGAACCCCAATTTGCTCCCCAGGCACCTAAATGTAGTGGCAGCCCACTGCTCCTCAGGGATGGGTCAAATGCAGAGAAAGAATTTCCCCTGTGTGATTAATACAGTATCTAAAAAAAACAAAATGCACCTACATTCCAAATTGACAGAGGACACATTATTCTTGAATCATTCCAAACATAACTGGATACCTTATAACATGTGAAGGTGCTGATTGGGGTAAAGTTTTTGCAACATAGAACAAAAACATATTATTAATTAATTAATTATTAAACATTATTATATTGTGCTTTGTTAAATTTCTCACATTCATTTTTAAAGTTGTCACTGTCTTCCCTGCACATATATGCATCCATGACAGCATGTTGGTATGAATGCTTCGTTTCAGTTTAATGAACATGTCTCACCACAGCCGTTGAAACTAGCGGACACAACAAATTCAGCCTGTCTTAATGAGAAGGTGCACCAGTTGGCACAGCCTATTAAAGTGACAAAAATTCTTGAATACGCTTTAATAAAAGCTCACACCTGAAAAAGAACAATTTATTTAAGAGAAATTTCAACCTTTGTCCTGTCACTAATGACATTTTCTATTCATGCCACTGGGATGCTAAAATGTGATTCAGCTACTTTAACTATAGCATTATTACTGAATATGATGCCTAAAATGGGGCATTGTGTTTTAATCACATTTATAAGGCAATTGTTTTACTGTACCTGTATGTAAAAGTGGTATCAACTTCAATAGTATATGATAGAGGACGTAAGCTGCAACCTGATGCAACCTGTAATTTTGAACTGCCAGCTTGTGTGCATGAAATAATTAGAGTTTTGGAAAAACTGTCCTTTTCTATCAAGCACAAAACAGAGAACATCTTGAACAAGGGTTTGTATGAGATGGATGCCTGTGGGCTGCAGCTGTCAGACATCTCGAGTTGATTTGTAAAATCTTCTCTGAGAGTGTTGTGATCTAAAATCTCGCCTCTGTATAACAGACTTGCAGCGAGTAATGCAAGAGGCAGTCATTTTACTGGCATATGGCCACTAAAAGTATTGGAAAAGCCACGGGCCAGACTGGCCTGAGAAACACAGTATGTGGTTCAGACAAGGTAAAGGAAGAGGGAGGTTTATTCAATCATTTGCATCCCATTTTAGATAAGACTCTATAAAATACCGACAAGCACAAAACAGTTCTTTATTCATATGATCTCTCCTTTTTATTCCTTTCATTTTGAGTGTCTTCACCTCTTATGTCTTCACTGTTTGATTTGGTGCTTTTTATTTCCCATTGGACTTTAACCCACATCATTTTACTCGACCCATAAAAAGCATATGGCATATAAAGCATGCAAGCCTTGGATTAAAACTAGACTTTTCTTTACACCCACTCTGTCTTTTCAGAGATGTAACATGAGGACAACAACACAGAGAATAACACAGGCCTACAGAAAAATGAGATTCATTCAAGTTGTATGTCTCAAGAGGTGTTGAAATTAGATTTTTCATGTGAAGTTGGGAGGGCCACTTTAAAATGTATGTTTTCTTTATACGATTTGTCTACTTATATAATGGTTATATTTATCACCACAATGGATTTAAGAGAGTGAGCTATGGATCAGTCTTATTCCATCCATCTGTCATCATGAAAAACCTTTCAAAAGCCTCTGCTCAGATGATGAAATGAAACTTAAAGCCTCAGTTCAGGCCACACAATGTCTGTAATACAATGCATCTGACTTTATTCTACACTGTTTGTAGTGTTAGTCAAAGCATGGGCTCTTAGTTATATTTGTGTTTTGGTCAGTATGAGCCGAACCCTCACCATCTCAGTCTAGAACCCGTCATTGCACTGCCACGGTCTCTGCTTGCTGTGTGTTTACAGGGCTGACCCTCAGAGGCTGGATGCATTCATCATGGACAAAGCTCTGCTGGACTACGAGGTCTCCATAGATGCAGACTGTAAAACGCTGACAGTCGGGAAACCATTTGCCATTGAAGGTAACACATGCCACAGGCCACAAAATGTTACTTATTTGAGCTTTTATATATTATTGGATTTATTGACTAATCGATTAATGTATTGGTTGACGTTTTAGATCAACATAGTCGTTAGTCTGTAGTGTGACTCACAACAGCTCACAAATAAGTTTGTTTTTTTAATTATGTCTAGATTTTAAGAGGTATAACTTATCATGAGCATTTTAAGACAGCCCTTAATTTACATTTATTTAAATAAATCAATCGCTCAATGTTTCAACAATCTTTCAACAGCTTAGATTCTCCACTGTCCACTGTTAATCTGTGGTCCACTTAGAAACCTTCTTCCTCCCTCGCTGAAAATGCTCCCATGGTGGCTGCTTACATTACATTACAGGCCACCACATGCCCAGATTCCAGTGTTGTTGTTAATTACTTAATGCACCCTTAAGCCTCCTGGATACAATACAAATCAAACCGTGTACTTCCTCCCAATGCATGGTACTTCTGTAATTGGTTATTGCTGAATTTGTCACACTGTCTCGGCATCCTTAAAAATCTGAGATTTACTTGCAGTGTCAAGTACCCGCTTCATTTTAGAGTGACAGTGGTGCTTTCTTTTTAAGCGCTGGCAGCATTTATCAAGATCCCTTCCTTCAGGTCATTTTCCTTCCTCTCGTGCACATCTATAACCCAGAGAAAGACTCTAATGGCAGCACGCGGGGAAGTGAAAATGATTTTGCTGTTGTGACAGATGAATAATGAGTTTCTACTGTGTATTTCTATACTGGCAGGCTATGGGATTGGCCTCCCTCAGAACTCTCCGCTCACCTCTAACATCTCAGAGCTTGTTAGCCAGTACAAGTCAGATGGCTTCATGGACACGCTGCATGACAAATGGTACAAGGTTGTGCCCTGCGGGAAGCGCAGCTTCGCTGTGACAGAGGTAGGAGCAGAATTACCTGTTACATACAACAGCAGCAAGTGATGGAAACTTTAATGTGTTTTATGATCAGCACCTTTCGACATATGGTTCAAATATAAAAGTGTGTTTGAACTGTTAAATTTCTTGTTTAATTTCAAGTTCAATATTTTTTATAGCAATGAATCAAGTGACTCTATGTAATCTAAAAGGGTTACTCATGAATTAAACTGCAGACAGTTATCACCTAACATTGCAGTTCTCCCTCAGCTCAGTTGGAGCATCATCCAGCTCATTATTTCAGTTTTCCAGCCCACAACCTTGCTTTTTTTTTCTTTTTTGCTTTCACTCTCACTGCGCCTTGTCAAGCCTGCAGCAGCCAGATGTTTTCAAAGAGCATGCAGCAGACAAACGCCGCATAAGTCAATAGGCAACTGCTTAAAGGTTTGCCACAAGTTTAGAAGATGATGACACGTCACTGTTGTGTTTACAACTCGTTCTGCAGCCCTTAAGAGTCACAAAATCATACTTTAATGCAGCTTTAATTAAGGAAGTATGATTTTCATGTACAGTCTGTATACAGTAGGATAAAATAAATTGTCATTCTAGTTTTTCAGAATATTGTCTTTAAATAGAAATAGCTTTACACTTATCTGCTGCAAGAGCAAACTGCATATAAGTAAAAGAAAAAGTTTTTTTTACCAATTGTGGCATAAACCACAAATATTTCTGCAGACAGATTAAAGAGAAAAAAAAGGAAGACAAAAAAAGAAATAGCTTTCCTGCCACTTTAATTTTTGGAATTCCTTTTTACAAAGCCCTTTAGATGATTTAGATAATATGTAGCATTTCTGCATTAAACTGTAAATGGTAAATGGACAGTACTTATATAGCGCCTCTCTAGTCTGACCAACCACTTAAAGCGCTTTACAACACAAGCCAGCTTTCTCTCCCATTCACTCACACATTCACACAGTGGCAGAGGCTACCATGCAAGACATCACCTGCTCATCAGGAACCATAACCACTCACAAAAAAAACCCAAAAACAATTACACACCAATTGAACAGCTGCTGGGAGCAATTTTGGATTCAGTATTTTACCCAAGGACACTTCAACATGCTGACTGCATGCGTCCTGAGATCAAACCATCAATCTTTAACCGCTTGGACAACCTTTGTTATATATCTTGTTGAATTTTGTACTTACATTAACACAAATGTTTCCAAAAATGTTCAAACCCTGATAACCAAGCTTTGTCCCCAGAATAGCAGCTCTCTTAGCAGCTTGACCGACTCTCCTCCCTGCTGTGACTCCCCCCAAAAGTGGAATCCTAATTTGTGTCTCCTTCTCTACTCCATTTTTTCCCCTGCATTTGAGCTTTTATTTATTTGCCTTATAATTGTATTAGCATCAAGATGTACTCCTGGTGTGTGCCTTTGAATGACGACAATAACTACACACATACATTGCAATTTCATTCTATAAGCCTAATTTGAGTAGGATTGAGGAAGAGAATCAGTGTTGCTAAAGAGAACCATTTATCCTACTGTGTGACATGTTGCAGATACTATCTACAGTTTCAGACATTTCAATTGCTCCAGGCATTTTTTTCTTTTTTTTTAACAGGACAATTTTATTTGCTTTTAGTACCTTTTAGAATAGGCAGGTAAAACACAACAAGGGAAGGTTGGTGAACAATGATCATACACACTCTTGTCAACAATACAACAATGTCTTAGATGAAACATTTCTGCATACGAGAATATTCAGTGTTCTCAAGATAGAATGTTCAGTGTTCTCATTGTAGAATGATCAGTTTTCTCATAGTAGAATGTTCAGTGTTCTCATGATAAATGTTCAGTGTTCTCATAGTAGAATGATCAGTTTTCTCATAGTAGAATGTTCAGTGTTCTCATTGTAGAATGTTCAGTGTTCTCATGATAAAATGTTCAGTGTTCTCATGATAAAATGTTCAGTGTTCTCATAGTAGAATGTTCAGTGTTCTCATGATAGAGTAGACACTACAACCACCGCATTTGGCATTAACTATATAAATAACGAGACAAAAACAACATTAACACACACAAAAAAGATATTATGTAGGCCTACTCATGTACATAATCCATCAGTCAGCAAAATTTGTTATAGTTCTGGTATGTGTGTCAGTCCATGGCAACCTATAATAGGTGGAGGTGTAAAATTGAGCTAGGATAAATAATAAACAGAGCAAAAACAAAATAAACCAAAAAGAGTAATCATACTAATGCTAATAACCATGCAGGTAATAATGATGGTAGTAATAATAATGATAATAATAACAAAAACTGTTGTAAAGTCAATTTGAGTGCCACCCCTTCACTGGCAGTGAATGGCAGCTTTCATTTAGCAGTATCCTGCCTCCACCTGCCTCAATACTGAGTCATTTGCCTTAATATACAACTACTTCAGTTGTTGTTGTTGTTGTTCAGGTGCTGTGCAGGAATCTCAGTATGATGATCATGGGCACACTTCCAAAATCTGTTGTGAAATAAGTTATGCATATCTGCATATTAAATTAATCTCAATTAAAGGTCATGTTGCTCACTTGCATAGACAGCTTCATCACCCACGTCTGAACATAAGTATTATGTTGGCACAGCTACAACGTGCTGTCAAAATGAACCCTACACAACATCAGTGAGAAGTTCAGGTGATATAAGCAATATGAATTACTGACTAGGCTGACACAGTTTAGTGCTGCTCAGCATTTTTTTAAAGCAATCTTTTATTCCAACGAATGGCTGCTACACCACCAGCAGCTAGCCTGGCATTCTGAAAAGATGAAATGTCTGATAGATTGACTCCGGTGAGACTCTCTGGTGTTCGGCCAGCTCTCTGTCACCCCGAAGAAGTTTATCCATTTAAAGTGATCAATACCAATAAATGACATACAGTATTATTCAATTACCTGACATTAAGGAGGCTAAATTTAACATTAGCAATAAATAATTTGTGATTAAAGGCACAAACTTTGAGTGGTATTAGCTTTATGAGGTTCTTCATAGATTATTTATGCAGGTAAAACCCAGAAGTGGTTGCATAGGGAAAAGAGACAGGAGGTGTGCATGTTGCTAAAACATGGTGGAGTATATGCTGATGTGCTTGGAGTGGGTTGATACACAATAACTGCTGATACACTGGAGTTAAGTATTGGATTAATCCCTCAGTAAATTTGTGTTACTGTTAAAGGATAATACAACTGTAGTTTGATCTTTTCCTGTCCAAATTAATTCCCACAATGTTTGCAATGTTTTCCCTAGCACTCAGATGCTACTGTCCCCTGCTCGCCAAGTAACAATACTACAATGAAGAATTCAATCCATCATTTCTTTTTTTCTAACTTGACTTTATAATGCAATCATTGCAGCTGCAGCTGTATCACAAACTGTTCCACACTCAGCAGTAATAAAGATTCACATCTGCAGTAGAGCTGCAACAGGTGCTCACTTAAGAAAAGTGCCGCTACGCAATGTTAGATAACCACACCTGCAGAGTTATGATAGGTTTAGTGACACATGTAGAATAGAATAAATTAAGATAAGTAAGATATCCCATAACAATACAATTAAAGGGAATTTCTCAAGGGAACCAGACAAAAGTCAAAACCTCTCAGTTAGCCTGTATGAAATGCAGGTTTCATTTTTCTGGAAGTAACTAAGGAAAGAGGATATCTCATTTCATCTCCAATTCATTGAGAAATGTTCCATTTCTCTTTCAAAGGCAATGATTTTAGATATGTTCAATAATAATTATTCACTTTGTAGACTATTATTCCTTCTTCCACAGCTTTATGCCACCGTTTACTTGTGATAGGTGTTGAAAGTGAACCTGTGCAGTTGCCTCCATGAGCATTTTTTTTTTGAAGAAAGCTTTTGCAGCTGCATCTGCAGTGATTGTGGTGTCATAAAGTGAAGTTATGGAAAAACCAAAATGCATAATGCATTAGGTTTGCTAATGCAGCGTTTCGTCTTTGTGAGCTGTTTTTAATGGAATTTCGACAACAATGGGAACAGATGACTCATGGGATGTGGTCAAACCTGCTGTATTAGAGGCGGGATAGGATTTTCTGGCTGTGGTGAATACATCAGTGGGTTCACACATTTCATGGATAATAATGGCCAAAAATAATAATAATACAATTACTCAAGTTTTAGCATCAAAGTATTGGCTGGAGAAATAATACACCTAAGCAAAAACTGCCTCCATGCCTACAACTATGGAAATCTGCTTGAGTAAGATAAGGATGTCCAAACACATGCAGTTTTACTATTGTTATATATATATATGTATATGTATATATATATATATATATATATATATATATATATATATATATATATATATATTTCTTTTTTTTATTTGTATGAATATAAAACACAGAACACAAGAAAGTATACTCATTTATTTATTTGATTGATTGTTTATTTGTTTATTATTTTGTCATAATTCTCAAACGACACCAGGTTTGGACACGTTTGACTGATTTTTCCGAGCACAATGTTTAAAGAAATAGCCACTATGACCTGATTAATTAATCCCAAATGATCACTCATTTGCTAAAATAACCCACCCCTATAAAAAGCATGAAGATTTGGGAGAAATTGTCATCTCCAAGCATGTCAAGGGTGGGGCAACATGACTGGGATTGCAGGATCCAGGCAGCTCTGACTGAACAGAGGGTCGCCATCCCACAGGATGACATCATCCGGAGGTTGTGCCAGTCTATGAGGAGGAGGATTACTGTAATTTAATATTAATAGGGGGCACGCTGATTACTGTGTAAAATGTTGTACACTCCACAAGTATCATTTTGTGGTGTTGTTCTTATCAAGACTCTTTGTTGCTGTGATTGATTAAATTAAGATTATCATTAAAAGTTAATAAGGAACAAAATACGGGGTGACACAAACTACCCAAGCAAATTTGCAAGTAGACACAGTGGTTAGATTGAGTTGAGTTAGACAGCAAAAAGCAACATAGATTAAGAAAAGGATATTTACATGTTAGCATCGGGAATCCATTGAGCTTAAACGCCATGCTTTGTGCAAAGAGACTGCTGTCTGTGCAAAATGCATGTTCTATGTGGCTTGTGAAATGTACGTACACAGACCATGGGAATTTGAATATAAAGCATATGATCAATAATTAATCACTGTTTTACTTATCTTGTTATATGAGCATTTTACCACCATGCAGCACAACCTGAGGGATGTCTGATCATTTCTTATCAGTAACAATAGATATGCATTTCTGATCTCTCATCCTCTGAGTCATCTGCATCCTTCTTCCCCTCCATCTTTCCGCGCTCTTCTCTGCGCCTATAACCCGTCTCACTTCTTTCTCTCTCCAGACGCTGCAGATGGGTATAAAGCATTTCTCCGGTCTGTTTGTGATGCTCTGTGTGGGCGTGGCCTTATCTCTTCTGACCACAATAGCGGAACACATCGTGTACAAGCTGGTGATCCCGAGGGTCAAGGAGCCACGCTTTAAATACTGGCTGCACACGAGCCAGGTAAACGCACACAAATACACACATGCAAAACACAGTGAAGCACCTTTTTAATCATGAGTTGGCAGAGAACCTCATTACAATCAACAGAATCACAGCACACTCACAGCCATTGAAGTTCCCATTAAACAGACTAATCGTAGAGACAAAATGATTTACAGTAAGCATGTCACAGCTAATGTGTTGCCTGTTTTTTCCAGAGATTACACCGGGCCCTCAACTCAGTCTTCATTGATGACAAACTACCTACTGTCACCAAACCTGATAAAAGGTACTTCTTACATTTTCGGTTCAGTCCAGTAAAATGCATCAGTGTAATATATGTACTGTATGATTAATGCATTTTTCCTCATGAATTGGATTTTAGGAAACCCTAACAGAGTTTTCATCTGTAACTAATTTTATTCTGTGTACATTTAAGTCACATGTTCCATGTGTGTTTGGACTCACTTAATGCAGACTGTACAGTATACCAAGATTATTTGCATTGCACTCTGTCACATTTTGCTTTTATCTATACAATATTTTTGCAGGATCTTTTTTTTACATTTCAAGCATTTCCAGTTCTGTTTTTTTTATACTCAAAGTGAAAATAATTATAAAAACAGGTGCATGGAAGCACACTAATTGCTGCATGCTCTGTTGCTTTTACGTCGTGTATTCTTACTCTTCACAGAGTTGTATCAAGCCAGGACATATCACATATCGCATGTGTCCTAACCTTCACTGACACAAAATGAAAGCACAGGAGCAGCTCTAACAGGAAGCCAAATCTCCACACTGACACTGCTCATCGTTTAAATGATCAGACTGCGAATAAGTGGCATCATTTAACGTCCAAGTTGTGGTTAAGGGACACAGTTTGAACCAGAAACTAAACAGAACAGTCAGTCTGTTGGAAGTTAATTATCATTAGAGGAAAATGAAGGAAATAATCTCATGCTGACGTCACAGACACACACACAGTGGGTGAGTGACAGAGATTTAGTGAATGAAAAGACCCCCTTTTAGGTCAGTTTCAGGGGTCCAGATTAGTTACATAAACCTCATTTTGACCCAATAAAGTGTGGGTGTCACACTTTACCCTCTTTTTATTTAGCCTCCTCTTCAGAAGCTACCAGAGGAGTGTATGTGATGTACAGTAGGGTTAAGCAAAAGGAAATGTATCACTCCTTTTTAAAACAACCCTCAAGCTTTGATGATGAATTCCATATTATTACTTTTTCTGTAAGAAAAATTCTGCTGCACTCAATTCCAACAGCTCAGCTCAGACGAAGCGAACACTCAGGTGGAGTGCTCTAAGTGGGGATTAAATACACCTAATAATTATGGAGCGGAGGCCATGTGAGCGATGCCTATGGTAATGAGGATATATCAAGCTACCTACTGCTGCATAATTACACTTATTCAATCAAGCTCTTCTGCATCATGCCTGCATGCTGTCTAAATGTATTACCGTCATGTTGTCAGCATCCTGCAGAAACCCTGTAGGTGAAATTTTGTGCTTAAAGGTTCCAATTTGGGGTCGGTTAAAAGAAAACACACCCAATACCTTTCAAGTATCACTTGCACATCTTACAGAAAAGTGCTGTACACCTGTGTTTCATCACCATCATAAAAAAGAAGACATTTTTTAACTAAATGGAGCACATGGGTAAAAATTGAATTGGCTAAAAACGGCGATGGAACCATTACATATTTCATTTCCATGCTAACAAGGTTGTAGAAAAGCCCGAAGGCAACAGGGAAGTGTCTGTCTGAGAGAATTACCAGCGGTCTGTAATGCTCTGGAAAACTATCCAATTAAGATCTGCTGCTCCAATCAGGATCATGTGATTTAGTATCAAACACAGTGTTAAGGTGACATAGCTGGGAGAAAAGA
The DNA here is from genome assembly GCA_037577475.1 of Chaunax sp. Z400. NCBI lineage: Eukaryota > Metazoa > Chordata > Actinopteri > Lophiiformes > Chaunacidae > Chaunax > Chaunax sp. Z400. Next base: position 2,291,873 of record CM075199.1, read on the forward strand.
CCTTAAACCAATGTTCATGCTAAAATAAGAGTTGTCACTTCTAGCAGATGAATCAGTTACAATTAAGCAGCTATACTCTTTTTGATGAAGACAGTATACATACCATTGATACCGATTAATGTCAAACTAAATGTACATGGTTCGCCAAACCTTACACAGATATTGAATTAACTATGATAAGTAGTTGTGCCTTTTGATATTTAGATTTTTCTGCACAAATTATTTTTTGAGTTTTCCATGGAGAGATGATTTTAAGGTGACTCTGACGGTTAGTCATCCTCTCCATAGAGGATTTGCAAAACAATATGATCAGGTGGATAAGTCATCTTCACAAGAGTTCATTTTAATTTAATTCAATATATGACATTTTTAAATCCTTCTTAATTTTGTATATTTATTCATACACAGTTCCTATAATGGTTTTGGGTTCGTTAGTGTTTCTGTTTTATGTTGAAGCATCACTCTCTCCCGTGCGTCTTGCTTTCCAGACAGTTTTCTGTCACCTCTGGGACATTAATTGATTAGAGTCTTGTATTTAGTCTTGGTGTGTCTTCCTCTTTGAGTTATCAGGTTGCTGCTTGTGATCCTGTTCCTTCAGTTTTTGTTGCCTGCATGTTTTTCAGCTTTATGTCATTAAAGCTTGCTTTTTGGTTCTGCATGCCTGCCCGTCCTGTGTCTGAACTGTGTGAACTGAACTGCGTTTGAACCCATGAAACATGAGCAGTTCCAGAAGCATGTTATTGTAAGGCACCATGAAAAGTAAATCATGCAATGTCTGTGATGGTTAGGAAACTAATATCCTAGCTTTCAGGGCACATGCATTTTCCCTAAAGAGTTGGCAACAATAGAAACTCTGCAGTGTCGACAAAACTGGGCAGGATTTGTGCTTACCTCCTCTCTCCACTCCTGCTGTGTAATTCTCGTTTAGCACACCATCACCACAATTTCAGCTACAACAGCTACTGCAAAACAGTTGAATGCAAGGCGACCAAATTTGTCAAGGGTGGTCAAGAGGTCATTTAAGGCTGCACAGAGCTGCATCCCCCGCAAAGCTGGTGGGGAATACCTTGCTCAAGGACACTTCAGCAGGGTGCATATCTGTCTGATGCACCTGTGTCATGCTTGTTGAAGGAAAGCCGTGATGTCGAGTAGCAACATCTGTATTGACAGATGGGTCGGGAAATACTGGTCAACAGTGAAATATTCCAGGGTGCAGCATAGAGATCTGCTGCAGGTTAACACGAGCTGTCCTCTCTTCGGTGGTTGACCTAAGATAGAAAAGTATCAATGATTATCTTATAGTAAGATGCAAATTGGAAGTAGGAGGGACCAGATATCTCAAAAAGTAAGGACTGGAACTGTAAATGGTGTGGAGAGGATGATACTTGCCACTGTGAAAAGAAAAGGAGCAAAGAAAGTGAAAATGAATCTCTCTGTAAGTGATATGGAGAAAAAAAAACAGGCTGCTTCAGTTGTGTTTAGGCTCCCAGCCTCTTCCAATACAGACTGGGAAACAAAGAGCTGTGTTATCAATGGAAAAAAACACAATAATGAACTTTATAGCTCATGTGTTAGTGTTTGTATCAAGGAACTGCTATTTTAGGATAAATACTTTTTCGTCAAGTTGGAAAATGCTAACTGTACGAAGGGCATCCAAACTTTGCAGGAAAAAATACATTGTAATTCTTTTATCTGCACACTTACAAACACTGCAGGGTGCACAGTTTCCTCTATCACCATAATAGCATTATTTCATGTGGTAATCTCTAAAGGGCAACAAATAAATCAATAATTATTGTTTATATTTTCCAGCCAGCCAAATTTTGGGCGTTCATCATTATTCTCATGAATATCATGAAACTTGAGCTCCTCTCATATAAAAGCACCACAAGGACAAACCAAGCCAAATATGTAAAGAAAAAAGAAATGATTGTGATTTAATGGCCATTCATTGAGTACGAATGTCATGATTTTGGATTTAGTTAGTTGTTAATGGTTTTATAAAATAATTTCCTCATTATATTTTCTGCCTTTGTGATTGTTGATTAGTTTCACCTATTCCTCATTAGCTCTCCGTCCCTAATGAACTTAGTCTGTGTGAGTTCCCCTCATTCTTTACCATCTTGTCTTCTAACCTTGTATCAAGCCTTCCAGCATTTCTTTATTTTTGGATTTGTTGCCTATTTTTCTCAGACCTTGCCTGTTTTTGGAGTTTGGGATTTTTTGCCTCTCCCTTCTTGTATTTGTCTGTCTGTATGGACGGTTCTGACCCTTGCCTGCCTCACCATTCCATAAGCCATGACATTGTTATGAAATCATTTGACCGACTCCACTTTTGCCTCCATTGTATGGATTTGTGCCCCTCTTGTTTCTCCGTGCAAACTGTGTTAATAATGACACAAAAGCAGCCATTGTTTTCTATCTAGACTCAGTCACTACCAAGGACCCGCCTTCCATCATCTGACTGCTGTGATATACTGTAATTAGTTTAGACCTTCTGTGCTATAAAGAAGAAAAATATTCTCTCTGCAGTCATGATGTAAGCATGTGTATTACATCATATATCAGGTGTATCATATTTCACTTTAAGATACTTTACTCTATCATTCTTATGATTTCTTATCTTAAAATGCTACTCACTTTCTTTCTTGCCTTTTTTATGTTTAAACATGAGCTTGGAAGTGGCCCATATTTTACCAAAACAAAAAAAAACAAAAAAAATTAAATACTATTAAGTTGATTTCATTATGTATTTCTCAAAAGAAATAAAACACATAATAACTAAATATTTGGAATCAATCAACAGGACAGGACCAAACCAAAGCAAAACATTTCCATGGTTTCAAGCATAAAAGTACGGACACTCACTGGTATTCGCTCTAAACCCAAGATGACACCAGCGTTGTGTAATATCCACTGTTTTATTTCAGATGCCACTTTCGCTCAGCCTTCTTTCTGTTGTGTGCTGACGCTGTGGCGAAAAAAAAAGAGGCAGCTTTGGGCAAAGGTCCAGAGAGGCTTGATGTTGCCGGAGTTTTTCTTGGTCAGTGCAATCAAAGGGATGGGATATGTCACCAAGTAGAACTACACATTTTCTAACCTTGTCTTTTTAAAAACGTTAATTGAAAAAGCTTTGAGATTACTTTTTTTCCATCTGTGGTTTGTTGTACGTCTGCTGTACATGAAAAATGATTATGCAGGATAAAATGATTTGAGGGAAGGACACTGCTTGACGATCCCTCTGCTCTTCTGCACTACCCAGAGCCGCGCAAAGAGGATTTGTCAGGTGATGCATGTTCAAGCCTGCCGTGAAGACGACATTAGTGATGCCATATTGAACTGACAACTCGAACCTCCAACCCAGATTGCTGCAGCTAGTGCTCATTAGCTATAGATGAAGGTATACCTTCAGGTTAGATGGGAGAGGTGGTGGATCTGTGTTGGTACAGGAGCAAGTTAATGTGACATGGATTTGATTTCTCCCAGGGAGCCTCAGTTTGGATGTTTTTTGTCTTTAATACAGCATGTATATGTTGTTCATTAAAAAAAGAAACTAAGTGAAAATACTCTGCTTATCTGCATTATTTTTCAGTAGTAATATTAAGACTGAACCCCTGCATCAGTTCATCAATGGCTGCTTTACCTGCAGCATCACAATCCGGAACAAATGCTGCACGGTGATTATTGGATGTACTTTTCTTGCTCAACTATAAGGACCACGTACCAACAAAAGAGGTTACTGACTTGACCATTAGGCACTGGAGTAGTAGTGACCCCACTAACACACACACACATACATACATCCCAATAGCATACTGCAAGCCTAAAAGTCAGCCAACCACCAGACAAATATATATGAGCTTCTAATCTTGTCATTATGGAGGCCTAGACAATCAAATGATGGGTCTTGGCCCTCCATAACATCAGCAGTGGCTTAAATCACTCCGTCAGCTAAATCCACAATCACGATGCTAACATGCTCATTTTGTCATTGTTAGCATGTTCTGAGCAATTGTGAGCTAGCAATTGTTAGCTAGCAGTTTGGTAATCTGCACTAGATGCAGCTGAGGTTGATGGGATTGCACAGATGTTGCAAGTATTTGGTCCTAAACCAATAGTGGACTGATCAAAATCTGATCAACAAAGTCATTACAGTTCATTTGGCATGGACCATGAAGGTGTGCACAAAATTGCACAATATTTGTCAAGATCTCTGCACTGAAAAACAAACTTTTCAACCTCATGAGGAAGGGAAAGTTAGGGAATCAGCACTGAGCAGGATTCGTCATCCTAAGGACACAGTGTCACTGCCATCCCTAAAGCCAAGCCACTGGTGTAGCTAAAAAATAAAAGCTATTACACAATAAATAGCAGAGCAATGCACTTTGGGACACATTAAAAGATTGTTGTTGTTTGTTTTTTTTCATTTATAGGACATTCAGGGTGAACACTTCTATTTTCTTGACGGGCATTCACACTGGTTCTTGTGTTACTCTAAGAATCTCAACGTGAGCCTCTTAGTAACATGTGGAACCTTTCCATACAGCAGGGAAGTTGCTCCCCAGTTTACTGTCTTCTGCAAGTTGTGGTTCTCCCTGTACTTTGGTTTGTCATACATCATGCATAGACTTATGCTGGAAAACAGAATCGCCAATATTTCTGGATGTGTCTGTCTTTTCTCCAGGTGCAATGAGGGAAGCAACCAGTCTGCGTCTCGGAGTCCTGCAGAGTCTTCCCACTGCAACAGGCGTAGGGTCCTTCCACATGAGAGGCAGAATGACCTGGAACGGCCATCCTCCCAGGATCTTCCTCCTCCACCACCTCCATCTCCTCTGCCTCACCCCCACACGCTTCCCCTACTGGAGAAACACTTGCCCATAGTGTCCAACTCTAATGGTCGCTCTGACCTGTTAGGACGGGGTTTGGGCCGAGGCCTGGGGCAAGGGCATGGGGGTTCTGTGCAGGGCATAACATCAGGACAGTGCCGGGGTTTGGGTGCGGGCGACTGTGGCCCCGGCTTGGGCAGGATCCCGCTAGTTCAGGAGCTGTCAGAACTGGAAGGCCAAATCCTTATAATAAAGCAGCAGCTGCAGTCAGCCATGAGGAGGAAGCGAGAGCTCGAACAGTATCAATCAGAAAACCATCAAGTAAAACAGACTGCATCCAGCCAGCCCACTACACACCAGTCTAACCAGTTTTCTCAGTATACCCAGCCCCACCAGCAAAATAGCCAACACACGAACACGCTCCCGGAGTTCTGAAGGTGTTCCGGACAAGGATCCTTGTCTGAGTCTTGAACCTTTACAGATTAGTGGAGCTAAATCCTCCACTAGGCTCGGGGAGTTCCCCTGAAAGTTGGACTGAAATGTTCTCAAGGGATCAAATCCTGCTGTGTAACTCCAGAGCAACGTGACCTGATGTCCAGAACATGGGATTTACTCAGACAAGTGGTGTTGGACAACAGTGAACTGGTGATAAATAAAATCAGTACATCTGTTCTCACTAGCTTGTTGCTGTCACTGAAGAGCTGTGCAAACCCTGTTTCTTAACTTCCTCTCCCCGCTTCCATCACCTCCTTTTCAACTCTTCCTGATTCCTTCATTATTTCCTTTTACTTCCATTCCTACTCCTCTCTACTGCTTCCTCTTGCACCCCCTCACCATTTTCCCTCTAATCCTTGTCTCTTCAAGGTTACAGATTTGCTTGCTATGATGATAAGCTTCATCACAGATATGAAGACTCATTGGTATTTAAGCTTAATGGGCTAATTCACCTGAGTCTCATGCTGAGACTTATTGAGAGTGTAAATGACCTGAGGTTGAACCCGGCCACTCAAGTCTTTATGTCCTCCCGTCTTGCTGAAATCGTGCACCTTTAAGGTGGAACATAAAGAAATATGAGTGGTTGGCTACCACTGATGACCTAATGTTTCTGGCCTTTGACAGTGCATTTAATATGGCTCAGGTCATATTTTCTTTCTAGTGCACCTTTTTGTGGATTGGTGGGGCAAATGCTATGAGTAAATAACAACAACAAAAAAGAACCCTTCAGCAAGATACCCCCCTATATTTATTAAAAAATCTGGTTGGTGTCTGGTGATGGATAATAGGACAATACAAGATCTTATTTTGGTGATCACTGTTTAATCTTGTCCTGCACTTCACCGATGCACTTCTAGTTTCTTAAAGAAAGCTGCACCTTTACTTCATCATTCAACTTGTCAGGGTTTGACTTGTGGTCTTTAAGTTTTTCTTCTTCATAATGCCCTCGGGGTTGTAAACAACACGGCATAGTTGGAAGTAAAACATCAATAAAAAAAAAGTTTTTTTTTTAAATGTATTCTTTTAGTAATGCTCTCAAAACAAGACTGTCTTACTCCATCCTTTTGAGATCATACTAATTATCTTGTAATCTTGTAACACAGCACCAGTTTCTGGTACAAGCCCATTGCTAATAGTAATGTAAACATGAACCTACACCACCAGTTGAACTCTGATGTCTGATTTGAATATGATTCACTACTGAACACACTGAAACAGTCCCTCTGTGATGAGACCTGTTTTCTTGCAACTTTTTTTCTATTTGCGTTTGGATGTGTTCTGTTATTAAAAACGTACCTCTCTTCTTTGCACTGTGTTCATTTCTTTTCTTCAGTCTCCCTAAAATGCTCCAACTACCTAGGATATCAGTAAATAATTTCTGCGACAAATTATAAAGCATAATATAGGATGCTTACGTTTTTAGTTACAATGCATCCGTAACATTAAAACTGTTAGCTGTGACCATTTTCAATTTTCTGCAAACCTTAATATCGCCTGGCGACAAAGTAAATTTATTAACAGACTCAAATCAAGACCAGAGGCTTTATGAATATACTATGCCCTTCAGGGCCTTAAGAGGAAGTCCTTTCACTGATAGGTAATGAGTTTGTAGCTTTCTAGAGACTAAATTTAATAAATGTAACCAGAGGTACAAGGACGGCTGACATCCAGGGCACAGCAATGAAACGGTGCTTTGAGGATTTATCTATTTTATCGCTATTATTATTTTGTTAACCATTGAGATTTACCTGCAGTAATTGATTTCCCTCCCAACTTTATAGATTCCATTATATCCCCTGCACAGCTATACACATAACCAACCCACTCAAAGCTATGCTGCACACCTTGTAACATTATTTGGCTGGTGCACTATTCTTACGTCATATTGCTAGGAGACAGGAATTTGGACAGGGGGGGGGCATAATCAGAACAGCCAAAGAATACTGCCACACACAAACACACACACACAAAGTTCCTATCTTTTTAGCCAGTGTGTCTGCAGGGTAAGTGCAGGCTGTCACAACTGAAATGAACACCTGACAGAGCAAAAGAGTGAGTGCACAGGCTGAGCCATCAGCTTTCTGTGTGTCTGTGTTTGTGCGCCTGGCTTAGTCGTGACATAAACATCAGTGAAGCTACCACACTCGTCAAAGGATGACTCAAAGAAAGAACTAAATAAGGGTCTGGTTTTAGCATATTTATAGTCATTCTAATCACTTGTACAGGCAGCATGTGGTTAGACAAGGGGTGTGGTGTTAGGAGGAAAGGCCTTTTTCACTGACTTTTTTGGGGGGCCTGTCTAAACATAGCTTTTTCTAAAACATCACTTTTTTTCTCCTGACTTGTTCTCTGAGGCAACAACAGGCACCATGCACCTTCTTTTAGCATAAGTATGAAGAATGACTGCAGGATAAGGCTTAGCTGACAGGAATAAAGTAAAGAAATATTTGACCAAACACGTTTTACATTTATACCAGAAAGTTAACTTTGCAAGATTAACTGTCAAGATGGGGTCCTGCTCTCTGCCTCAGTTGTTTGTTTGTTTGTTTGTTTTTTCAGATTGAAATTGAAACAGGGAAGGGATTATTGTTTTTATGTGCCTTACCTTGTATGGTTATCTTTGGTCACAGATGTTATGATAAAGACAAAGTTATAATGAAAAACACAAGAGAGCACATTCTTACTACTGACTATTTAATTTGTGAACAAACCAAGAAAAAAAAATATATGTAGCATTTCAAATGAAATGCTATCTTTTGTTCTTAAAGTAAAAGACAATTATAACCACAATGATAATGAGTACAGTTCAAATTATGAATATCCATAAAACGTCTTGACTTCTCTCTTCATGCTGGGCGTATCGTCCAATGGGGAAATGGAGTCACAACATTGCAGCACAATCCACTGGTGGGTCGGGGAGGGGGGAGGGGGGGATGCCTCGAGGAGGAAAAGTGAAGCAGGAGTCATTAGCCTGGTTTCCATTAGAAGGGCTCGCCAGGTCTTAATTGGGTCACTCAGTTTCACTCCAAGAGCATGTCTGGCTCTTTTTTTCTTTTCCCCATGTTATTTTATAAGGATTTCATCCATTGGGATATCAGTTTAAATGTGTTTGTAAAGCCGTATCAGTGTAATCTTAAGGTAGATCTGAAACAGGCTAGCCCCATTTGACCTCTTGAAAGAAAAATCCCCATTAACATTACACTGAATCAGTAAACTGGGGTAAAATACACCCATAGAGAGAATTTCAACCAATTTCATTTTCACTGTGGCGAATAAATCCACGCACACAAACCACATTTCTGACTCGGAGGATGTCACTGACTCCTCCTCATTTCCTCCAAAGGGGGGAGAAGGCTCATTCCCAGAAACACCTAAACTGATACCAAAACATATCCAGGTTTTACAGCAGGCAACAGGTCCAAATGGATCATACTAGTCATACAGATTGACAAAAATCTTTACAAAATATGACCTGACATGGTCGATTAATGTACAGACAGATAATAAAAAGAAGGATTCTGTCTTTTTTTTCTGTACAAATGACAAACATCACAGAACAACAACATCAATATTTTTTTTCCATACCAGATTTTTCAGACCGAGGTGTATAGATGTGGTGATCGATGAGGCAAGTCACCTGACAGGATGTGATGTAAAACAGAGAGAGTCAGCTGACAGGGAGTGTGCAGGTTCAACACCGTCAGGGTAGGCTACAGCACTCGCTCATACAAAATGTACAAAACACTGTCCTCTAACTACAAACAGCACACCTTGGAGGAAAAATGGCCCATGTTTCAAATGGTCTCAAGTATCTGGAGAAACAATCTGTGCTTAAGTTTGCCTTTTGACCACTTTGCCACTGATGAGATCTGTGTGCCTTGGCAGGTTTGAATTGAGCATAGCCCAAATAGATGAGAACCATTACAAACATGTATTTTGTCCCCTTGTTGAATTAAACAGATATATCAGGAGTGTTTTTTATTAGGCATTCGGCGCCACGTGGCATGCGTCCTCATCATTGTGTCTGGAAGTGCTGTGGAGACGCAAACGTGACCCGGTGCTGCCCCCTTAGTCATGTGACCTCCGTCATCGATGCCGAGTGGTTCTGAAAGAGGATGTGGGGAGAAGGGGTGGAGATGGAGAAAAGAGAGAAAATAAAAAGGAAAGGTGGCAGGAGGGCAAAAAGGTGTGGAAATAAAAAGGTAGAGGAAACCATTGTCAGCCAGTATCAGGAGTGCTCTGTGTGAGCTTCTGTCTGTGTTTCTGTGCATTTAGGGTGGAGGGCAGGGACGGAAGTGCAAAATGTCATGCCTGTATGTTCTTTGGGACATGTGTCACTGCTTTGTGAAAGAAAGAAAGGAAGAAAGAAAGGAAGAAAGACAGAAAGACAGAAAGAAGAACACATAATGAACTAAATATGTGGCTGATACTGAAACCCTGTCTTTAGACCAATCCCTTTCTCTATGGGAATACTGAGAAATTACCTACCAGGATATGAAATATATTACAACACATTACAGTCACAGCAAATTACAGTACAAACAAATTACAGTAGACTAAATTCAAGGTGTCTGAGGGAGGATTTTGGTTTTAAGCTCACAGTCTTAAGGAAGTTCTGCCAGTTTCCAGTTAATGGAGAGCGATATTGTACTTTTTTTTTTTGGATGCCAGGAAAGTGTTTTAAGGTACCTGTGCACTGAGGGTCTCCAGGGGGCTCTCTACACGAGGGAACGTCATCAGAGGCAGACCGCGGTAGTCTTCAGTTTTCTGTTTAGTTGCTGAACTGTGGACCCCTTTAAAGTTGTTCACAACACATATACCCTGTAAAGAAAGAGGAGCGCTCACAATCAATATCAAGTCAGGCCAACGATGACACAGGTTGATCTGAAACATCAAGGATTAACTCTTCTAAAACAGGGACGTTCGTCAAACTTTACAAAAGTTACAAACCTAATGTGGACCATTACGTAATCAGGCTGGATTGCTAAAGTACTTTTTTTCTGAAATGAATCCCTAAAAACTATCCAATGAAACATTTATCTGACAAATCACTGTAATGTTAGAACAGGTCTACTTCTATGCCAGTGGCTGTGTGGGAATGTACTTTAGCACTATGGTGCTTTGAGCAAAATGCTAATGATTACCTTGTTCATCATCGTCTTTGTTAAGTGTGTTAGCATTGTAACATTCAGTGCTAACTAAAAAAAAGTTCAGATGAGGTTGAGGTTGATGGGAATGGTCGTATTGCAGGCTGGCCTATTTGGTCTGACACTAAAGAATTGGGCAAACAGGAAATCTGACCTGATGGTGGCACTGGATGAAAAAATAAAAAGCCCATCAAAGAGAGCACGATTCATCCTGAGGGGGACATGAATGTGCATCCCAAATTTCATGACAACTCAACAGCTGTTGAGATTTAAATGAGCGATATGAAGTAATAAGAATAAACTGTTGAGATAGATCATTAAAGTAGTGTTTTATTGTAGGCAGTTGTTTTTATATGGTTAATTGTTATAAGTACTTAAGTTTACAGAGTGGGTTGTGGGGTATGTCGTATAAAAAAGTCTGTGAACCAGTGGGCTACCTCATATAACAAGAAGCCTCCCACACACTTGGATCACCTGCTACTTGGGAAAAAGAAATCAAGGGCAAAAAAAAGTGAGAAAGTTGTGTTTTTTTCGGCAACTTTACACAACTTTATAAAACATCTTACTGATGAAGAAAGTCAACAGTACAGACAGAGAGCCAACAGGGAGAGAGAGAAACAGAAAGGTGTACTTTACAGAGACTGTTGAAAGAGAACTGAAGGGAAAGCAAGGTGAGCATATTAGTGTGTAAACACTACAACAATGTGGAGAATTAAGTAGAAATTAAATGGTGGAATAAGGAATGGCTTGCAAAACATAGGGGAATGGATGGCGATTGCAATAAAATAGATTGTGATATTGTTTTTTTGTCCAGATTGCCCACCCCTAGCTGCACTAGAGAAAAGGACATATCATCATGCATTCATCAGTGGTATGGGAATGTAACACTTCATGTCAAATACAATAGTAGGTAAAGTCAAAACTGTAATATTTGCATCTTATTTTGCTGCTTGTTTTTCCCTGCTAGATTAATACACTCCCTCCAGATCTCACCAGTGTGCTCCTCTGAAGCAGAGTGGTCTCACACCAATCTAAATTTGTCTGTCTTGAAAATGACATTTTAGTGTCAGAATGTTCAGAATATATGCTGCATGTAAAAATGTCTCCAATATTTACGTAAGAGATTGATTAAAGGCCGGAAGAATCTGTCATAATCTGTGCTCATGTTTACATCCTCCTGAGGAATCAATGGAGCCAGGACCTTCTGCTAGTTTTCTAAAGGGACAAGCCAGTGGCGACCGTTGTCAATCATATGGTTGCTGAACCGTCTGGGACACCATACACCCAAAAAAGTTGTCCAATAATTGAACCAGTCTCTCAGAGAAAATACAAGGTTATTTATATGAATCTGGTCCCTTTAGAATTTAACTCCTATACTTCCTATTATGAGGAAAAAGTAATTATTCAACAGATGTAACACTGTTATCTGCGGATACACCACAGTTTGGCATCCTGTCCTACCATTTTAAAGGAGAACATCACTTAATGGCTTTATTAAAATGAGATTTTTCACATCTTAGACTACGAGCCAACCTGTTAAGGATCCAACTAGATGGGATTAGAAGGTTTTTGGAGAGATGTGACCATATGTTCTGCTTCAGGACAGTTGTTGCTCCAGTATATTTAGTTTATATGGGAATAAAAGCTCAATCACACATTGTATGAGTCTACAAAATGTAGCCATCATTTAATACAGTCAACGGAGATGCTCTGGGATCTTCATCTTTGTGAACTCCAGTCACTTGTGTGCATAAATTCTTTTCCAGTCAATCTGTCAGGTTTCTCTGACAGTAGAGGCACCACTAAGATTGCAGCATTACTAAGGGTGTGTGATATGTATCGTCTACAATGATACCTTAAAAAGACACGTTGTTAGTCCGTGTATTCATCGTCTTGTGCAGCCTAGTAGGATTGATCACCACACTGCAAAGGTAAGTTAGCATGACTGTAGAATGTGTGAACAGTGTCAGGACACAAAACAGAGCCACCGCTATCTTCGTCATCCACGTCAGATCATCCTCGCTTGCATACGGCGGTGGTTCGGGTTCAAAGAGGCAGATGTTGCTCAAAACATCGGTTGTCAAAAGCGGCTCCACGACCAACATGTTTCCCCATCTCTGAACAAACCACTGCTCATAATATGAAGAATATGGAAAGCTTTGGGAGTCAGCTGTCCACGACAGATCTAAACCAGCCGGGGTACAAGCACAAATACACACTCGGCAAACTTTGGTGGAAGATTTCGGTGAAAAACGGTCTCATGTCAGTGTTGCACACCCCTAGGGATGACTCCTCCATTGACAAATTAATCCAAGAAGGCAGGCAGCTGGTGCGATCATGTTGTTTTCACACAGCTGTTCTTATCTTTTAAGATGCATTTCACTTGGTCCCCACTTTCCTGCTTTCACTCAACCGATGAGGATGTTTGCATCTCGTCACCCAAGCTAAGACAGGCTCAGGCCAACTTGCCATCTATTGCCTGAGGTGAGTAAAGTCTAATTTGCTTGTTGCCATGGTGATGATGAAACTATTCCATCCAGATTTGAGGTTTTCAATAAAAGTTGCATATTCTCTTGCCATAGAATTCAATTTTGTACAAAAAAAAAAGTTTTTTATGTGGCAAATTCTTCATACCTTTGAAAGACTGAAATTACAGCTTTAGACTGAAAGTGATTTCATAGTTAGAGTGCTAGACATTTACTTATAAACAGATGTCATCCAGACCTTGCCAAACAAGTTGACACAATGTTGATTGAGCCTTCAGGTAAATCTCTGCAGTTTGCAGTATACCACAGTTGTTAACACAACAGGAGTATGGCGGAGAGTTTTGCAGAAAAACCTAACCTTAAACTGAACCTACGACAGACAGCATGTGTGTCTACTTTGTCTTGGATCAAGTGGCCCCTTCTATGTCCTGTTAGGATGTTACCAATCATCTCCTTGACTCAGTGCATAACACGGATTCCACAATCTATTGGCAGAGGACAAATCTCTTGTAAGACCAAAGGCAGCTGCTCTGTGATGAGCCCATTCGAATCCCCTCTGTGCTCGCTGATAGCAGGGGGGATGTGAGCTACACCTGCTTTCTACTTACTTTGCACCCACTTATTTCCCTCACGATAGCAGTCCATCAAATCGCCTCAGCCTTCAGATGACAACACCTTGATAAGTTTCCTCAGGACCATTCGGTAAATGCGTGGCGGAGAGGCAGACCTATACTCAGTTCCTGCTTTGCTAATAATAAGCAGGAAAGGAGCAGGTTCAAAGATGGTGACATGATGATGAACTTCTATCCATCTTTCCCTGGAGATCACTGACTCAATGTACGTCAGTTTTTATAGGTCAATCATTAAAAGCTTATAATCTTCATTAAAGCGTGGCGAGCGGTGCCTCCTCCTTCACCTCATGCTCCAAGGACAACCTGCTTAATGTTGACCACCACTGGCTGCACATCACTGGCTTTTAGCTTACAGTCAAATACAAAAGCAAGAGCGGGTATGATTGTGCCAAATCACACAAGAAACTGCAATAATCTATTCACACCTAAACCTATAATCTCAACATCTTCTGTGGTTCTGGTTTGACATTCTAACTCTAACCACACAGTATCTGGACCCCTCCTTTCTACTCTGTAGAGCTGTCTGTAAATATCACTGCTGTCACTGTTTATTGTTTTACACTTTCTCAACATCTAACAGGATTTTTAACAATCATCTTGCACTACTGGTATATCTGTATAAACATGTAACATTCAGACTAGGCCTACAGTGCATTAAAGATATAAAGTATCTATATCTTCAGCGTTTAGGTGAAAAAAAATTCAGTTCATGAAATATTCATACTTTGTCACAAAGCAAAACAAACCATGTTTTATGCTATGTTCACAGATTTATTTATTTTTTTTACTTTGGTCCATACTGAAATATCTCAACCAATTTTGGGTGGATTGTAATTAGGTACAGACGTTCATGGCCTCTGGAGGAAGACTCTTATCGTCTTTGTTCATCTCTGAATGTTCCTCCAGTACCATCAGCATATCCAACCTATCCAACAAAATATCTCAAGGTCTACTCAGTGGATTGGCACAGAATTTAGACTGTCATTTGCCTAAGTGACTATCAATCCAAACACTCTGTATTGCCTTTGAAAAAAGTGTTAGTTGTACTTGCACGGCATCTGAGGTTCTGTTGTCATATAACTCGTGTATCAGCCTGTGGTGCGTCTCTGCCACGATGCCAGTTCCAAAACAACCTTCAAATTTCTCTCCGTGTTTGATCACAGTAGTGAAAGAACATCTGAGGAGTTTCTCTTTAAATCCATTTTTGCAAGGCTGTTTCTGTTTGTTTGAATCAAAGAGCTATGAAATCAGCCACCAGCAAGCCAGTGAATGATTATCAGTCGTTTCTTTCACACCCATTCCTGCTTTGAGGCCTTGGGCCCAGTGGAGATTACATGTAATGAAGCCCGTTAAGACTGTTGAATACATCTTATTTGATTTTTGGGTGTTTTCCTCCACCTTGCATTTTCCTCAGTAGGCTTTCAGCTACTAAAAATAAAATATTATCATTTTAAAATAAGTCACGAACAGAATTGTGGAGAATAACCGTTTTCTCCTCTCCTCCAATCCCCACTCCTGCATGTTCCCAAACTTTTCACTCCATGTTGCTCACCAGAAACAGAGCGACGGCTGATCCCAGTATAAACCCAGCCACCACGTCTGAACAGTGGTTTCGGTACTCTGAGACTCGGTTGAGGCCGGTGAGGAAAGCCGAGCAGAGCGTGCCCAGACAGAGCACAGGCTTGGCCAGGCGGCTGGACTTGGTCTTGATGGTGCTGGTGATGTACATCTGGAAAGGTGGACAGAAAGCAGTTTAAATCCAACCAGAAAACTGTGAACATACAAAAGAGTGCTTCTCCTTTACTGTGACCCAAAGGTTTAACAAAGGTCGAGTAGACAGACTGATGCAATCTCATGCAGAGCAACTGGAGATGTTCCCACAGAAATTGGGTCACATATTTTACCATTTCATGAAAGCACAGCGGATCCATTGCATACCAAGACGTTTAAGGCAAGATGTCAAAAAGTTACATCATATGACTAACATAACCCTGCAAACCACGTAAAAAAAGCCGAACCTAATAAGAGAACCTCTTATTGTAAATGATAGTCTGTCAGCATTTACACATTCAAATGTTCCTGCATGTGTTCTTAATGAACTTCTTCCAAGCCGACCGACAGGCTGTATGTATCAAATCCTCTTTTCATCGACAATCTTTTTCTGTATTCATCTTCCTCCTGCTGATGTAATCCACACTCCTCTCTCTCTCTCTCTTTAACGTTGCAGCACTCTGATTACAAATAGCAGCTCCTCAAATAGCCCTTTGAAAAATACATTCTTCACTATTCATCCATTCTGACCAGACCCGGAGCTTGTCTGAGCTATTGTTTATGAGCTATTAAGAAAGCTTTTAGAAATATGTAATATGATGTCCCACCTAGCCAATTCCTCATTCAAAGTTAAAGTAGCCCCAGTTTACAGCAAATGTTCCTCTTTAATCAAAGATTTTTTTTTTTTTAAATTGCAGATCTAGTGAAAAAGTTTAATCACTCCAGGGTAAAAAGATCTATTCCTCTCTGAGTGTTTGGGTGCTGTTTCCACCAAGATGTAAACAAATTACATTCAATCCCAAGAGTAACTCTAGTGCCAGACGTACATTTGACATTGATTTCTAATTAACTGTGCTCATGTTGGGTTGAAGAAAAAAATCTGCCCTTGGTTTAGCAAGTATGTGTGCTGAAGAAGGTATTTTATTAAATGTATTACAGTATTTGTATTACTATATTTATTTACATATATTGTCTTAATTTGATTTTAGTTACCAATTAGACACAACTAGATTTGCAATAAGTCAGAATTCACTCCAAACTTCACAATTAAAGTCTATCTTTTACTTCAGCTCTTACCTCTCTACAGTTAAACTGCTGAAAGCATCAAGGTTACAGATCCCATTATCATCCTAAACCTACTGATGGTTTCATATTCTTCCAACATGCATGGTTTTATACTATTACATTAACTTCACTAACATGAGTGTGAAACAGCAGGTGTAATAGTTTAATACTCAGCACGACACAGATGTCCCTGCCGCTGGAAGAACTCCATTTGCTTTTGTTGATAGACTTTAACCACTATCATGTGAATGTGAGCAAGGAATAGAAATGTATAAATATGTAAATTGAAGAAACCAATTATGAAATATACACCTTAAGGACCCCTACAAAGCATGTGTGAAATTCCATTTAATTCTGTGCAGTGTTTTTTTGTTTGTTGAAGAGATGTGGATAGACCATACACTGTTACATATGTAAAAACAGACAAGGTTAACCCCATAAGCCAACCTTGGCAGGGGCATAAAAGTGTCCTCATTCCTGTGTAGCCGATACTAAGGCATCGTATGGCCTGGTGTCACGGCACTTTAGGTGCAACATTTCAATGTTTAAACTTAATGTCTGTCATGAAATGTGAGGTAAAAGTACTGTATAAGTGGAACTATAAGCCATCTGAGTTGTTCTCAAGTCTGAAAGGCAAAGGAACAATGTGGGAAGGGTTTCAGAGGGAAGGAATGTGCATTTCATAATCCCATATGGTAAACAAACAGTAATCAAACTACACTGTATGTTATTAATGAATAAAAGTCAAATGTCACGTGGTCACCTTCCTACTTATCTGTGCAATGTAAAACTTCATCACGGCGCCCAATAATCGTGTATGATTCTTCTCACCGTTAGGTAAACAGCAGAGTAAACACTCAGCGATGCTTCCTTGGATGGGAACGACCGGCGCGCGTTCTCCACCATAACAGGGTTCCCGGTGCAGATGTTGCCATTGACGATAAACTGGTGATTAAAACGACACTCAGCGCCAGTGTAGTTGGGCTTGCAGACAGACAGGAAGTAGGGCGAGAGACCTCCCGTCACCACCTGACCTGCGTTGACGAAGATGTCCGTGGCAAACAGACCGAACGCAAACACACCTGAAGGGCACACAGGCATGAGGGAAGACAATGAGAATTTGTACTGTACACAAAAAAAAGAAAAGCTCAGCAAAGAAATACCAACAAAGCTTTAAATGCTTCACATATTATGATGCAATCACCTTATATGGGCTGTTAATGTGGACTGTGACTATCCGGCACTTAAGGTCCCAACTGTCATTAAGCAGAGCTGATCCCCAGAATATGCAATGTTAACATTACATCAGACTCATTATTGGAAAGCTACTTTGAATGCAAATTGTATTGATTTTGTACTGCCTTTATTTAACCCCTGCCTTAATCCCAACTGAAGGTAAGAAAAAAGAAGAAAAAAGAGAAGAAAAAAACATTAGTTGTTTGCTTTTTTATAAAGTATGTAGCACTTATGAATCTGCCTTGATATTGACATTAGAAAAGAATAGAAATGAAGTCAAATGAACAGGCACATAAAGTAATATAAACACACTGGGGGAAAAAATGGATTTAATATGAATGATTACACTGACACTTTCAGCCCACCAAGCCTGACCGGTGTCTGCGTCTGCATTCCTTTTGCTGTGAAATATGACTTCTGATTATCAGGCCTGCTTAGCCATGAAATTACTCTGCTTTGTATTCTCATTCAGGGAGGGGAGGGCTGCAGAGGTCTGCGGGGGGGAGGGTTGCCTGTGAGGGTTAAAGGGATGCGACTGTGTGAAGGGCATTGAGGGGAAATGGAGAGGGGGAATTAGGGTGAGTGGAGAGGAGATTGGAGGCCGCGAGAGAGCGGGAAACAAAAAGCCTCCATGATCCTACCAATTTGAGAGACTGTTCAGGAGCAGACGGAAATATGAATCATGTGAAGTGCCAAATGAATTCCTGATGAGTGCTTCATAAGTTGAAGGGATATTATTTAAAAATGCTCAATGCGGTTCTGATTGTGCCAGCAGAGTCCAGCAGACGACCTCCTTTACTGGAGCAGATCCTGCCAGTTTGCCCAGTTCTACTCAAGCCATATGGAAAAGTGGCTCTAAAAAAATTTTGCAGTAACCTCACCCTTGTGTGAGCTTACGTACTGCTGTATTTACATACATCTATAAATGTGATCTGACGCATCGTAAGAGGGAATTAATTCTATATAGTCTATATCTATGCAGTTTCAGACAAGCAACAATTAATACATATTAGCTGGATGTGTTCCAATACTAAAATCCATTCAGTCAGCTAGCTGGTTGTACTTAAATCGAAAAGTCTCGACCGCTATATACCTGACAACCCTACCCTAACATGTACATAACTAATGCATGTTAGCACCAGCGGTGGAGGAAGAATCACATCCGTAATTTAAAAGAAGGATTTAACTTCAAGGGAAATTCCAGGGATTTCTTTACCTGAGCAATATATTCACATCTTTTTAGATGCAAATTTCTTTTCTCTTTCTTTCTTTTTGGAAGGATGGAGAGCAGTGATACCTTTCTTATTTCTCTCTGCCATTTTCTAGTAACAGAGATGGGAATATGAGATTCTCCCTAAACAGATGTTCATGGTATGGCTGAGGTATAACCAGCAATTTGTATACCTTGAAACCAGTAAGTGCTGCAGATGCATGACATGACCAGTTACAAATAAGACACTTATTTTAAAGTGTAAAGCCGAGGGGAAAACAGAGGCCCCAATATTGTGATTCATAATCTAAAGTGAGGTTTTATTCAGATGTGAACAAGGGTGAGATTTTTGCAGCTGTTTGCCAATTACACACAAAGCCTATTCCTGAAAGCAGCCTTTGGATCATTTAAGCTCATCCTACTGAATACACCCTCTCAAACACACTCTGGCAACGACTTACGCATCACAGCGTCAACATACATCAACGCCATGAAAAAACCACAAATGTGTGATATTTGCTGCACAAAAGCTAAGGGAGAGACTGTGAAAGTCATAGAAAGAATCCTGATGCTGCATATGAATGGTTTACTGTTCTATTAACTTTACAGAGTTGGGCAGAGGTGATGTGACGGATTTTAATGCGAATTTTGTGCAGGGGATCCTGATGTAGGTCCATGATTTGTTCTTGTGAATTTCTCAATAAATAGGCTAATCGGTTTCAATAAAAAAAATTTAAAAAAAATATTTAAACATATTTAGTACTTGAATACTAGTGTGAATCTGGATCATATCTGATTCCAGATAACCAATAAATAAACATTTAGAAGGCAGAGGATCTAAATTCACATGTGATGTAACAAAAAAGTAGGTCCCACCACTGTTTTATCTTATTTTGTTAGTTCATTTTCATTTTTTTTTTTTTGTTTCTGAATTTCAACTGGTTTTTGTGTTTGTTTTTGCTATTTGAAGCAAAATATTTAATGTACATATGTTTAAAATTTTAAATTTAATGGCTGTACTACTTCTCTGTGGATTCTTGCTTTCAATGTAACAATTCTGTTTCATGTGAATACATTTTTAACCATTATAGTTGTTCTTCATTGATGATATGACTAACATTTATTGTAAGCTTTCGTTGTGGCTTCGTCTGGAAATCACTTCCCGTTTGCTTGACTTTTAATGGTATGGCGTCGTTGGAGGTCTCTGTGTGCCTTGTAGGAGAGAAGACAACTGAAGTGCATTAATGTCACGGCACTGTGAATAGTGATGTGATCACTCACTCAAGTGAATACTGGTATGCAGTCAACAATGATGTGATCAACCAAACAAAAAGAACATAACACAGTCAGTGAGTATGGATCTTTGCCCTGAACTGAGCAGAATTATTCCAATCAGTGAAATGATGCCGATTTTCTTTGGTCTTTCTATCCGAGGGAAGCATTGGTGGAACTTCACAGGAAGGTAGGAGGCATATTGACACGCTGAGAAACTAAAGATCCCGAGGCCTGAGGATGACGTGACGTATGAGGAGATCAGAGACGGCAAGATGTGGAATCATCATCAGTAGGTCATCTGTTCATTCTTAACAAACAAACCCTAACCCGATGGCAAAAACTACAGCTTTAGTCATAAAATCTTTTGTTACAGACGTGCCTGATCTGAGGTTTCAAATTCATTAGCAAAGATGGCCCTGAATGATCTTATAAATATAATACAGGCAGCAGCATGTCTGTGATACTCTACATGATGCTACTTAGTCACATTGATCATGAATGTGACTAATCTAAAGAGTGTATGTGCTACAACACAGTATGGGATTGATTATTCATAGGATTTAGGATATATATCATAGACCCAAGTGGAAACTGACAGGAGGATGGGACTGAGAGAAAGAGTCCGAGTTAGAACCACTACTTAAGAACCACCAGGGATTGATCAATGCACAGCGCAGTTAGGCTACTGATATGTAAGAGCCTTGGTCGGGGCAATAAATTCTAAATTGTACAAACCTAAGTTATAAATACAAAGGATCAAAGAGTCAGCCAGACAAGACCAACACATGCAGCCTAATAACCACTCTGTGTTGCATTTCAAGGCAGTTCAAGGAAGAGGCCCCAGACGCAGACCTGAGTCAAAGACAGGGGAGATGCAGTTCTGCAATTCAATAACCACAAATATTTATTCTATGCAGGCCAAAAGTGTCCATGAATAAACCACAAATATCAAAAACCCTAAGTGAGCTGAACAGGAAGGACAACAGTGAATGCAAAAATCAAAGTGCTGATAATAAGCCAGATGAGAGGAAGATCCAACAAAACGGGCAGAGGCAACACTTACATGACATGAAGAACACTAAGAAACACAGGGAAACAAGCCTTGATGAGTGAAGTGACACTGAAAACGAACAACAGGAATCACACAGACTAAATACACTGAGTGACAAGGAGCAGACAATTGGGGCCAGGTGGAGATAACATAGATATAAACATAGACAGGGAATACATGAGCACAGAGGGAGAGAATGATCTGAACGGTGAACAAAGACTAGAACAGGGAAACCAATTGGACAACAAGGAAACAGTACAGGAAACATAAAGCACAAAACACTACACAAGAACCCTGCTTCCAACATAAAACAGGAAACCAAAATACAGAACCATGACCCGGGTACAGGGGATGGCAGGTTGGCCACCTTTCCATTGTCTATCTGGTACCATCAGCATGATTTCAATGTTGGGCAGAAACCTCGTAACACCATGCATGTTTATTTTTATTTCTATTTTTATTTTTCATAAATTAATTCTATTTCACACTCTATGCTTGTTTGTGGGTTTTACACGTGCAGTACAAGTACTTTGACGACATGGTGTTCATTTATTTTTACATTTTTTTAAAATTCTTTTCATTTCCTGAATGATTTTCGGCTTTAGACATACAAGGATTCCACCCGACAGACACAATGATGGAGCCTGGAGCTAGTTTTGACCACTTGGTATGAAAACGTTCTTACCTATAAAGCGTACGATGCGGCGGATAAGAGGGTTGAGGTAACAACAGTCTCCTGTTACAATAGTTTTTTCCTGGGCCAGGAGAGCTTCTCTCGTTGATTTCATCATGTACATGGACACCTCGCCAATGAAAATCTACACATGCACACAGAAAATCCCAGAGAGTGAAACAGAAATAGAAGAGATTCAGAAAAAAAAGATGGAAATAGGAAGAGAAAAAGAACAGACAAGGACAAGGAAGGAGAGAAAATATAAAGTTAGGCATCCCATTTGAGGGCAGAGAAACATTTATCCCCTGTCTGGCCTGTCTACATAAACCACTGTCTTAATTCAAGCTTTCTTCTGGTCCATTATAGTGTAGACATTACATCAGGTTTAATGGAAAAACTGCTGCTGGACACAGAAATGAAACTCATTGCTACCTGCCTTGGGTCAAAAACATGTGTTTATGAGTTGGAGAGAGTGCAAGTGCATGTAATCATGTTGTTTTTATCTGAAGTGTGTGTGTGTGTGTGTGTGTGTGTGTGTGTGTGTGTGTGTGTGTGTGTGTGTGTGTGTGTGTGTGTGTGTGTGTGTGTGTGTGTGTGTGTGTGTGTGTGTGTGTGTGTGTTTTGAGCCCCAGGTCAGGTGACAAAACCCCCGTGTTTCCCTGATATTGACTGGTTTTGTGATGTTGGAAAAAAAACAACTGTAGAGGGAATGACAAAAAGAGTCAGATTAAAACAGGTTATGAATGTTTCCAGGCTCTGCACTGGATTCAATCATGTCTGGATTTGTCAGCATGAAGGAGGCTGAATTAAGACACACTTTTTTCCAGCTGGATGGTGACTGAAATAAGGCATGCAAATACCAAATGAAACATCATTAAAGGCGTCGTGACAGAAAAATCTATCTTCAGATGCATCATAACAAATAATCATCTGCCTTCAAAGGCAACATAACCAAAGAGGGAGGCAACTGAAAGAGTTTGGTTATGTGTGATCAGAATGATTATAATGCATTTTGCAAAAAGGAGGCCAAAAAGGGGGGCCGCTGAAAGGGCAACAGTTAAATGGCATTATTTGACTTCAATCTTGCTTAAAGGAAATATCCATGATCAAAATGCAAAGGAAATTATTCATGGGCCTCTTTAAGCATCATGCATATAAAACACAATCGCAGTCCACATAAAAGAAATAGACCTCTGCTGCATCTGGAATATGGGTCAGTACTGCCATGAGGGGAACTCACATGTATCACCAGTCATGTATCAATCAGTCTGTTATTGGTAACCCTTTAAAATAACTCATTTAACTCAATTATTCAGGTCCCTGACAGGCAGCTCATCAGTGAGTCATCCTCTAATACTTTTCCTAAATAATCACTTTCATAACAGACTAGTAATTGCCTTGAAGTATTTGTCTCACGAGAGAGAGTCTGCCTCAGCACTGAAAAGGTTAGTTACCACTGACTGATCGTCTTATTCCGAGTCACACAGTGACCTTCACCCTCCTAAATGTGAATGTCGTGAAAACTGCACCGAATCGACTGAAAACAACTTTTTCCAAATGTACCATATCAGAAACCTGAGAAACTACTTGGCATTTAACTGACAGAGAATGTTGTCTGAGCAGAAAGTGAAAAGGTTGAACAACAGGCATAAATGCAACATTTACATCGTTAACAGGGAGCTTGATACATAGGAGCAATTTGCCTGCCATAAAATGAGAAGAACAGACCTCTGGTTCATCTACTATTATAATAATACTGACCCATAGCAGATTTATGGGAGTGATGCTATTGAAAGTCCATAAAATATGGCACCTGTGACATTGAAATGACACACAATAACTATTCAGAGCATTTAGGATCAACTCTTTTGAATATGTTTCATGTTATGTTTTTAATTAATCTTTTACTCTATCAAATATCAAGCAACGATAACAAATGTCCACCTCAGGTTCCCAGAGCGGTGATATTGGTTGCATTTCCCAAACAAAACAATAAATCTAAAGGTGATCCATTTACAATGGTGTAAAACTGAGAGAAGTAGCAAATCCTCACATTTTTACCTCCACCAAGGGAGGAGGTAATGTTATTGCCGACGTTGGTTTGTTGGTTTGTTTGTGAACAGGATAAAAGAAAAACTAACCAACGGATTTTGATGAAATTTTCAGGAGATGTGGGAAGTGGCCCAAGGAAGAACCGATTAGATTTTGGTGGTGATCCGGATCACCATCTGGATCCAGAAATTTTAATTTATTTTCTCCTGCCTGTGTGTGTGGTTCGTCGTTTTGTGTGTGTGTGTGTGTTTTGGTCAAAGCTGCATCTTTCTTGATCAGAGGTAACATTACCCTGTTTTAATATTCTTCCTTTTCTCCTGCCTGTGTGTAGGTTTCTAACAACTCTTAAAGTGTTACAAGTGTCAATTACCTGTTGTGGCATTGCAGTTTATTTATGTGAGATGACAATATGATCAACTAACAGCCACAATAAATAAAGATTTTAGTAAATTGCAAAGATTTTGTTTTAATTTTTCCTGTCAAACTTTCTAATGACTTCATTCAGAGGGTTACATCATGGGACTTTTGCTTTGGAGTGAAATGCCAACATGGGGAAACTGAGCAGCCTTGGCGGAGGTCTGCGCTCTCTGAGTGCTTTCTAGTTATATGTTGTTTTTTTTGTTCCATAAATGTCAATCAGTCATCAAAATTGTCGGTTATCCATCCTTTGACTGATGGCTAAGTAGTTATTAGAAAGAGAAAACCAACCAAGTGAAACATGTCACCCACCAAATGAGCGAAAAACACCTCATCTCCTTAAATCAGCACTAATCAATACTTATGTATAAATAATGTAATATGAAAGAGGACAAACCCACAGAGAATTATCGAGCAGTTCTGCAGTCATTCTCAGCTCAGTTTTAGCGTCTCTCAGCACAATGTTTTGGCCACTGCTGCTACATCAGTGTCCTTTGCTGCAGAAGGAAGCTCTTCTCAAGCAAACATGCTCTGTGTGCTTCCAACTCTGCACCGAACGGCTGACTGACAGCGTTGGCGACTTGCTGGTGAACACAGAGGAGCATTTAACAGCTAAACAGATAGTTATTGCCCTTAGGAGTCCACAACGGAGCTAAAGGGATAATGAATATTGGACTTGGTGGCCAGAGACACGACCCATAATGAATGCTAACGCTGCTCCATGTGGCAGCGTAAATAAGATAAGATATACTTTTTATTGTCCTCATGGGGAAATCATTTCTCTGCATTTAACCAATCACTAAGGAGCAGTGGGAAGCCCTTATGGCACCTGGGGAGCAAATTGGAGTTCAGTATCTTGCCTAAGGATACTGTGACATGCAGGCTGCGTGATTACTGCTGAGTACCTACCAACAGTCAGCCATCTGTTTCTGTTGGAGTAACACATGACAGAACACAATGCCTTCATTATCTTGGATCAGAGAGTGAAGGACTTCTCAATGGGTTTATAGTCCGTTGCGTGAATACACCCGATCGAACCTCCACACAGTCTCTCATTGGTCCAGCCTTCTGCATAAATTACTGCCTCTTTGCTAATTGACCAGCATCCCAGTCGTGTCATCATTAATTCTGATAGGTTTCTTCTCTGGTTTATGAGGCATCAGTGCCATATACTCTGTCAAAGTTAAGCACCCTGACTCAGCACTCTGAAAAGGGACAATTAAAAAGTTTAGGATAGCATATGGGCGGATAAAACGACTGTGAAATACAAAGACCACAAGAGAGAGAGAGAGAGAAATATCTCTAAAGCAAATATGGGAAATGACTAGCAGCTAAACAGCTGACAATCCAGCACAGACAGGATTGAATTTATAATGTATAATGCATTTTATGTAAAATCTCACACAATAACTAAAAGTGTATAACCATAAGAGACAAAGAACATGCAGGAATACACTGATAAATGAAGACTAAATGGTAAAATGGTATGAACAAAAGATCTATACTTAATTTACTGATAGTAAACTAAACTAAACAAACTCAGGACTTTTCTTAGATATGTATTGTGTACCAAGACTTACAATGAAGTTGCTGGTTATACTCTGCAGTCGGTGTGTGTAGTGATAGTTCCTATTCTTCCTTTTTAGGAAGTAAGCAGTGCAGAG
Source organism: Chaunax sp. Z400 (assembly GCA_037577475.1). Classification (NCBI taxonomy): domain Eukaryota; kingdom Metazoa; phylum Chordata; class Actinopteri; order Lophiiformes; family Chaunacidae; genus Chaunax; species Chaunax sp. Z400. The sequence goes on from CM075199.1 coordinate 2,317,872, forward strand.
GAGTTTGTCGAAACCAAATAATCTCTAAATAATATCGTCTATGACATTTCCTGACCAATCGGAGAACTCGTCCAGATTTTAAACCAATTTATTTTATTGCATTTATCATATGAGATAGTGTGTGTGTGTGTGTGCGCAGGTGTGTATGACTGCGGAATGCTGATGTGTTTCCACACTAATTAGCCACAGGGAGGAAGATGCAAGCTAAAGGGTGCAATTTATTTTTTTTAATAAAAGCGACAATACCTCAACCCGAGAGCAAAGAATGAAATGTCCCAAATAATAAACACAAAAAGCGGGAGACACGAAGAGGCAGCAGAACAATAATATCTCATTGCAATTAAATGTGTGGTGGGTGTCCAGGAGCCAGACATCACGAAATAAAATCCAGCTGAAAGCCTAACAGCAAAGGAAGATGTGTGTTTGGAGAGCAGCCTGGGATTCAAAGACGGGACACGGACAGGACACTGCTAAAAGCCTTCCCAGAGCACTCTGCAGTTAATGCAGCTGTCATCACAAAATCCCATAACACTGAGATACTAAAACATACTCCAATGTCATGTATGCCATAACTAGATAAATTCTCCCTTGTTCTTACACATATATCACAGTGAGTAATGCGAGTGCCTGTAAATCATATCTGATAACATGATTTGTCTCTATGTCTTTAATAATTCTGTTTTAATAGAGCATGTCAGGAAATAATGTAATTGTGAAATGCTAATAATTCACAAATAACATGCACACACATATGAATATAGAACAGGGATGCACAATATATGGGAGACAACTTGGCACACACTCTTATCTGCAGTAAGTTGGCAACTATGTACTTAAAAACCTGATTGTTGGATATTGTTGTGCAATTGTTGCACACTGACACATCTGACTTGACAAAAGATTTGACGGATTTAAGTGAATGAACAGAAATAAGTAAAGAATGATATTGGCAATGATAACAGATGTGGTGCAATCTAATACTTTAAGTGAACAGCATCAAAAGCTCCATAATAAAGTTTTTTTTCTGTCTGTTCTGTATCCACTGATACTGCAACAGTTTTAAGTATGACAAATTGTACTTCTACTACCACTATTAGCACTACCACGACAGCTTTTACAACAACCAACAGAAGTACTTTTCCACTACTACACCACAGCTTTTACTACAATGACTTTACAACTTCTTATCAACTAATCGACTCCAGCTATCAGTGTTGCCAGGCAACAGGAGAGGCGCCTCATGATGCAAGAAGGATGGGAAGAGATCTCAGTTCTCTGTGAAATTCTCTGTAGACCAGACCGTCGCATTTGAAAGAGCTCAGTGCAGCCTTAGCGGTCTACAAAAGCCCCGCCTCCAAAGAGGGATGCAACCCCAGAACTGACAGATGTTATGACTCTACTCTGTGATTGGCTCATGCATTCCTTCACATTTGGTCCATTTGAAATGTAAAAAAAAAAAGGGAAAAAAAGTAAGATATAATAATAAACTGACACATGCAAACACTCCTCAGGAGGTGGTGTAAAAATGTTTGACAAAGGTGAACTGAACTGAACCAACGGTCCGGAGACATTATGGTGTCTAGTCCGGTGTGTTCAGGGTCAACAAGCTTGGAGTAACACTGACCCCTGGTGGCTGTATGCTGTTACTGCTTTATGAACCCTTTAAATACATGATGTAGCCCTTGGCCTGTATTGATGTACCTTGCCCTTGCTTAAGAATGACTTTCATACCCAATCATGATACAATCACCTGTTAACAATTAACCTACTGACCTTTGCAATGTTGCAAACAGGTATTTTGGAGCATTACACAACTTTCAGGTCCCTCCAGTTCCAACTTTATTAAAAGTGGAATAAAAACCATATATTTACAAACATCACTGAAGTAAAATATGAAATATAGTGTCTTTCTACTGTTTTCAACAAATCGCACATCTTATTTCCTTTTTATACTGTTTTCCAACTTTTTTTTGGAATCTGGGTAACTCAGCATTACAAATGAACAGTTTGGATAAGTCTGACTTCTTTGAGCTCAAAGTGAAATTATATCATTATATCATATATATCTATATATTATAGACCCTTTTCACAGAAGATATTTTTGAAATGTCTCAGCAAGTAATGCAGGTGTAATTAAGGGGCTGCACTCCAGTGTGTATGCTGGCTCACTGACATGGCTGACTTATAACACAGTCATAAATCCATACTATTGTGCACACTAGTTCTATACGGCATGGGAAACATACCAATGCTGACAGGAAATGACACAATGTTACAATATATGCAACATGTTATGTCAATCAAACTGACAATTACATTTCACCACCTTCCACGGTTTATTTTAATTGTCCCAAGCTTTGACCAGTGTCTCCATTTCTACCATGCACTGCATTGTGGGAGAATAGTGTCCATAAAGAGCATAAAACACATAGAAAATGTCCATATTTAGTATGACCACTGTGTGGCTTGATGACAATTTGTGTGTAGAATGGATTTGGGACATTTTCACTTTAATCTATTCTATTCAACAACAGCTGTAAAATGATTATGTTTATAAGCTCTGAGTCAAAGGCAATTTGACCTCCTGCTGATGTTTAAGAAATTTCACATGCTCTGCTCCTTATACAGCACGACTTTACACCGGTCCGTTCATCGTGACATTTTGTGGTGCAAAACAGCAAATAAAACGTGTCGGAGATACCAAATAAAATTCAAAATAGAGAGCCAAAAGCTCGGCCTGTGATGTGAGACTATGGATCAACTTATCAGCTGACCCATAAAGGATATTTAAACACTACCCTGTCAGACAGCTACTGCAGTAAATTACAGACTGACACCTGACAGAATTTCTGTTCAACAGAGATGACATATTTATGAAGTAAAACTAATATATGATGTATAAATATATAATATAGAAATAAATTCCCCCTCTTCTAGGAATAGAAACAAGCTTAAAAGAAGGAATATGGAAGGATTCAAACAAGAACAGCTGCAAGTAATGAAAAATAATTTTGGTTTTATGAATAGCAGGAAGGCTGGTAGAATAAACACAATCATGTCCGACTAATTACAAGATTTTTGCTGCTTACACTGAAGCATTTGACAGAATCATTTAAAACTAGTCCATTTTTAAACAGTACAGTGAAATAAGCATGGTTTTTACTCACTATAGCAGTGGGAACAGCAGCCACCACGCAGTACAGGATGAGAGGGGGTACGAAGCTGGACTCCTCTGTCCCGGGGTACGGCTTCATTAGCTCCGCATCATTACAGAAGAAACCCTGCACGTGCACGCTGAACAAGTTCGTGCACTCCATGTAGTAGGCCAGCAACACCGTGCCGGACATGATGACAAGCTGGAAGAAAAACATGTTGGACCGAGATACAGCGAGAGAGTAGAGAAAGTTGAAAAAGAGGAGAAGGAGAAGAAGAATGAGAAGGGGGAAAGAGGGACTTGTTAGTTGTATATCCAGTGCACTGAAGGCTTCCTGGTAAAAAAAAAAAAAAAAGAAAAGAAAAAAAAGACAATTTCCTTAAATAAATTGATTTGTGGCTGATCCCAGAACATCACATCCCATCGTCTCTCAGCTGTGACGTGTCTAACAGGTTTAAATACAAAACAGCCACATAAATCCTCTACAAACATCTCCTTTCCTCTCTCTCTCTCTCTCTCTCTCCATCTCATACAAACTCGTCATGTACAAGCAAACCCCCACCAGCACCAGCACCATTACTTACCACCTCCTCTCCTCCGTCATCCTTTTATGCCTCTAACATCATCTTTTGTCTCTGGCCTCCTTTCGCTCTGCTTCTAGAATCAGCTCCAGGCAATTTGGGGTTTTGATATATATATATATATATATATATATATATGCGTTTTTATTATGCAACCACTAATATGCATATACTAGCACTGTGCTGGGATTCTAATATCAAAAGGAAAGTGATGGGACACTAAAGAGGCTGCCAGATTGAAGATTAAAGTCACCAGAACTGTAAAAGATATCTTCTGAGTCAGGCAAACATACTGGTGATTAATGTAAACATTACCATGTAAAGTCATATCAGTCATGTAAAGGTAATAGAGTAGCAGAGTTACAACTACTCAGCTACCTATGGTCTTAGTGACAATGTAAAAAAAAAATCTAAAAAAAACTTTTCCTATTGGTCAGAAAGAAGAGAAATAATGAGATGCCTTATTGATACGCCAGAAATTGATGAAGTATACAGATTTTGAATTAATACAATTAAAAATCACACAATACAAGCTGTCACCTCTGATCATCTTTTCATATCAGTTTGCTGGAATCCTGTGGTCTGTGTTTTTTATAGTAGTGTGAGGAGTGCTGTCTGATTCTTAGAATATTTGTAATACTCGTCTCCACCACCAGGTGTCACTGTTCTACTGCAGACGGAGCAGTGTTGATTCAACTGGACTCACTGTGATAAAAGATGTGAAACATGGCTTGTTGTAACATCCACGACACCAGCCTTCAAATACCAAACCCAGCTGTCGATTTGTAAAATCACAAAGTGTAAAGGAAAGTGTAAGCTAGATAAGTGAGGTATCAGCCTAAAATAGCTCAAATAATACAGTAAAGCTGTCTGGCTCTGAAAGCAAAGCAACAAATTCTTGTCCCCATGATGAAACACTTGCTTTCAGATCTAATTTCTAATTTTAAAATATCTTTAGCTCATTTGTTGTGACATTGTAATCTCTTTTTTTCAAAGCATCATGGATATTTTTATTTTTTCGGCGGATGACAGTATTCTAGTAATGCTACACCGCACGTTAACATTGGCATTGCTTGATGATGAGATGACACCACACCAGCTTCATTACAGCACAGACTACAGCTAAAGGCAAGGTACTTTTTTCTAATCAGTTTTTTTCTTCTTCCTGTTATGAACTTGACATGTTTTTGTTTTTTTACATGGTTATTTAGAATATTATTATTTAGTTATTTAGAATAATGTATATTAGATATCAGCATACATGTCATTTGTAGTTAAACAAACCAGCCGTCACTCACAGGTCCATCTTTTGTTTGACTGCAGTTTATATTTCAGGCCAAAAAAATGCTTTTAAGGAAAATGGAGATTTTGTCAGTTTTGATCTACTTTATTCTAATTGTGTGGCAACACGCAGTAAATAGCTCAAACACTTTCCTGAGTCTGACACTGCATCTCAGCAATATATGTTGTCCAATCCAGTTAGTTAAGCAGTATTTACTGTTTCACTGTAGAATATGGAGGGTGTGTGAGCACAGACTGGACAATATGGACACTGGGATTCAGACAGTGAAGGCAGGCTGTGTTTACAGAGAGAAATGTTGGCAGATCTGGTCCTGGCACAGATGGCCATGCTGAGATGTTCAGGTGTGTGTGTGTGTGTGTGTGTGTGTGTGTGTGTGTGTGTGTGTGTGTGTGTGTGTGTGTGTGTGTGTGTGTGTGTGTGTGTGTGTGTGTGTGTGTGTGATGATGGCGGTTTCTTTTTTTTGACACTATGAGCTAGTAAACAGTATTTTTCCTTCACCTTTTATTACAAAGGTACCCTGCTGTGGAGAACATTTTTACACCGCTTGCATGCATCAATGCAGCAGGATACACATTATTAGCGCAATACTATTCATTGCATAATGAACCAGAAAGCCTTGCTGCAGACCAGACCATATAACGATTATTACAATGTTAAGACACTCACAAGAAAAGAAAATGACAGTTTCAGTGTTTCAATTTCTCAAATTCTCTCGCTCCATTTTCTTAAACCAGCTTGTTAGCAAGACAGACAGATAGGGAATAATTTAGTGTTGTTCCACAGACAAGTTCCAGCAGGATAATCTGCTAAATCATTATATGTCTCCTTTGAAAATATGTTGATTCCTTCACTTGCTAAAAGGCCATGAGAGAGAGGCCTACCATGTATCTGAAGATGTCAAGTTTACAAGGAAAAGCTTAAAACGGACAGATTAATGACAAGGGTGCTGATTAATCCTTAATATTTAACCTATAATCTGTGTTGCATTTGAAGGAAAGAAAGAGACCAAACCGTGCCTCAAGTTCACTCACCAACAGCAGCCGCATTTGTTTTCATTTCTCTGCCTTCTTCATGCTATAAATCATAGCAAGGCCATAAACAACCAGTGAGCCACCAGACATGATGAGAGTCATTAGGCCGCGGCAAATCACCAGAACAGGCCATGAGAGTCAAGCAATGTCGACCTCTTCTCCTGTAGTCTGTAGCAAGTCTCACTGTTTTCTATAAAGGTGTTGCAGTGTGACAACAAAGCTACTGAAATGAATAGTGCGGTGCAGTGTAATCCCTGGAGGCTGGGTTCCATTTCTGTGACGTTTCATGCGCTGGCTTTTGTGTGACAGTTCTACACCTGGACAAATGTCCACTTTTTCTCTGTAAAGCATGACTTGTGGCTCAATTATCCTCAGTCCCCAGCCGGCGTCATGCTGCATTAGCGGTGTGAAGGGCAGACTGACGAGACTGGCTGTCGTAGTTCCCCACTGTGGGACTAATAAAGGGATATCTTATCTTAAAGTGGTTATGTGACGTTGGTGCTGCATGCCATTGTCCTTCTCCCTCGGAGGGTACAATTAGCTTCTTTTACAAATGATTCTGGCAGGACGTTTTGGTGCAGCCATGCTCCTCTGGTGAGTTTTAATATGCCACGATATTTCCTTTTGTAAATCAATTATTTATCAGTCTTGTGCGAGGTGAAAGCTCCTACTCTTTACCAACCATAAAGCCAAAAACACACATTATTTTCCAATTAAACTTGCATCATGAGTGCCTGCAATGTTAAAGGCATTGCGATACGCAGAATTATCATCCGACTGCTCTTCCCCTAGTGAGGAGACACAGATTTTTAGCATTACATAACACACAGGTTTGACCTCAACCTTTCAGTTTAGGTTCACTTCAACGCTCTCAGACACCTTGATTTCAGCAGGAAGCTGCGTTCAGCTCCGATAACACCGAAAGCAGACAAAGTTAGCCACTAGATGTTGAACATAGCCAAGCAATTTAGCAGCTAAAGAGCCAGATATTCCCTTCAGGAGTTCCTGGAGATCATACAGAGCTCAAATGAGAGTGAAATGAGAGCGAGGGAATATCAATTTAAATTTACATTAAGGTGGACAGGGACCATACCCCACCTGAATGTTAATAATGTTAATACTGCTCTGTGTCTGCTTGAATTGTAAGTTTAATACAAGCCTCACAGATTCCCCATATCAACCTTGCAGATGGTCAAATTTCAATTTGTGTTTTAAGACTTTTTAAAGCGATACCGTCAGTCTTTGCTGCTACCAACCTTACTTGGTATGACCAATCATCTATATACGGTGGCTAATACCAGCTAATGTTATAGATAGATCGACACAATGTTGGATAAGTAACATTACTGAGTCAGTCTACTGTTGAACTACGAGTTAGCATTTACTTGTGACCACATTGGCTAATGTTTAGCCAATGTAGTATAATGTATAATCTCACTTTAACCAGCTAATCTCATCATAAACAGCTAAACTTCATTCAATTTCTACTCATTTCTTCGTCTCCTTCCATCCAAAACCTTTTTACTGGCAGTCCCGTCCTGTGTCTCCTCCCTCACACCATGAAAACAACCAGAAAAAAAAAAGTTACATAAACCTAACATCCAAGTCCTAGATTTTCATTTTGCTGTCATGTTGTGTTTGTAGACTGGAAGAAATGAGTGACAGATAAAGGCGTGTTGGCCTGGCTTCCTAGGATTTCGACCGTGATGTGAGACTTCAGCTGTCAACATTTTGACACAGACGAGATCCACTTGTTTCTGTTTTTTCTAACATTCAAAAAGCTGGTATATATTTAATGAATAGTCAGCTGTTAAATTTGCAACATTCAATGATTGTTAGTTACTCTTTGTTTCCCCTTTCGACATAACACTTGTTACAATTATTTTAATTATTGTTCTTATTATTATAAATTACTACAATTTTTATAAATATTAAAGATAAAAAGGAAACAATGGTGAAATGATTCATGTTGCACGTGGTTGCAAACCGCCGCAACATAAATAAGTCAGTCAAAATCTGCAAGCATTCCAGGTTGCAAGTGCTTCCTGCCTGAACATTAATGAAACTATGAAGTTTAATGAGGATGTCTGCTGTTCCATGCGATTCCACAGATAAAAGCTACTCTACAGAACCTCCCAAGCTGAAATCTAATTGAATCAGTGCAGCCAAGAGAGAGGGCAACATCAAAAACGATCAATCCCAGGCTGGATGTTTCTTTGTTTTTTAGTTTTTGCCAACATTGGTTGGTTTGTTGGTTTGTTTGTGAACAGGATAAAAGAAAAACTAACCAACAGATTGTGATTGTGAATTTTCAGAAGATGTCGGAAGTGGCCCAAGGAAGAATCAATTAGATTTTGGTGGTGATCCAGATCACCATCTGGATCCAGGAATTTTCTATTTATTTTTTTTTATTATAGGATTACACTGCCACATGTATACTTGTAATGTAAAGTGTCTCCTTCCTGACAAATGTATCTACTTGATTCATGTCCATAACAGCTTATGAATTTCAACAAAACATTACCCCGTTTTAATATACTTCCTTTTCTCCTGCCTGTGTGTGGTTTGGAGTTTTGTGTGTGGAGATGTGCAGCGCGATCACATAGCTGTGTGCATGCATGTTTTGATTCAAAGCCGCATCTTTCTTGATCAGAGGTAACATTAATCCGTTTTAATATACTTCCTTTTCTCCTGCCTGTGTGTGGCTTTGTAACAACTCTTCAAGTTTCAATTACCTGTTGTGGCATTGCAGTTTATTTATGTGAGATGACAATATGAACAACTAACAGCCACAATAAATATGTTGAAATTTTTCCTGTCAAACTTTCTAATGACTTCGTTCAGAGGGTTACATCATGGGACTTTTGCTTTGGAGTGAAATGCCAACATGGGGAAAATGAGCAGCCTGTTTTCCTGTTGGCGGAGGTCTGCGCTCTCTGAGTGCTTTCTAGTTTTTTAATGGACTTTTTTTTCCAAAATTACAGCTCACAGTATAATTACACTGTACTGGTGTAAGAGACTGAATATTGGAGGAACACTCTATCTAATTCTGGGCATTTTCACGAACAATAGTCATGGGGTTGGCTCATTTCTTTGCACCATGGTGAAGATGATGTTTTTAAAGGACTTTACTAAGCCCTCGCTCACAATTAATGCAGGCAGGTTTTCATTTTTATACACACAACCTGAAGAGTTGAGGCAGTCCTAGGCAGATTAGTGAAATCTGTGTATTACATAATCATCCAGTGGGAGATACAGGATAGATCTGTTCACACCTCTTTACTCACCGCTCACCTCTACAGCTCTATCTTTTTAATTAATATCTCAGCGTTTTTGCAAGCTTCTCCTTCATCTTCCCCATTTCATCACTCTTTCTCCTCCTCTGTGTCCCATTTTCCTGTCACACTCTAGGCCAGTCTTCTCATCCTAGAACTATTTTTAATTCCCTTTCATCCCATCGTCCTGTTTTGTTTGACACAGTCATGCCAAATGGAAACAGCAAAATGATCATCTTGAGGTTAAGTAACGGATGAAAATAGGCAAAAAGTTTTATGCCTAAATAAATCAGCATTTAAATAAACATCCTCCCCATCACGCTGCCTCTGGCGCTGAACTACTGGCTCCAAACAGTTCACTTTGTTTGTCACGCGGCAGCAATTCTCTCCCCTCGTCTTCTTCTGTTCGTGACAGGAGAGGTGAATGAGAGAAAGTGTGAAATGTGAGAAGAAGAAACAAAAGAGCAGGGAAAGAGTGAGGGGCAGCGTAATGGAGCCATGCAGAGCGAGTGAAAGGAAGACAGAGCTCCCGTGACACCATGAGAAATGGGAAGAGATTGGGGGGGGGGGGGGTAAGGGAGAAATGAGGATGTGACAGAGACATCAAAGTGGGGGAGACAGAGAAAACAGGGAGAGGCAGACAGACACATGGAGATGGACAGGATGCCTTTGAGAGCTGTCGGTAAAGAAGAGAGGGAGCAGGTGAAAAGAGAGAGGAAAGCTTGCTCCTTAGAGGACCAATACTGGGTCTCTCTCAGGAGCCCTCTTCCTATGCTCTGCTGCAACACTGGGAGAATGTGCATGGTGTGATACGTGTTTTTGAATATTGAGACTGTGAAGTCAACTTCAATAAATATAGAAGTACGAAAACAAACGCTCACATCTTTCAAACTCCACTTTTTATTTCTTTTTCCAGTCCAGAAAAGTGCAAGTGAACCTAGATCGTTACTGAACCACAATGGTGTCGTTGGACTCAAACGTTTACATGGCAACTTTTTTTGTTGTTGCTGTAAACAGAGAAGTTTTTTTCTCTCTCTGCGCTTTCGAAACCTTCTGCGTTCACACAGCATTGTTTTCAGAATGATCCCCGTACACACTGATCCCAAACATGATTGAAAACGCAGTAGTATGCATGCAGAGACAGTAGTTGGTGGTGTAACGTTTCAAAATCAGCACCGCAGAATGAGATCACAGTGGTGGTTCAGCAAATCTACACTGCAGGAGCGTGAATAAACTCAACAGAGTCTGCAGCACAAACAAAACCGGACAGACCGACGTTGTTTTGTTGTTGTTGTTGTTGTTGTTGTTGTTGTTGTTGTTCTGGCCATAGTAGGCTTCCTGCTGTCTGTGTACATGAATAAGGCTGGCAGGAACCATATAATAGGCATGCACGAAGCGGAGCTGTGTCATCATCGTTTATCAGTGGAGTTGTGTTTTGTCAGTTTACACGACAACGGTAGGGTGTCATTTTCAAAAGTTTCCGTTTTTGGGTTAAAGGTTCAGGTAAACTGCCCCTAACTGTTTTGACATGCTATTTTATTTGGGCCCTCTGCAGTCTATTCAGTGGTTGGTTTAATTAGGTTTAAAATGTGATCTGTCCATCTGAAGGATTTCAGCTCATACATCATCCGATCCAATAGTGCTCATCCTAGCAAACATTGTGTTCTTACACTCCTCCTATTGTTAAAGCAGCCTGTTATAGGTATTATTGTGCACTGACATTGAAACAGGAACCAGCTCAAATTGAAATCTGCATATATTGTTTTACTGTACCTCTTTTGTTTTCTTAACAGTGACTGGTGATTTCTCATATTCCTCTTTTACTGATGCTGATGGGTATATTATGGTATCTCTTCCTGCCCTTTCACTTCACGTCAGTGTTAGCTGATCAGTGCACAGTGATTTATTCTACATGTAAAAAAAAAACTAAAAAAAAACTAAAAAAAAACTTTTTTGCTAATCCTTCATATAAAACAAAATGTATTTATAAAGAGGACTTTCTACAACTTAAAAGCATTAAAGACAATTCAAATCTATAAATTAGTCCTCATCATCTGACTGGCAAAGACATAAAATTGTTCTTATAGGGTGAAACCTGTGAGCCGGTCCAGGCAGACAACTCTATACACACATAACATGCTCCATTCTCCTAAACTGTCATCAAACACACCCTCCCAATTTGGCAGTCTATTTAAGCTGAAACAACATCCTGGATGTACCACTTAGATGCTGATGTGTAGATGTTCTCACCAACATTAGAAAAAGCAAACCATTAAAACCCTCTCTAGTTACAAATCCTAATTAAACTAATTGTACAGCCATGATTAAGCAATGTCCATCAGAGCACGTCACGCTGAGCTCCAGCCAAGACACTTGAAATGAGCACATTGCTGAACGACGGCGACAGACTCTCCAACAGACTTTCTACAGAAGCGGTGATGATAAATTGTGTGTCACAATTCAAAACAGTAGGTGGTGCTTGAAATGTGTCTGCAGTCGCTGTTGTTTTCTTGTAATAGTTGCTGTACAGGGCGTTTTCTCACGTGACCTGACTTCAAGTCTGGCTGTGTGGGATTTCTGATATGGCAACCGTAGCATACGTGTGTGACTAATCGTGAAAAACTCAAATATGACCAGGCTGTTCAACATGTGCAAAGCTCATGTCGACTGTCATAATGTTAAAGTTGAACTTTAAAATATCAATGTCAAACAGAGCATTTTTCAAAAACACTAAACAGAAATGATCTCGCGCTGACTGTGTTTACATGCACATCAAAATCCCGGTTATTATCGTGTTTTTGAGATTCCCGTCTTTGTGTTTCAGCATGCGACCATCGTATCCTGGTCTCAGTAACCGGGATATGACTTCATCCTGTTTTTGAGAAACCCGAAAACTCTAGCTGGAGTGCTCCTAAAGAAGCCGGGATACTAGTGCATGTATAGAACTTATCCTGGTTTCTCACAGCTGTGCATCACATGCGCAGGTGCCGAGTGATGCAACAAAAATTTGAAACACACCAAGGCGGCTGCAGCCAAAGCGTCTCACTTCTGGAGTTTCGTCTTTCAGTAATGAAAGACTTAAATTTACTTGGCAGTTTGGATGGGAAAAGGCACCCTATGCATGTTATCACTATGAGGAAGATTTGTGTTCTTTTTCTCCTTCTTCAACGGCACAAACTCCATTTACACTATTGATATCCGACTAATCAATAATTGGAGAGTCTTGAGTCGACGTCTCTGATGTCACGAAATGTGTAGCACAATTATGTGATTCTTACATAAGGAGGCAAGAAATAGACACTGTGCCATGAGGCTGATCCAAAATCAGCAAAGTTGAGAGGAAACTCATCTGAGACTGTTATGCAGGATATTTCCTCAGAGAGGGACGTGTGTGAGAGAGTGAAAAAGGGAAAGAGAGAAGAGAGAGTAACGCAAGGCGCCGTGAGACAACTCTCTGATTAAGGACTTTCAGCTGACATGTTCATTAAATATGGAGGAGCAGCACAATTTGTACACACACACATTCAGCTTACACACTCTCTTTAACTGGGCATAATTTATCAGAAGAGGTCATTTGCGAATGGTTAAATTGTCACCCCTACAGTACGTACACACAGCCAGTCTCTCACCTCTACAAAGATGAAACATGGGATGATGGAGTAGCTGCGGAGGGTGTAGTTGGACGCCATCTTGTCTCCTGTCAGGAGACGTCTCCTCTCAGGATTCACGGCAGCTCACTCTGCAAAGACGGTAACATCAAGTGTCAGAGTTCATTACGTGATATTGACAGGAATGAGCAGATGCCATTTCAACCTATTACACTAGAGATCTATGCTGTTATACTAAAGGACTACTCAGTGAAATATTGTTGACATTGATGAACCTGTCACAGCTTTGAACGTTTATAATTATCACAGATTATTACGTTTCATTTGATGACTGTTCATTTACTGTTCTTATGTCTCTGTAAAGACTTAAACAACTCAATCTTTGTGATGTGTCCTTGTGGCTCACTCTCGGGTCTCCTTCCAGGCAGTTGTGCACACAAAGTGAGTTGGAATGGAAGCTTCCTCAATCCCGCCCCCAAAATGCTGACATCACGGCTATGGCCTTCCTTAGTCGACATAATGTCGGATAATTGAGATAAATGCCATCAGAGGTTCTCAGAGCCTGAGGTGATGTTTTCAAATTGCTTCAGCAAGAGTCTAAAACTGAGTGCTATTATATCTGTAATCATTTAAAACAGCAACTCTTTATATGTGGTGAGCTGGATCCAGAAAAATGCTTGCATGATAAATTACTTAAAAGCTCAATTTTATGTCTCTGGATAAATTGATTGAGGAAACTAGATAGCACTCAGTGACCGCAAACCTTCCCCATAATGTCATTGCACCTAAAAGCAACAGTCCCATGAAAGTCTGACCCTCATAATGGGACACCCTGACCATTAAACCTAAACCAAAAAAACAAAAGTCACTTATAATAAGTGGACTAGGCAAAACTAGACAACTTGTTTTTTGTGAGGAAATCAGCTAATTTTCTTATATTCCCACTGGTCCACTTTAAGTTGTCATCTTCACAGAGCCCTGACCAGCTAACAGAGGAGTAGGGATTTATTATGGTGAGTGTGAACATGAAAGACAGGGTTGAGAATCGTCCAATCACATTAAATTAAAAAAAAAGAATTGAATAAAAACAATGTCCATTTGCTCATAATTAAGGTCTCCGGGGTGCAGAGAGTTACGTTCCAAGGAAAATCTGAAGCAACCAATCAGATTGCGATCCCTGGTCACCTGCTTGCCAAAAGCTGAACTTCCATAGACTCTCATAGCCACATCTGGAGGGGCGGTGCCACAGCACCCTGCATTGATGGACTGCCACGAGTCACGAGGGACTAATTCCATGACCTGACAATCAATATTGACCTGAATATTATTCAGATACCATTGAACTACTTGCTCAAACTCTACTGCAGCTGAGCAAATAAAAACTACTGTAAAAGTTAAAAAAAACACCCTCATCCCCTCGATCTGCTACATCAAACGAGTTGCTGCAGGAATGAAATGTTAAATTAGCGGTGTATGAAAGTGGTGAACACCTCATATGAAGTTCCACTGACAGAGGAAGACCTACATCAAACCCACAACCCGACTCCTCAATCTCCCTAAGTCATTAGACGCAGGTGGACGGTGATGCTGGAAGGTCTAATTAGTCCCTAAGTGCCTGTCACATCTCATTTAACACGCAATCCAAGCTACATTAGATGGAAGAAGTCTGATCATCAGCTGTTCATGTCATGTGGTATCTGTATATGAGGTCCTGCCAAACTGCCATGCGGTATGGTCAGACTTTTAATACCTAATTTAGGTAATAGGAGGGCATTTAATCTTATTTACCTGTAAAATAAATGTTTGCAGTTTATCTCTTCATCTTCTTAGAGGACAATTGCTACAAATACCAACTCAGTGTCAACTACACAGCTGATCGATACTCACTCTGCGGCTCAAGGACACCTCACCAGGGTGTATAGCTGTCAGACGAGGTTCAACTAAGGTTTTGCAGTTGATGGATGGTCTCACAGTTCACTCAGAGTGTGAGCACCCACCTGAAAAGTTTTACAGGGCATGTAAATTGAATTGCTTTCAGTAAATCTATTTTAAAAAACCACTACAGCGAGAGACACCGAGGCGATCCGGCTCAGTGTTCATGACAACGGAACGAGCCTCCAGTGACTCACTGACTTCTCAGATGAAGGTGGGGAGGCATCGGCTGCAGAGAAGAAGTTAAGTAGTCATGCTTGTAATGTGGTAAAAAAACCACAAAAAAACTCAAAATTAAACAAGCATAATAATCACATTTACACATCATACTTCCAATAATCCCAAGATATGAGGCATCTTTTTCAAACCTCCCCTAAACCACCAAACCGATTCATCATTTCTGCAGCTTGATCCACTGAACTACGATTTTATCAAGCCAATCAAATGGAAATGCAGCTAACAGTGACTTTTATCTTAGTGGAAAATTGGATTTAAATGGGTTTTTATGTACTCTACTCCACTGTTCTCTGTGAGCAACAGATTATAAGAGCAGAGATGATTATAACTGGTGATTATAAAAGGTATAACTTAAAATGTGATACTTATCAAAACACAGCAGCAGAGCACTTTACACTAGGGGGTGGGCTTCACTGTTTAGCTCACATTGTGATATAAAATGTTTATCAAAACAAGAATAATGTGCAGCACAGCTACTGATGGACAATATATGACAAGACTAACAGCTGCTAGTACATGAAAATCATTTGTTAATTTAGTGCAGCTTGAGGTTTTATGCTAATTAGTAGTTTCAAAGAACTAACAGCTAAAATCAGTTTCTGTAAGGTTTTAAAGAACTTTGGTACAATTGGCCATTTGGTTCACTTGATATAAGAGGTGTGAAAGCTGTCCAAAAAAAAGAAGTGTGGTGTGGTGTGAAAGCAGCAGAACAACCAAGACTTTGTTGTATTGGAGACAACGTTTCAGATTTAATCCAAGAGCTAAAATACTGCTGATCATTGTCAAGGAAGCAATATGCATTTGCAAATTTTATTCTTTGCCATTTATATAACACTGGACAATAAAGAAATGACTGGAACCAAAGGGAGAAAGAAAAGGGGGAATAGCATGCAACAAAGGTCTCCAGCTGGGATCTAAGTGAGGATGTTGTAAGCAGGCCACCAATCAGACCAGCAGACAATACTCAGGTACTGATTTTCCCTCATTAATAACAAGTATTGGTGAGGTAAAGAATAGGTGTGCTATATCCTTGTGCTTTCTTCATCTATTTTGGCAGTTCATTATTATTAGTATACAGGTGAAATGCCTGGGGCGTTGCCACTTTGAGTGACAGGTAGCTGCTAGCCATCTGTTAGGCATCACCTGAGCCACCGAGTTTGACCTCCTGGCCATGTTTGTGGTGTTGGTGCCTTTTTGGAGGATTTTTCATGCAAATATTGGACACATAATAAGGCTTGCCGGCCGAGAAATTAGTCTTTGCCCATTTTGGAATTAGCCAGGAGTCAGACGTAGTTAGGCACTGCTAAGATGGTGACGGCGGAGCCACTACACTGACTTTTGCAACGACTCTGCAGAGACCTGTGTGATGTCACACAGACTATAGCCGTGCTTTGAACAGTCTACATGTAAAGCAAATTTTAAAATGGTAAGTTTGCTATTTTTCACTGGTCTCACTAATCAAGCACCGTAGATACCACCATGGAGGCCTATTGAAGTGGATTGATGACATATAGTTATTTCAATACAAGAAGACATGCTTACTACTGAGTCGTATTTTATTTTGTAGTGTGTGTAGTTTGCTTCAAGTGATCAGCAACTATTGCCTTTTGGATGCTCACAGTGGCTTCAAACTTTAAATGTCTTTCGATATGTGGTCTAGCTTTGAGAAGAACAGTCGAAGCTGGTATTTCATCTTGGTCTGTGGGCAACACAGCTGACCAAATACGCAAAAAAGCCATTTGACGGTTGGACTGTGAGCTTAATGACGGACTGGAGGCTCTGTGACGGATGATTGGAATCACACGGTGCAAAGGGGACTGCACTCATTGTCAAAGAGTTGACACTACATTCGTTTCTCACCCACCAGAACAGCCTCACAGCTCTGCAGAGTCACAGAGTCACAAAAATTGGACCAAGTCAAAGTCGTTGTGATTTCTCTTCTTGTCTAGCCTCAGGTACATTATCATTTCAAAAGATCATAAGATCAAACGCAAGGAGCATTTTTCTTACAATTCAAGAGCCACTTAATGAAAGGATGAAAGGTGATCAGTTCGTCTCCCCTCAGGTGAGCTCATCAAACTAGCAGCCTTCAGGCCTTGTCATGATTCATCAGCGTCTCCTTCTCCATTCCGCCAGTCTGTGGCGACTTTGTCTAGACTCGGTTGCTCTCCTCTCACAGACTGTGACAGAGGGCTGTGAAATGTTGAGCCCAGAAATATCACCTGAACGACCGTCTCCTGGCCTCCTGCTGACTTGTTCTGCCTGACTGTGACGGCTGTCAGAATGCGGCTAAACTGTCAGAGTGAGTGAGCTGGTGATAAACCTGGGTGTCAAACTCAGGGCATGCATGGAGAAATGAAATATTACCTTCTGTTATCACAGCTAGCATTGTGGTGATGCAGCCCTGTGCCCTTCTCCACTCTTCAGCATGAGTTATTGAAGTCTGGAAAAATACCTGAATTTTAGAGCTGCGCTTGTACTGTAATGATCTGTAACCTTTGAACCAATCAGGATGGTCTACGTGCTGAAACATTCAAACAATTGATGTTTTTATGCCCCGGCCATATATGGTGGGGGCATAACATCAATATGTAACAGGTTTGATAGGGTTATGGTCTATAGGGGTATAGTCTATAGGGGTATGGTCTATAGGGGTATGGTCTATAGGGGTATAGTCTATAGGGGTATAGTCTATAGGGGTATGGTCTATAGGGGTATAGTCTATAGGGGTATAGTCTATAGGGGTATAGTCTATAGGGGTATGGTCTATAGGGGTATAGTCTATAGGGGTATAGTCTATAGGGGTATGGTCTATAGGGGTATAGTCTATAGGGGTATGGTCTATAGGGGTATGGTCTATAGGGGTATAGTCTATAGGGGTATAGTCTATAGGGGTATGGTCTATAGGGGGATGGTCTATAGGGGTATAGTCTATAGGGGTATGGTCTATAGGGGGATAGTCTATAGGGTTATGGTCTATAGGGGTATGGTCTATAGGGGTATAGTCTATAGGGGTATAGCCTATAGGGTTATGGTCTATAGGGGTATGGTCTATAGGGGTATAGTCTATAGGGGTATAGCCTATAGGGTTATGGTCTGTAGGGGTATGGTCTATAGGGGTATAGTCTATAGGGGTATAGTCTATAGGGGTATGGTCTATAGGGGTATAGTCTATAGGGGTATGGTCTATAGGGGTATAGTCTATAGGGGTATGGTCTATAGGGGTATGGTCTATAGGGGGATAGTCTATCCACGTTCGCTCAAAATCAGATAATCAAAATTCAATGAAATATTATACATGCTTAAGGGCCATAAAGGTGTGCATCTCATAATTGGTTTCTTCATTTTACTTATTTTTTGCATCTTTAGGCACCTTTGAACTTAGATGACTTTTATGTTGTTAATCCAGCAAAAAGCACAAACAGGCACAGATTCGACTTGTCAACTCGCATTTTTTAGAATATTTGGGGGTATTTGTGTTTTATATAGTGTTTTTAATTAACTCATTGTATCCTATTTGTCTGGAGGCTTGCTTTCACATTTAGATTGCAGGCAAGAAGAAGTAAGTTTCTGGGTCAGGGCCAAGAATTAGTCCAGCACATAACCCCCTTAAAACATCCAACTGCTGTTTTTACAACTAATTAAATAAAATGTTAATGAATGATCTTTAGATATGATGGCAGGAATCTTTTTTTTTTTAGCCCTGGAAAGAGCTGATTCCCACTGTATTCGGGCTTTATGTTAAGCTAAGCTAACAATTGTTGAATGTAGCCCTGTGATAAATGGAAAGATGTGAGAATGCTTTCACAACGAATGAGTCTTGTTATTTTTAACAAGACATAATAAAATACTACATAAACAACTTCACATTATTTTGCAAAAAGACGAAAGAGGTTTTTGTTTTGTTTTTTGCATTAAAAGGCAGAAACTTGTTTTGCTGGGAAAAATTCCGAGTCACCACGGCAGTCTTTGTGCAAACCTAACCAAGCGAGCTGTACCATATTATTTGACTACAATATAATTTTCTTCCTAAAGTCATGACTGAGGATACATCTCATACTGAATTCCTCATCGGCTGCCTGCACAACAGTGCATACACACTCTCACAGACAGAGCTGTCCCATTGCTACCACTCTCACCAACAGAGAATCTTTGCTTCTATAAATAGTGTTCATTCATCCCTTGTGGCTACTTAAAAAGCTATTTGAAGCAAATATCTCTTTCTTATGTAGAAAACATAATAATGGCTTGTCAAAGCATCAGTTCTGTCAATGCACGTTAAGTACATTTTCTCAACGTTATTATTTAATGTTGAGGAGTCCAAAGATCACGCCTGACTGGAATCTTCCATTAAAGTACCTTTGCCAGGCTGCGATGAACTCACTCAGTCCTGCACATACGCATACAACTGTGTGTTAACATGAAATAACATTGTCATCTTTCCTCTCTCTTCTCCCTTCAGAGCTCGACATCAGACAGGACAGTGAGTCACAGCAGATAGAGGAGTGGGAACAGAAGAGTGAGAAACGGAAAGAGACGGAAAAGACATGAGAAAGACAAACAAGGGAGGGAAGAAAGATAAAGTGAGGTTTAAATCATGCTTTAAAAGATGGTGCAGTTGGAGGAGAGCTTTTGCCCCCATATTCTGGGACATACCACTTGTCATTTATCAGCAGGATTTTTAAGGCAAAGTCTTTGCCCTCTTTGTTTTCTGATCACCAGCAGCCACAGTTCTAAGCACCTTGTATATTTCTTCAAACAGAAGATGCTCATCCTGTAGTGTATATTTAGTGGAGATGTGCACTATCATTAATTTCGTCATTTACTTTGCAAACAAAATAAGAACCAATTAACAGAATAAACAACATGAGGAGAGAAAATGTTGGAAAATGCATATTTAAAAAGACAAAACACTCACCTTACTTTACTTTCTCAGATATGACCGTGAGCTTTTTTTCTTTCTTTTTTTACCTTACTGAAAGATATTCAACAACGCTGTCAGCATTAGCAATCACAAATCATTAAATCACTGTATTAACACAGAGAAGGTGGAGAAGCAAAGTAATCATTTGTTCATGTTCAAGCCCTAAAACTGGTAATGCATCCCAACAAGCACAACTAATTTCCAGTGTTTTGGGTGTGGGAAGCTGATGAGGGATCAGGTCCTTGTAGCCATTAAGATTACATAAACCTCCTGAGCTGCATGAAGATCACCATAAAAGTGTGATCCACTGATTTAGCATTGCTCTTCTACTGTACTGTTGAACCAAAAATGATCAATTTCAGTCAAATAGGGAGGGATAATAGTGCTGGTATTGGGGGGCGGCTATGGCTCAGGTGGTTTGATCCCCAGCCTCTTCAGTCTACATGTCCTTGAGCAAGACACTAAACCCCACTCTGCTTACCCCAGCAGGATGGTTGCATCAAGAAGGGCATCCAAAACCAAAGGTCACTACACAAAGAGGTGATGTTGCAAAGGCCATGTGGCACATGGCAATTCCTGTTGGTTCATTTTCAATTTTTGTTAAATGATATCAGTGATGTGCTCTGAAGCTCTCCAGAGACTCTTGTTTTTGAAAGCATGCTTGGTGTAAACTTGCTATGTGTCTTTAATACGAGTTAAGTAGCACTTTCTTTGAATGATAGCCTCTCAACCACAATTAAGGTTAGTATTCAAATCAGACCCTACCTCCGTACAAATTCTCAGTTAAACTGTGTTATCTGTGTCCCAGCTCTGGTACTGAATAACTTGTGATTTCTGGTAAACACTTGATTGGAACTGCTAAGGAATCACCTCTTGCCTGGCAAAGACAAATAACGTAGAGGACATCAGAATGACAAACACAGAGACAAGTAAGTTGAGTCCAGAATCAGAAGAGAGCTGTGTGTAAATGAAGATCAGGAATTTCCTAAAGTTCTCAAACTACTGTAAGAAAAAAAATAACATTCCATCAGAGACAGACTTTACAAAACATGAGAAAGAGAAGTCAGACGTGAAAATTCAGCAGAGGAGAACTTAAGAAGTATTCTTCTTGTTTCTTCAGATGCTGTTTCACAGATACAGTTTTCAAAAACGGTTCTGTAATTCCACATATCAAGGGTTGGAGTCGGCTGCTGGTCCGACTTTCATCCTCATGTCTTTTTCCTGATTAAGGAAAGTGGGATTTTCTCTGAAGCTCATTTTAGCTCATCACCGCAGCCTAAATCGTTTTTGACTCCCTCATGAAAAAACTGTCGAATTTTATTTTCTTCGGCTTCACTGTCAGTAAAAATTCTGTTGAGTAAACACAGTGGGCCTGTGACATCTTAAACAGGCCGAGGTTTTCATTTAATTTTCATTCATGCCTCCTTCTCAATGCAATCTACTTTTATTGACTCATTGATTCTTAAGGGGCTTAAGGCTAAATTTGATTGATTTATTATAGGTCTGCTAAATTGATTTCTAAAATATAAATAAAATAACAAATACTCAGTTTGAAATAAACAGCTGTGGTTAAGCTCATGCAGTGAATTCATATACAGCAGCAATGGTGGTTGCTCCTTTTCATCCCAACAAATGCTATTAGTGAACAATTGCAGATGGTATATCTGGTATATCTGCATATGCATGAATGTAAATATCGAAGTTGGGAAAACGCATTTACACAAATGCTCCAAGGCTTCTCTAAGTGTGTGTGTATGTGTGTGTTTGAGTTTGTGTGTTGAATGCTGACTGATGCTGTGCAAGTTTTTTTTCTCTCTGTTTCCTTGTAACATCTCCAGATATTCAGTCTATATTTAGATCAAACAAGCTGTTGATCGCTGAGTATTCAGCTATTTTTCAGCTCAATAACAACCATCAGAACCATCAGAGCACAATCCTCCCCGATCCAGCTGGCGATAAAGGAATATTTTTTTCTTCTGCAGATCTCTCGCTATCCCTACAATGTCAAGCTTGTGCTTCTTTTTAGCACTATTGCATCATTTAATTCACAAGCACAATTCAAAATGTCTATAGGAGCTTGAACAATTTGTGTTTATATTTTAGTTTTTGTAATGTGTCCTGCAGAAAGTCAGAGCTTACTGCAAAACTGCGACAATTGTAGGCACAGTTTAACTGTAATAAACTGATGATGAATTTTGTCTTTTTTATCTTTGCCTGCTCTTAATGTTTCAAAACCATAACCTCCATGGCAGAGGTAATAACAAAGACGACAACATTGCCATTTGAACAATAGCAAAGACGACATTCCCAATTGAACAATAACAATGACGACAACATTCCCATTTGAACAATACAACAATGACAACATTCCCATTTGAACAATAACAACGACAACATTCCCATTGAACAATAATGATGAACACATTCCCAATTGAACAATAACGACGGCAACATTCCCATTTGAACAATACAACGATGACAACATTCCCATTTGAACAATAACGATGACAACATTCCCATTTGAACAATAACGACGAACACATTCCCAATTAAACAATAACAACGATGACAACATTTCCATTTGAACAATAACGACAACGAAAACATTACCATTTCAACAATAACAACGACGAACACATTCCCATTTGAACAATAACAACAACGACAATATTCCCATTTGAACAATAACAACAACGACTACATTTCCATTAGAACAATAACAATGACGAACACATCTCCATTTGAACAATAACAACGACAACATTTCCATTTGAACAATAACAATATCGACAACATTTCCATTTGAACAATAACGTCGAAGACAACATTCCCATTTGAACAATAACAATGACGTCAACATTCCCATTTGAACAATAACAACAATGACAACATTCCCATTTGAACAATAACAATGATGACAACATTCCCATTTGAACAATAACGACAACAACATTCCCATTTGAACAATAAAGACGACAACATTCCCATTTGAGCAATAACAACGATGACAACATTCCCATTTGAACAATGACAACAACAACATTTGGCATTTGAACAATAACAATGACGAACACATTCCCATTGAACAATAACAACGATGACAACATTCCCATTTGAACAATAACAACGACGACAACATTCCCATTAGAACAATAACAACAACGACAACATTCCCATTTGAACAATAACGACGACAACATACCTATTTGAACAATAACAACGACAACATTCCCATTTGAACAATAACAACGATGACAATATTCCCATTTGAACAATAACAATGACAACAACATTTCCATTTGAACAATAACAACATTGACAACATTCCCATTTGAACAATAACGATGACAACATACCTATTTGAACAATAACAACAACGACAACATTCCCATTTGAACAATAACAACGATGGCAACATTCCCATTTGAACAATAACAACGATGGCAACATTCCCATTTGAACAATAACAACGACGACAACATTCCCATTTGAACAATAACAATAACTATATGAAAATAGCATATTCATTCTTAAATCAGCCTGATCACCACCTCGGGCCTGCATGTCCAGAAAAACTCAGCAGGTATTGCAAAGGTTAAGGAGTATGATCTTCAGTCCAAATTGATATACAAATTAATTCAAATTTCTGCAAATCTGCTGGTAAGATTCATTCCAAACAGCACTCAGAGATCACAATCCCCCACCAAGACAGCTCAATTTCCCCATTATGTCACTGCACCTAAAATCAATAGTCCCATGATAGTTTGACCCTCATTATATGACTCCCTGACCATGAAATCCTACCCCTGGAATTTGGAATCACATTGGCATCAATATCAGTTTGATAGTTATTAAAGAAAAATATCTCATTAATAGTGGTTTTCTTCAGTATCTAGTTAAGTCACTTTTGAAGATATGCCAACATGTACCTGAATCAGCACAGTTTCAGCTACAGTTTAAGTCTGTAGCATTATTAATTGTTATCTTACAACAGTGAATTTTCCATGAGCCTTATAAATTTATACATTCAGGATCACCAGATGTGGAATCTTACTTGGATCCAGATCAGACTCTGATGTGTGGTAGATTTTATGGGGATGTCATCGGGTAATTTTTGTCAAAGCATTGTAGGCATTATTCATGAAATTAGACGCAAACATCTTTTAATTGCCCCTATCCCACAATGGTAAATATTCCATTAAAAAAGTCTGGATCCAGATGATGACCTCGATCACCACCAAAATCTAATGGATTGTTCATTGGATCATACCCTACCTCTCGAAATAAGGTGATTAAAAAAAACAGTCATAATTTTTGGAGTAATCTTGGCAGTGATCTGGCAGAAACATAACAAACAGGAAAGCGTCAGGCCTACCATGTGACACTTTGAAGACTGTTGCTGAACAGTAGATCATACTACTCTTCGCCAAACAATAGGTTTTGATTTTTTAAAAACTGCTGATCTGTTATCAATTTACAGGCCAACCCAAATCAGTAAATTAGCAATCTCCAGTGACTCCTTAATATGGTCATTTACCATGGATTTAAAGAAATACAACTGGGGCTCTCAGCCAGCCTCCATTTTTTGGCAGCAATTTCAAGTATTCCTCAATAAGCTCCCATTCCCATTATGACTAATTATATACACACAAGATTGGGTTGAGAAGCTCAGGCTGCCTTCTGGCATGCCACGCATACTTGATCAACTTGTGCATTTGAGCCAACAACAACACATTTACCTAATATTAATCAAGAATCTAAATATGTTTTGCCACATTAACAGCTTTACACTATTCTCTGGCTTTTGGAAAACCAAGCAAGAGCATATTCAGGGGGTGCTTCCAGCATTCCCATCGTCCGTGCTCCTCTCTGACACCACATCACCTGTATGTATCAGCCTTTTTAAAGACACGGAGAGAACAGGGGCAGGCCTCATCTCACCTTAGGGCCAATCATTGCCAGGAGACATCATGATGACAGATCTATCTCTCCAATCAGGACACCCTCGCTGCTCTAATAACACACACTCTAGAGGTAATCAAATACCTCCTAGCAGTGGAGCATGGACAGGGTTTTATGTGTATGGCAGCCTGAGTATGCATATGTGTACATATGATCAATAGAAACCCTCTAGTGTGGGAGTATAGAGGAATTAGATATCAGACGTGAGTTCAGAGGTCAGTCCTTCCTGCAGCCTCCTCGCTTTATGTTCGTCTGGTAAGACATCTGCTGGTGTCTCCCTGTAATTATTGGAATTTGTAATACATTTGGAAACAGCTCCTTTCAGCTAGTAGGACTTTTTTCCCGTGTGTCAAGAGCACTGAAGCAGCTCTCTGTGTTTGTGACTCCAGACCGCAGCAAAAAAAAATATACCTCAATCGTTTTATTCTCAATAGCCAGAGATGATATACGTTTGTGTACCCACTATATTGAGCGCTCACTTCCAGCTGCTCGGGAGACATGCGACTTTCCACTTGTATGGTTTTGATTTATTACTGGCTACATGAAGAGGTAATCATATACTAGAGCTCAATTTCAATTTGACAAATCTCACGGGACGCTCTGCTCTGTTGCGAGCAACCTTCCCGTCCTTCACTGGGAGATTTAGGATGATAAAACAAGCATGTTTGTGCCATAAAATATCGCATGCGGCAGCTTTATTTGAAAAGCTGGGCTTGCGGGGCGAAGTGTAGCCGAGCCTGAACCACAAAGAGGACACAAAGATATAGCATATATAGCAAGCAGGCAATTTTGAAAACAAAAAAGGAAACATACTCTTGTTTTCTCCAGGTTCAAATTGAAGCGATAAATTCAAACTAAGCTGAATGATAATGAAAAATGGAACAAAGAGAAGGTACATGGCGGCAGTTCACACTAAAGATGGTGACTGCTTTAGCACTACGGCGTGTTTACCACCATTTTAAACACGTAAGGATGTCAATTATCCCATTACACTGAAATAAACAAACAAACAAAAAACATTCCATGACTAATAATCAATTTTCATCGACTAAAACAAAATGAATTAAGCCATTGTTAGACAAAACAAAACTAACAAAATTCAAATGAATAAGAGGTGACCAAACTGCAGCATTTTGCCAAAACGCAAAATCAAGGTGTTAAAATTCTGACAAAATAATAACAATGAAGATTTTTGTAAATCAAATGCAGAAGCGACGGCTGACGAATAATGACAACGAGATCGATCCTGATTCGTTAAATGCATGTTGATGCTGGAAACACCACATCATTACTCATGCAGCTCATGACATCAGAGGCAAACATCACCAAAGGATATCATTACCAGGCATGATGATGTCATTGTGGCCTCAGCCTGTTTTGTCATTTGATTGGTCGAGAGTGACATAAGTTTTCAAGGAAGGGCAAACACATAGAGACATAAAAACACCCTAGAGCCAAGTATGAGCAGTTTAGCATGGCAACCTTTGCGTACATGCACTCGTGTGTGTGTGTGTGAGTGTGTGAGTGTGTGAGTGAGTGTGTGAGTGTGTGTGTGAGTGTGTGAGTGTGTGTGTGAGTGTGTGAGTGTGTGTGAGTGTGTGAGTGTGTGAGTGTGTGTGTGAGTGTGTGAGTGTGTGTGTGAGTGTGTGAGTGTGTGTGAGTGTGTGAGTGTGTGTGTGTGAGTGTGTGAGTGTGTGAGTGTGTGTGTGTGAGTGTGTGTGTGAGTGTGTGAGTGTGTGAGTGTGTGTGTGAGTGTGTGAGTGTGTGTGAGTGTGTGAGTGTGTGTGTGTGTGTGTGTGTGTGTGTGAGTGTGTGTGTGAGTGTGTGTGTGAGTGTGTGAGTGTGTGTGTGAGTGTGTGTGTGAGTGTGTGAGTGTGTGAGTGTGTGTGTGTGAGTGTGTGAGTGTGTGTGTGTGAGTGTGTGTGTGAGTGTGTGAGTGTGTGTGTGAGTGTGTGTGTGAGTGTGTGAGTGTGTGTGTGAGTGTGTGTGTGAGTGTGTGTGTGAGTGTGTGAGTGTGTGTGTGTGTGTGTGTGAGTGTGTGTGTGTGTGTGTGTGTGTGTGAGTGTGAGTGTGTGTGTGAGTGTGTGAGTGTGTGAGTGTGTGAGTGTGTGTGTGTGAGTGTGTGAGTGTGTGTGTGTGTGTGTGAGTGTGTGTGAGTGTGTGAGTGTGTGTGTGTGTGTGTGTGAGTGTGTGAGTGTGTGTGTGTGAGTGTGTGTGTGAGTGTGTGTGTGAGTGTGTGAGTGTGTGTGTGTGAGTGTGTGTGTGTGTGTGTGTGTGTGAGTGTGTGAGTGTGTGTGTGAGTGTGTGAGTGTGTGTGAGTGTGTGTGTGAGTGTGTGAGTGTGTGTGTGTGAGTGTGTGTGTGTGTGTGAGTGTGTGAGCTTGTGTCTGCAAGATGTACTTGGATATTCACACAGACACAAACACATACTGTATAAAGTGCACACATGTGCTTTTATGCAGAACAGCATGGGTGGGGGTTTGCCAAGAGCTATCTTACAGCCAAAGGAAGGGCTCACCTGATGCCCAGCCACCTGCCATATGTCTGTCTGCTGAATAATACCATTTGCCTGCTATCCTACGGAGACGAGCATGCGTTGTGTGTGTCAAATATAAACACACACAACAAAACACACAGAGAAAAAAAATGAAGGTTCCAAAGAGGAACATGCACACACTTAGGAGAAATCAAAAGCAGCCAAAGCAAAACAAGATATAAGCATTCAAGAAATAGACCTATACTATGTTAGCGAGCAGGTGATTAAATATGGGCAACACTGAATTCTTCTACATTGAGGGTCCAGGAACCATTTGGTTACTGGTCTGCAGAGCAATTCAACTCATCTGCCTCCCAACTTGCAGCCTTAACTTGAAGCTGACAGTAGAATTAGGCTATTCATCATGTATTCTGACCTTATTAGATACCAGAGCAGCTGTATAATGAGGACAACATCAGACACTTACCACAGAGAAAGCCCTGCCTTTACATCAGACGTATAATTATGCTCTCATTGAGATGACAATTCTTTCTTTTTTTTATTTCTTCTATTCAGCGCTCACTTTGACGCCAAGGCCGAGGTTGTAAATCTATGGTACCGTTGCCTGAGCATGATGATAGGAAAGGCAATCTGGGGAGGATGATGACACTGCTGCGCTGAATTAATTCCAAGGTTACACTGAAACTCTCATCTAGCCTCTCAATAATCAGAAGCATGGGATTTCAGTCCTTCAGTGATCAGCGCCGTGCGCGTCTTGGGGACTTGGTTGAGGAGGAATCCGCCCTCTGGTGTTGGGGGGGCGGGGAGACGGGCTACATTTTTCTCGCTGGACTGAAGATACATTTGCTCGGCAACGAAGGCGCATTAGCGCAGATTTTCACCTCCTCTTCTAAATAAGGGGCGCACAACAATGAGACATATAATACCTGCATGGTTCCTATTTGTAGGAGCTTAATTAAGCGCTGGAGGGCGGTCACTGTTGCTACTAGAGACAGGTGTCTGTCCACATGCCCATATCGATTCTTTACGATCATTAAAAAAACAATATTCCCCCACATATCGGCTGTGAAACGCATCCCATTCACGACAGCGTTTTCATCGCCAGCACCAATTCGTTACACGCAGCGCGACTCCCGCGTTGTGACTTGATTAAGGTCCGAACTTGCCTCAGCAACAGACAATAGCTGCACAGTCCCGTTTATTTCTCCCCCCACAGCATCACCAGGCATATCACACACACACTTACCGCGATGGGATGGAGCACTACAGCTGGGAAAAGGCGACTCCATGAAAGGAAGAGGAGGTGAAAGGGAGCGAAAGGAAGCCGTGAGCACTCCCACTATTACTACTCCATCGGTTCAGCAGAGCCGCCGTCGGTTTGCGATGGGGATCACGCAGCGTGTGAGCGCATGAGAATGGATGCTGTGCTTTGTCGGGGGGGCGGGGACAAGACGCGTACTGGGGTCCAGTGGAGCGGACGAAATTCTGTGTCGGGATCTTGTGTTACAAGACGGCTGTCTCGCCCGCATATTGTCTGTCAGCTACACTTAAGACCCCTAAGTCCTACAGGAACACTCCAGTTTTTGATTTACCTCTCCTTACTCCATAGAGGTGTTTCTTCAACCCTGCGTCATATTCAAGGAGCTTCACATGTTCACGTGGAGAGCGATTGGTTTGATGAGTTGAGGCTTCTGCTGTTGGTGCTAATGTTAATATGGGTGTCTTAAAGATTCATATGATATTTAGATTTTGTTCAAATGTATTCAAATTTGGCATTTTAAATGCCAACAATTTTTTTTTTTTTTTTTTTACCACAGTCAAGGAGACTTTGAGGAGGTTCTGTGATCACACATGTCTGTTTGATTGTTTGCCCATGAGCAGGGGCGGATCTGGGTTTTTTTTTAAACTCAGGGGCCTCAAAGGGTCCACATTTTACACAGAGGGCCCAAGTATGTGTCAAACATCCATGCACATTTCCTTATTCAGTAAGATGCATGCATTTCATTCCTTGTTTGCCACGAGAAAAGACAAGCATAATTCGGTAAATTTAGCAAATCATGCCTTCAAGCACATTTTGTATGCCAAAAAGGCACTGGGTTTGTTTTTCCAAATATGTAATATATGAATTTAAAACACGTAACATATGTTATTACAGCATATAGAACAGTTAAGAACAGAAAGTCTGACAGCTAGCTTATCCACTGAGGTGAGGGCATCTTTGAATGTTGTGTTTACAAACAAGGAGAAATCCTATTTATGACTTTAAAGAAGGAAGTCTAAAAAATGTGTTGTTGTTGTTTGTTTTTTTGTTTTGTTTTTTGTTTTTTTGGGGGGGGGGGTTATAGTCAGGGGAAAACAGTCAATATTCTGACTTTATTCTCAGAATCCTGGCTTCATTCTCATAATTCTAACCTTATTCTCAGAATTCTGACTTTATTCTCAGAATTCATGCATCATCATTCATGGCATGCTGAATTCAAGCCCAGACTCACTTCCATCATGCTTTTTCAAGCATTAATTTAATTTACTGAGTGATGGTTGTGGCTGTGACTGAAACATTATTTCACAAATAAGAGGAAGAGTCTTTCAGATGGTGAGCTGGAGTGTGAAGGCTTGGGACTATATGTGAGAACCACCATAATGAACTGAAGAGTTAACCAATAACGTTAGCTAAGTAAATAACTACCCATGTTCAGTGACAGCAGCAAGTAAACGCTCTTTCACATGTCAATACAAACTAATGTGGGGGGATCATTTCTCACCATGAAGATCCTGTGTGGGATGGGAACACAGCTGCTGCTGCAGTCTCATGCCATGTTCAAGTCAAATCAGATTTACTAGTTTCCCACCTCTGTCATGTTCATGTCACATCAGAGTTACTGTACCAAGTCTCACTTACAGATAAGATTCTCATTGACATCCAAGTTGCATCAAAAGTTATAAACATGGGAATCCTTCCCATGCTGTCCTTCCACATGACATAAACACAGAATCACTATAGTTACAAAACGTGTTTGAGGCTCCACCAAAAAAAGGAAGAAAAAAAAAGATGACAAGTGACAGGACAGGGGCACTTCAGGGGCCAGTCAGATTTCAGCTGGGCCAGTGCCCCTCTGGCCACACCCCTGGATCTGCCATGCCCATAAGATATCTTGAAAAGTTGTCAATGAATTAACTTGAGAAATAGAAATGTGCACTTCTTTTCTGAAGATATTGATATTTAAGATAACGAGGCTCTAAATTATTTTTGAATTAATTACATTATCTTGTTAATTCATAGAAACAGGGCAATTTTTTTTCTCAAGTGAATGCAATAGCTTGTAGGATGTGGATTCTGGATCACTTTCTTACAAAAAAAATAAAATGTCATAAAATATTTGACATTAAAATGTAAAAATATGTGTGTGTCTGTGGGGGGGGGTATTTAAAAAATATTTAGAAATAAGACGATTCCATCTTGATTTTTACTCATCTTCATCAGTCATGGCTAACTGCTCTAAAGTTTATCTGATTTGTATTTGGCCCGACTTAAAAGCTAGTTTCATATTAGACCTATACACGTGTACACAACAACACAATTGTGTTTCTGTGTGTAAATAATCTGTGTGCAGGATTTTAAGCAAATTAACAAACCAAATTGTCAAGCTAGTTGACTTAGACTGAGTCCTGACATAGTTGTCAAAGCATTAGGCATCTCTGTGATCTCTGTGTTTTGCCATACTGTGCCTGAAGAGTGAAGCTGTTTTTTTGTTTGTTTTTTTGCTTCAAAATATCTTGAAAAACATCTAAATTCCATGAAGCTGTTGATGCCAAAATCACTCTGGAGTGATGAGTCACATTTTGAGCTGTGCGCTGATGATCCAGAATGGTGTCTTCATAGGTCAGGCGATAAATTCAACCCAGAATGCCTCTCCGCTATTGAGAAACACGTAGGAGGTGGAATCACGGTATATGGGGGGGTGTTTTCAGCAACTGCTGTGGGCAACATGGTGAGATGCGAAAAGTTCATTAATGTGTTTCTTCCAAGCCTGAACATGCTGTGTAGAGGAAACAAAAGACAATAGGCCATTTTTCAACAGGATAATTCTCCAGCACACACAGCAAAAACAACAGATATAGTTTGAGCATCATTCTCTGTCAGTGATGTTTTGGCCTGCTTAATCACTTGTATTGTATTTGTTAAATACTAGTAATTATATAAAAAATTGCTGTGGCTCAGGAGGTAGAGCGGTCGTTCACGGAACGTAAGGTTGGTGGTTGGATCCCCAGCCCCTGCAAGTCTACAAGTCTGAAAGATCTAAATCTACAGTCCCACTTCTGTGACCCGGCAAGCTGTAGCATCAGCACTGTGAGTGCACTGCTGCCCAAACTGGGGCAGACATGTTGAAGTGAAACCAGTGTGCCCATCTTCACTATACAAGAAATTACAGAAGGAACACTGGTGTGTTCACTGATCTAGATTCAGGGAGCACGCTACATTACACTCTGTGCTCAGGCTCCCCCTCTTCAAATCCTCTGCTCTGTCAGCCCAGTCCTTTCACTCTCTCATCTCTCATCTGTGGCCTTCAGTCACATGAAGCAAACTGAGCAGAAAAACCTGATGTTACTGTCAAATCAAGACATGGCCACTCAGCAACATTTATAATTAGCAATCGTGCTGACTGGGTCTGAAGATGAGGTGGATAAATGTGGTACTAAATGTAGGGGCTTGCACTGGATCTTTAAAGGGCAGTGGTATCCTAGGGCATCAGGCTTGTGATTGGAGAGTTGTGGGGTATAAATCTGCCGATTGTCGGAGAGCATCGGCGTAGGATGGGAAGAAGTAGCAAACTCCAGACTAAATAACTTCCAAGGTTCTCTCGAGCAAAGCATTTAACCTCAAATGACTCCTGAGTGTATCTATCCAGCTGCTGTATGTTTCAGTCAGTGCTGATGTATGTTTCCGTTTAATATTGTGAATGTGAAGAATGAGAATGTTACAAGAGAAAGCTATGAATTCCAGAATTTTGAACCCAAAAATCAGACATGCATGAAAAAACGTTTTTAAAATTTGTTTCCGATTTTTCTTCCTCTTTTTCCTTCTTTTTGTCTTTTTGTAGTTATGTTTAAAAATACAAAAATGGGCATCTTTGTGTTTATGACATGCTGATAAGTTCAAACTATGATATGATGTCTCAAGAAAAAAAAGAAATTAAAAAGAAAAAAAATAGGTTTCTATTGAACAACAACACTGATAATGAAATAATTATTCTTTACTTAAGTAAAAGTAGCATAAAATTGACACATCCTTGGTCCTGTTTCTAGTCTCTAATTATTTTATGTTCAATGTTTTGCTTTGTTTTGTCCCACCTGTCTCCTCATACATCCTGCTTCCAGGGTGTTTTCCCTTTGTTGTGATTGTCTGCCCCGCCCTGATTGATGACACTTGTGTCTCGTTTCCCCTACTTCTTCACTTCTACTTCAGTCCCTGTTCCTTCCTCTCTGTGCCTGTTCATTGTACCTCTGTGTCTCACTGTCCAGTGATTTTACGTTTTGTATCATTTTGACATGCTTGATCTATAGCAATGCTCCGTGTGTGTGTGTGTGTGTGTGTGTGTGTGTGTGTGTGTGTGTGTGTGTGTGTGTGTGTGTGTGTGTGTGTGTGTGTGTGTGTGTGTGTGTGTGAGAGACGGATTATCTGGGAACATGATGAAATCATAGTCTAGTCTGATCAACATTATTTCTCCCTTCGTCACATAGTTTTTCCATCTGACTGAAAGACGTGAAACACAGAATAGAACCACTCTGATGAAATAAAGCAGAGAAACACAAAGTGAAACATCACATGGACAGATTCCTTGAGTTCATTTTGCCAACACGATGTTTTTGACCATGTGGAAAATCCAAATCCAAATGTGCAGGCTGGGAAGTTACAATGATTTATGGAGGAGCTTCCATTATTCATACTGCTCCCATTACAACCATAGCATTTAACTCTGTCAGTGTGTCTTTCTGTGTTGATAGCCAGGAGAGAATTTCCCAGAATACAAGTGTAACCTAATTAATGTCAGACATTTCTTTTGATTCAAAATTCTTCTTGTGTTCATGACAGAGGTGATTGGTGACTATTGTTCACGGTTGGTGTGTTTTATGGTTACAGACAAATCACCTTTGTACTGAATGATCATTTTCTAGCCTGATGTTAGGAGAGGAAGTGCAATTTCTTTACATCTTTATCATTACAGCTACTTTACACTCCCGAAGTAAAAAAAAATTCATTCTAAAAACGTATCTTTTCGGATGGTGTGCATGTCTCTAAATTAACAGAAAATCACTTTAAGACCACAACCTTGATCAGTAATAGTAATATAATAATATCAGTAAAGTATAATTACTGCAGCAGGATGTACCACCAATAAATGAGCAGTCATGTTTGAAAAGAGGTGCACACTTAAGGACTAGTCAGTGCAGAAAAGTGATGATGCTAGGTGCCTCTCTAACTCTGGCTATACTGGAACATAAATGTGAACACATCTGTTCTCTTGATTTTCCTAATGTATTTCACCATATGTTGTTGTCATGTCAGCACTGTTTAGTTTGTCTCAGAGAGGGAGCAGCAGTGAATCATGCCCAATTCCCATCAGGGGATGGGAGCATTTTGTAGATGGCTCTGGGTTCCCAAGGTTCTCCTACTGTAATGTCTGTCGTGGGAAAGAGATCA
This sequence comes from Chaunax sp. Z400, assembly GCA_037577475.1. Classification (NCBI taxonomy): domain Eukaryota; kingdom Metazoa; phylum Chordata; class Actinopteri; order Lophiiformes; family Chaunacidae; genus Chaunax; species Chaunax sp. Z400. The sequence continues at coordinate 2,352,075 of CM075199.1, forward strand.
AGATCAAGATGTTTGCGTAAATATTTTGATCCAACACAAGCTTTTTACTCACTGCCATTAATGTTTAATGCAGTTGATTCTGCCACAGCCTTTAGATAGATAAAAGTTATTCTGAAATGCTGGTGTTTTATCTCCTATAAATAACTAAACAGTGCTAAGATGTTGAAGAATGTGAATGATAGCCACCACCGCTGCAAGTATGAAGCATAAAGATGGAGTTCAGCTGACTTCAAGAAAAATGTGAATTTAGGTATTTTTGAAGTTTTTCTCCTGCTACATGCACCGGTTCCACCGGATCTCAAACAGCTGATTATTATTTGTTTTGTTTGTTTTCTGCTTTACAGCATCTCGAGTCTAAAAAGAAGGATGTGAGAACTAATGCATACAGCTGACACCTTGTTTTAAAAGGTTTGTTGACAGGAGAGAAGCAGCTGAGTCTTGAGTACACAAACAGCTCCGGTAATGGTGGCATGCAGAGGAGCGTTTAGTGCATCTTGCCAAAGTAGACAATCTGGAGCAGAAGAAGACTTAGCTAGGTTTAACCTCTATCATTTAAGAGTTACACCACAAAGCAGTTAATGAAACCCTTATAAATATAAATCCTGGCTCCGCTATGATGGCAGGGTGAGAATTTGACAAAATGAATATGAATCTGTGGATCCATCTATCCCTATACATTGGAAACATTTATACCTGCATCCTTTAATCTACTTGTATTCTATTTGACACATACAAAACAAAAGGAGTCAAAGATTACTCTGAGCACATACAGGACTGTCTTGACTGTCAGGCTTGCCTATTGATCAGTATGCACACTGACCCTCGGGGCTGCACTCATATACAGACAGAGAGGAATATCAGCTTTCATTGCATCACACAGTGTGTGAGTTTGTCATCTCATATGCTGTTATTCTGCTACAGAAACTTCACACAGACTCAACAATAGTGTCATGTTTCATCGACATGAAACAGAGATGATCAGAGGGGAACGCACATGAACATGTTGAATATGGATGCATCATAATATCGACATAATTCAGTTAAAATCAGAGTCCAGTAGCTGGTTTAATGTTTGGATGATCCAGCTGTTGTAACTTCCCCAGACTCACCACAGTGTGCAATTAGCACAGTATCAAAATATATTTCACACATGTAGAAAAAGTGAGCAAAACCTTTTTTCACAAGGAAAGGGAAGCACAGACAAGAATGAAACACTGCGGTGGAAATAAGGATGTGAAGGCCGGTGGTGATTGCATGTGATTGCATGCACATCAAGGCTATAGGAAAACAGCAGTGATGAGAAAAGTCCCCTAAAAATGATTTAAAATCGATTACTACACCCATATCTATCATTAGAGTATGGTAACAGGTAGGATTGAACCATCAAACCTGACCAGGGACGGGAAAAGTACAATGAATACTCCATGTACCATATGAACTGTTAAATACCAAGTTATGTCCACATTATTTCAATTCACAGTTAGTTTTTCTCATTGTCTCATGAATTTTAAAAAATGACATAGTTTTTTTATCACTTTAAAATCAAAACTTGCTTTGAAGCCTTGACAAAATTTAAAATTTACCCAAAAATATCACTCTTAGCTGATTATTTTGTGTTTGATTCATGTGGCAAACTGGTAAAAGTGGTGTGTTCTTTTCATACTATTTCCAAACAATCCTATAAATGTCAGACAAAGGCAAAATCTACATTATTAATGTCGACAGTGTGTGTTCGGTATTCCAGATTCCCTGGTAATTTCACTCCATTTTTGTGAAACGAGTGATATTCACACTCCAGAGCTCCCTCTTCAGCAGATTCACATGCACCTGCCATGACTTCTGTCTCCAGGACTCAGTTAAGTGTCTCAGTGGGTTTCTAAAGACTCTCCCTCACTGTTAGCGATAAGTGGCAGCATTTGTGCAACTATCTTCTTATTAATGGAGTTTCAGAGATGTGCTGAGGCTGCGTCTGTGTGTGTCTGTGTTTTGTATGTGTGTGTGTGTGTGTGTGTGTGTCTACGGCCCCATTATTAAAGGAGCTTATTGATCGGAGGGTGTTTGTTTTCTCGGCGGCTCCTAAGTGGTGGGCTCGTTACCATGGTAACATAACAGGCCGTGAAGCACCAGCTTTGGCTGTGATCAGTGTTGATACTTTCAATCTGCCATTCACATACATTCACATACACGCACACACACACACACACACACACCTACACACAGCCTAAAGGCCAGACAATGAAGTTGTTTCAAATGCATTACTGTCTGTCTGTTTCCAGTGCTATGCAGAGAATCCCTCTTTGACTGTCCAGACTGGACGGCTTGTTGTGGCCTCACTACATTTCATCAAAATGTTTTAAGTATTGACCTTAACCTGGTCAGAGAAAATTCTCTTGATGGATACATCAACATGAGTAACACAATAAAAAAAAATTTAGAATAATTGTACCATTGTAGACCATGGTGTCATAAGCATAAATTGTATAATAACCACATCATTTCACAGAAGGATATCAAACCGAATTAACAATGCTAACTACAACAACAACAAAAAAAATCTATGTAATCATTAAAAAGGAAAAATAAATTAAAGCTGCAAGCAGCGTTGAACGGGCCCTCGCACCCTGGCGCCCGTCGGGCTGTGCGTCAACTTCGGCCTCACTACTGCACACCTGGATAAATGCAAGGCTCTGTATCTGCATGCATTATGGACACTGACAGAGGGATTATGATTTACCTTATTTTGTCCACTATATGGCGCTAGTCACCACCTAACAATTTTGACTTGTCTTTGACTATATCATGTGAAGCCCACACCATGAAAATGTCATTAAAATCAACAAATCAACAATCTTGTCACACAAGAAATTTTTGCATTTGCCTGCAGGGGGCACTATCACTTTTACTCAATATTGTTGTGTAGATGGGATTTAAACCAAATTTCATACATGTAGGTTAAACACAGACTCGGATATGCTTATTTGAAGTTTTACAGGGGGCGCTGTTGAGCCAATTTTCCAAAACCGATCCTGTAAACCATATGAGATCGAAAGTACTACCACCTTTGACAAGTGTGTCAATTTTGGTGAGAATTCTAGCTTCCCTGGCCTCTCCCTGTTTGATGGTGAACATCAAACGTCGTGCCCCCGCCATGGGACCCAAACTCACAATATTTACAATAATGCTTCATCAAGGCCTTATGGCTTTACTGACCAAATTTGAGATCATGTGGTCATTGCGGCCTGACAGTAGCACGTCAAATTCTGAAGTATATAACTTCCTGTTGCCACTAGGTGGCACTATGACTATTGTCAAATTTAACTATATAGATGTGTTTAGGGTGGGACTCTAATCAAACGTGAAGTTTGGGGCAGATTGGACCAATGACAGCAGAGTTATAACAACTTCCTGCTTCGTGGTGAAACATCAACACTCGCCTCACAGCCACACCTACAACTTTGCATGAAAATGCACCAGCTTCAGAATCCTGCATTACTGACTTATTATTGCTGTTCTCACTGAATTTGAAGGCAATATGCTCATCGGCCTAGTAGAAGTGTATCTAAATGTAAAATATGTCATTTCCTGTTGCCACTAGGTGGCCCTATGACTAATGCTAAATTTTGTCATGTGGATGTCTTTAGGGCGGGACTCTTAACCAGCATGTGAAGTTTTGTACTGATTGGACCTTAGACGATGGAGTTATGATATCTTTCTGTTTCATGGTGACACATCAAAATTTGATGCCTGGCCACGCCCACACTGTTGAACGAAAACTCAGGATTTGAGCAACTTTTCATCCTCATGGGGTTTAGGTAGTACTGACCAAATTTGAAATCGATCGGGTAAAATCTCTAGGAGGGGTTCGTTAATATACAAAGTGTGTGATTTTCCAAAAATGGCAAAAAATGGCCACAAAAATCAAAATGGCCGACTTCCTGTTTGTTTGATGGCATTGCTCCAAGAGACTTTTTCGTCGGTCTCGGTCAGTTACATAGAAGAGGGCCGTCAGAAAAAGGGCGAGTAGAGGTTGACAGTGAAAGGCCTTGGTTCAAAAACAAAGAATGACTCAGATATTCTGCAAACAGGATGTCACATTTTGTTATGCATCCCTAAATTTTTGCTGCTACAATTACTGGTACAGAGACAAATTTTATGATTTAATGGACATTTCCAGTTTGGGTTCAGTATGAAAATCATTAATTTAAATGAGAGAATATAACCTTAAATTCTCTGTGAACTTTCAGTTTTCAAGTTAAGACAGCGTTCAGGAATGTCTGTAAACATTTTTATTTTTCTCATTTTGGGGAAAAATATTCAACCTGGTTTGTTTCGAGTGTGGAGTGTTTGTCTGGAGAGTATCTTTAAAACTATTCATATATCTTCAACAAATTATGCATACACATCAACTATATGCTGGAGTGGTGCCTTTTGCTACTAATTTTTCACAATTTTTATTTTCTGTATTTCCATGGCAACAACTTCTACCTATTCTGAAAAGAAGAATGAGATTCACTTTTGAATCTTGTAAACTGTGAATTCTGTCTTTGACAGATTATGAATACCAGGAATGATGAACAATGTACCTTTTGCTAATGACAAATGATCATATTTTTGATTGAGTTTCCATGGCAAAAATAGGGTGTTGTGTGGCCCATAAAATCATTATGAAAGTTACCAGTTTTCCATTTCAACACCTCGCTTGATTTCAGTCTTGATATAGTGTCATTTTTACAGTTTTGATTAGCATGATTGTGAAATGTATTTCTGACTGACTGCTAACCTGAAGGAACTTGTGTTCATGCAAACATACTCAGAGATTTTGGGGAGCCGGTGGAATATACCATCTCCTGATGCCTCTTGTTTAATATACAGGACTGAGAGGAGTAGGGTTAATCTCCTTCACAGCCTGGACAATTGTAATACAAACACTTTTGGAATAACAAAACCACTCACTGGGTGACTTTAAAACCCATCACATTTTCCTTGCTCTCTCTCTCTTTGCCACCCACATTGAACGCCTCACATAAAAATGGCCGTCTATTCGTTTTTCCTAATTACAACACATTTAGCTTGTAGGAACATTAACACAGCTTGAAACCAACATATTTTTTAAACCACATAGTTCCAGAAATATTGTGCATCTTGAGAGCAAACGATTGTTTTAGGTGCCAATTAGTGCTACACAGTCCTAAACCGACTCTGGCTACTAAGTCACCTCGTCTCTTAACAAAGCAGTCATTTTAATCCAAACCACCATCTAAACCAAATCATGTTGATGCCTAAACCAAACCTCGATAAAATAAAATAGATATTCCTCAATATTCTTTTGTTTTTGAAGATCTTTAATTAACGGACGTCAGACCTAAATATTTCCACTGTAGTCTAACATAGTGGTGAGATTGGGAAGTCAAAGCTGGATGAAGAGTCCTGCAGACCAATGGATAAAGAGTCCATGCCACCAGTGTCTCCACCATCAATCTTCACAATACAGTCGATACTGTTGATAAGGGGAAACACAGATGTGATTTTACTGTAGTCTAGTCACAGAAATTAAACCAAGTTAAAGAAACACCAACACAAAATTAAAGATTCAGCTCTAAATCAAGGTAAAGCTGGAGGAATAACCAGTAAAAGAATGTCATACCTCTGTCCTGCATCAGATGATGCAATGTTGGTATTGTCTGCTTCATGGTCTTTTCCAGCAGTCTGTTTAGTTTTCTGTTGGGTAGAAATAGTACAGTATTGAGATACGCATCAAGCATCAGACCCACATTAAAATCTCTCGAGAAATTTTATACTTTGCATTATTCATGTCTGATAAACACACCTTCCACCATCGCCACCGGAAAACCTTATAGCTTTGTCCTTCTGGCCTGCATCCGAAGAAGGACGGTTTCTGTCTTCTGATGAAACCTTTTTTGTAGCAGTCTGTTAAAAAAACATAAACCACCTTAACACAGCAGAGACAGACACAAATGACTGCACTATTTGGGTCAGTGGTTGTGTTGCTGTTCCAGTTTTTAGTGTGTCAGATGATGTACGAGAGCCACAGTAAACAGCGACTAAAGCAAGCTACGACTCAAGTTATCGTTTTGCAAGCAAGAGTTTAGCTAGTTGGATAGCTGCAGTTCCTACACTGTAGTGAGGACAACATAGTGGTTATTATTTCCAATATCATGTCTGATAAACTTACCTTCCACCAACACCAAAAAGGCCAAACCTTTGCTTTCTTCTTCTTACATTCAGCCTCCTCTAGATTGACACTGATGATGAAGAGAGAATATTAATCAGTGATTGCCAATTATCCCATAATCACATGTGAGAGACATCAAGATCACATGTCATTATTATCTCTGGAAGTCCTACAGGTGAGTTCTGTCCCACAATGTCAAGAGATTTTCCAGACATTCCAGATTCACCAGAACATATTAGACCTGTTGTCATCTCCATGCAGTCGCTGTTCATTGTTGCTTTAGCCACTTTGCTGGGTTCTTGCAGACTTGTTACTTTGTTTGACACCTGCACGATGTGATCAAACTGTACATTTGCTGCGCTACACCTGCTCCGTTCGCAGCCCAACATGCGGGACGCACACTCACTCTGTGTCTCCATTCATCTGACTCTCTCGCTGTCTCTCCCATCTACACACACCTATGGTACAACAGGCCCACTGGCTGAAGTCACCACGCACACCACGCACACAGACTAGGCACCGAGTACAGAGGATTCAGAGCATTCTTGTAACACTACCTCCACTCTGGATGATAATTACACACTAATTTCAATCCAGACAGTAAAAAAATTAAAACACTGGAGTGGTAGGTTAAATGCAGCTTCTCAGGGATGTAAAGAGTCCATTTCCTCGTTGTGCGTACTTCATATTCAAACATAACAAAACCTGTAAAGGAATTACACTCCGTATCGCCATGTTACAGCTAAATATAAATAATAAGTGTAACAAATTTTCCTGGCAACTTTCATGAGTTTTTGATCATGGGTAAGTCCCCAAAAAGGCACTTCTTTTGGAAGAAGGATAATAATAATAATAATAATAATAATAATAATAATAATAATAATAATAATAATAATAATTCCTTGCAGAACAATAGGGTCCTCCTCCAGTTATCTGACAAAAAAGAAAATATATTAAGGAAATGATGGAGAGTTTGATTTGCATTTAGTAGATAGTTGAGTCCAGTGCATGTTAGCCTGGTGCAGGGGCTAGATGTGGATCAAGGATCTAAGTTTCCACCAAAGGAGGACAAACTTGCCTCCTGGTAACAAAACAATGTGTCTCTTGTTCCATGTTGCATCCTCTTGGCTAGCTTGCTAATGTTAGCCACAGGTAAGGTGTATGAGGAAGATCCATTAAGAGGACAGTACTCTGAAAGAGCTTTTTGTGCAGTCAGTCACTGGGGCTAAGCTAACTAATGATTGAAACCTGTGGCCTCCACTGAATAAATGCAGAAACCCTGGAATGGAAATACAATGAAACAGGTTAATTTAGATTCATTAGCTGGCTTTATGTGGACCTCTTTATTCTGATTAAAACTGGCTTAAAAGCTCACTCAGAATGAAAGTGCTCCATATAAACACCTCATTGCAGAGGGGTGGTATAAACCCTTTCTTAAACCGATCGGAAGAACAACCATTCTATGTAAACGGTGGAATGGAATATCTACTGGTAGAGTTCTGTCTGCGTTGCTCAGAGTCGGGACGTATTTACAAGATGGCAGGGTTTCATTTCTTGTGCTCGCCGTCTCTCTTTCATTGCTTCCAGTATGAGTAAGACTACGTTATTATCATGCTGCAGCTTCATTATAAGCACCACAATAACGGTAAAAATTGCAGTGATCACACGATTGACATCAATCTTCTGGTAAAATGTGCGAAACACAGGTCACTTCTATCACTTCTGCGCATGTCACACAGCTGCTCCGATTAAATGTGGTGGCGTATGTAAACACCAGATCGTATTAGATCACAACTCATGTGAACAGTTGAGACAAAACCTTCAATCAGAATGAAGAAAAGTGTCCATGTAAACCCAGCTAGTGATTCATATCATATATTTTCATGCATATTGCTGAGCTGAGACTGAACCATTAGGGTAGACTGTCTTTCTAAAAGAAAAGTTCACAAGTGGGCCCTAAAAACAACAACAACAACAACAAAAACCTGTCCACACACAGCCTGTATTGGGTGGGAGTCAAGCTGATCTGCTGCTATAAATAACTTGGCTCTGGAGGTTGTCGTGGCAACCAGCAAACTGATGCCAGAGTGAGAATGCTCAACTCCTTGAGGAGAAAAGTGCATCCAATGGAGGGAGGATGCAAAGGAGAGGGTAGGGATAAGGCCAAAAGTGCACATAAAAAAAAGGAATGATGAACAACAGAGATAGAGGAGAGATGATACTGAGGAACTTGTGATGAGGAGAAAAGCTGTAAATGACAAGATAGTTGGAGGAGAGAGAGCTGGAGTGAATAGGTAAAAATGAAGATGAAATAGGAATGACGGGAGCAAAGAGGAGAAAAGAGAGAAGTGGGGTGAAAATAGGATTGGAAGAAGATCAAGGAGGAATGAGAACAGGATGATCGCATGGGGAGAGGACCAAAGAGGAAAAGATGGGGCATGAAGAAGTAGAACGGATAAGGAGGAAATATTCCTTTCTGCGCCCTCCTTCCTTTCTTGCTCTGCTCAGAGGTTCTTCACATTGATGGCTCATGAGGTGAATAAGGTAATTTCCAAGATCTTAATGCTCCAGCCTACAGAGAAATAGTCCTATTCACTAAGAATTAGATTATTTCATGTAGGCTCACCAGAACTGATGATCGACCCCCTCCTGCAGAAGGACCGAATGCCATCCTTTGTGATTGAAGTAATCGGTGTGATTTTCTTAGGGGGCAAAGACAATAATATGACTCCCATCGATCGCACCAGCGCACTCTGGGAAACCCCACCTCGTTCAGAAGCCATGTATGACCTCCTGAAGTTCATCTCCTTTGGGCAGTTTAATGTAAATAGGCATGAGGACATGGCGCATGCACCTGCTGCAGGCCAATACAACTCAATACCACCCAACTGCTACATGCTTTTTCAGGGAGATTGGTCGCCTGAGGTGAGTATGATGCCGGCCGTGCTGCAGGTGACTTCTTTGTTATTGTTCTTTCGCACATGCGGATCAGTTCAGGGCAGATAACTGTTCATCCTGGAGTCTGGAATATGCCACATTTTAAAAGTAATATGAACAGCTACACGAAAAAAAAACAGATCTGAGAAAAAATCGGGATTGTGCGTTAAGGCTGGCAGTGTGAACGTAGCCTTAGAAAGTCTTCCAGAAGAGTGGAGGTTGTCATAGCAGCAGATTAATGGCAAAGTTTTGGACTTTGTGTCCACATACTTTTGGCCATACACCATTGCTTTAAATATTCTTATGAACTGTCTACAATCTTGTTTATTTTTTCCAATTTATATTAACACGATAGAAGAGACACTAGCCCATTCCATTATGCACAGCCTCCTCTCTTGCAGTGGTCATGCAGGACTGATGCTCTGTCTGCCTCCAACTCCTGGACTCACTAAACGGCTGTCTGGCTTAATGTGTGGCACACTGCTGTGTGAATCGACACTAATGCTGACACCAAGCTTTAACAGGATCATGGGGAGAGGAGGAGGTGGGTCACGGCTGGGGAGCGAAAGGGAGCAGAGGGCAGGATTGATGTGCGAGAGGGGGTGAAAGGGGAGAAGGAGATGTTTAAATGAGTGGAGAAAAATCACGGAGGAGAGGTTAAAGGGGAGTGAAGACCAGAAATATGGTTAAAAGAAAAAGAAGAAGGGAGATGCATGATAGATGGAGAGTGATGGTGGGAAAATACAGACGTTCAGGCAGGATGTGGGCTCAATGAAGACAGAGAAGGGGGTGCTGGGAGGATTAGTGAGGCAAGACAAAAGCCCAGTGTTGCAGAGGGAACAGAAGCTTTTCATCTACATCAGCCATAAATCATCACACCCGTTCTGCTGCATTTTCCCGTCCTGCTTTATCTGTGTGATCATAAACACAGTTGGTGGAAAATCCTCTGTTTTTGTTGCATCTGCTTCTACATCTCTCTTCATTTGTCAGTTTCTGTCCATTTCCTCAGCTTGTCTAGAGCATCTCATTCGTTCTCCACCTCCATCTTTTTTTCTGTACACCCATTTGAAGACAGTGGATGGGGGATTCCCGAGAGAAATCTCACAAGAATGAAGTGCTCCAAAATGATGCAGTGAACCATGTTCCTGTATGTCTAACTTTTCAAACTTCTTACAGAATTGGAGTATGGACACAGAATGCTATTAAATCTCTCCACTGGTTGCTGCACTGGCACTCCATCTTAACCATGGGATGAATTTGTTTCAGGTGAATATGCTGTCTAGATAATAGCTTCTATCATCACAGCCCTTATGGAAGGTGAAGAAAAGGCCTTCAATTTTCATTCAAAACAAAACATTCTGAAGCCTGAATGTAAGTTGTTAGTGCTACTTATGGATATAAAATAAATCATCCACACACTGTCTGAAGTCTGTGATAAGTGGGTGGAGCGTCTGCCAACACCTCTGCAACCCTGGGCCTGAAGTAACAGTGGATGAGCAACTGGTTCCATTCATTAGTTGATTGATTTATGTTATTCACATTTTTGGTTGGCATATTCTATTCTTATCTATTGTTGTTGTTTACACACTTTGTGGGTGGGAGCATTGGTTAAAAATGGGACTATATAGTTTAAGTACTCATTGTACAGAAAACAATATAGCACTGTTCACTGTTATATATTATTATATATATTATTGGGAGCGCCTTCAATAACATGCATTCAAAACTGCTTTCTGCACATTTCTTTAGGCAAAACAAATACTATCTCTTACTTAAAGAATAATGTTTACACTTATGCAGTACCTTATGCAGTAATATGACTAATAATAAACCGCTACTTTAGTAAAGAAAATAATTATGACAGGTGTGTTATAATAAAAATAGTGAATAAAGAGTGAATAAATGCAGTCTTTCTTGACTGTAAAATGACAGGTTGTTTTTTTAATGCAAAATAGATTTGGGATTTAAAATCTAAAATATGAGTTTTAAATAGTGATTGACACACATGAACAATGAGCATCAACCCTTTTATGACATTCCCTGGCTGCATTCTGAACTTCATCACTCCATTACGACAGTTATGGCTGAAAGCTTATGGTTGCCTCGATAATTTATAACTTTATTTAAAACCCAAATCCAAAACCTGCAGTGACACACTTTCTATGCTTAGCCTAACCTTAAGCAAATTCATCATATAATCTCATGCATAAACCTACAGCATGACCCGAAATATGTGGAGCAGCAGCGTTTTTCGACAGATCATCCAACCTTGTGAGGACACTGTCCTAATGAGTATGGAAACACACAAACAAAATATTCAATGTGCAGAAACTCAGTTGTGGTCTGACCTAAACAATTACAGGGGATTACACACACACACACACACACACATACAGTATACAAACTGTGTATACCCATTCAGACAAAAGTGAGTTTGGCTGCTTATTTGTGTGATTAAGTCAGTGTAAGGTGAAGGAGCCAGCATTCATCTCCATTAGAGACTTCGAGGGCTGAAAGCTTACGGGAGCGCTGTGACTCACACACACAAGCACACACACACACACACACACACACACACACACACACACACACACACAGACACACACACACACACACACACACACACAAACAACACAACACTGGGGACAGAGAGAAACAAATATGTTAGTAATGGAGTTTGCTCAGGGCACTCAAGTGTCCAGAAGGGAAATAGAAAAATGTGTAAACAAATACCCAAATACTTTATATTATGTGGTCTTTGATTAAATTATGCATTGTAATGCACAAAATGGGCACAAGTCCATCTCAGAGGATCTGAGCTGTGATTATAAAAATATCCTCACTAAGTATGACATTCATTTTCGTGCAGAGAAGAAATGTGCTCCCCATGAGGGTAAATAATTGAGACTTATATGTGCAGGAGATAAATAATACAACATCTTTGTTTCTTCCTCCCTCTTTAAGCATCCACACTGTTTTCCTCCCTTCCCCTTCTCCCGTGTTTTGTCACCTCTCCTCCCCTAGAAGTCTCACAAGCCAGCGAGCAAAGTGCAAATGCGATGCGCCCATTTGCACATAAATATCTTCCATACCGTAACATTCATGTGTCGAAGAGCAGAATCGTTTCATCTTACATTTTGATTGGTCCTGATGCTGCAAAGGTCACTGGTGTCTCACAAGCACAGACTGTCATCATAAAAGACGTGGACTGTTATGGAGATAATGTTTGATTGCAGCAATACATTTCTTGTTTCAGATGTTACACGCACTGAATTGATGCTTTTGACATTATAAATGTTAACACAGAAGTAATTACATTACTATGATGTGAGTGGTGTAACAGAATATGCACAGCAGGACATTGCTGTTCTGTTGATCCTATTAAAATGACCACATCCAGACATATATTGGAAGATGATTTTCCTGGAATGCATCCATCCAAGAATCAACTGAAAAGACCAGGGCTAATCAGCTAAATATGGATTATATAACTGACTATCTCTCAAAATCCAGATTTCAATGGATAGTTTAGACAGAAACTATACAGCATCAGAGTTTGGTGCCTTTTGATGAATTTCCTCTGGTACTATTCTGTTGTTATTGTTATGCATGTATCCACAGAATGAGCAGACATTACTGGTTTGGTTTTATTTGACTCCAATCTGTCAACAACAATCTTCTGTCATTTTTATTGTTGTATTGTTATATTGTTGTATTGTTCAATTGCATCAGTAGTTAACAAATGAAACGATGACTTACAGAAGCCACTCAGAGGAAAACAATGCAGGAGCAATTGCAGTCATAATAGCACTGAACTTATATACTATATAAGTGATATAACACTGAACAGCATTTGTTAGCTTACATAACTTGCTTGCTTGACTCATTGATTTTGCCATATTGCTTTATCGGGACTGTGGCATCATTATGCATCAAGATAAACGTCACATCCCCGCTGCCTGCTTCTGTCTCTTCTGCATTCTTTAAACATGTTCACAGTGTTATTCATAAATTGGAATGTCTCTACCAACTCCTGGCAGAGTGTATGACTCATGACTGGGATCATACTCTTCATTTTAGAGATTTCTCAACACAGATCCATTTTAAAACATAAAAAGGCCTTTCATTTTTCTTTTTCCAAGCTAGTGTTCTGCAGTCCTTTGAAGATGAGCCATATATATATATACAGGGGGGGGGGGGGAATCTGCACTGCCTTAATTACAGCCTCTTGTATTCCCAAATCAACTTCCTACACTTGTAAATACTGTCGTGTTTTAAGAAATTATTGTAGACCTGACTTCATGACATAAACTGGGACAGACGTAGATGAAGAAATCAAGATGAACAATGAAGACTAGAAAAGAAACGCCTCTCTATACATGTAGTTGTCATGATGTGTACAAGTGACTGATGTGGCCACACCTTCCTTCTCCATAATGCCCACTCAATAGGCTGACATATTCTTAATTTAGTGATAAAACTAACACACAGAGGGATGACTACACATGCACACATTCATGGCAGCACATCAACTGCATGATATGACTGCAGCATAAGGGCATGCTATGCAAGAAACTTCCCTTGTGACGTCACAATCAGTTGCGGGGTTTCCCGATGGTGTCATAATTATGTAGAGCATAGATCTGAAGAACTCACACTGATCGAGCTTTGGCGAGACATGCCTTTGTCTCTCAGGCAAAGGGCTGACATAAAAGACTGTTGGGGTCAAATAAAATAAGTGGTCGGATTTAAGATACATTGTGGGAGTCAAGAAAACAAAGACATTTATTTGTCGAGAGAGAGGGAGTGGGAGGTGCAGCCTAAATTATGGAAAGAGAATTTAAGAAGAGAGGAGAGAGGATGAAAAAAACTAGATATAAAGGCACGAGGATCCAGAGACGGGAAAAGGGATTATGCAGGCAGCAAAGCTATAGCTGTATTATGAAACAATATTTTTTGCAGTTGTGTCCTCAGGCAAGAACATGAATGTATTAGGCCTAACACACAAGTCTGGTCAGCCAACTGTGGAACACACACAAATACAGAGAGAAATAGACTTATACATACGGTACATACACATTAGTAACAATCTCACATACAAACTCATAATATGTCAAACAGACATTTGAGCCATACTGAAAACAGCTGATTTTTTTTATGAATCGCTTTCCTTGAATTCATTTTCTCTTACAGTAGAGTAAACATGAAAGTCAACTGGAAATCAAGCATTTTTACCCCTGAGGTTTCCTACAACATTTAGTTTAACCTTTTTTCATAGAACATGGACTGATTACTCTTGCAAAGGTGTTAAACACACAAACCAATGTATTCATGCCTGAAGGATTCCAGCACAGGGACATTCCTGCACTGTCAGACACACAAAACCACCAATGTAAATCAACAGGATAATGCATAAGGGCATGTTAGCTTGAATGCATTAAATATTAGTACAAGAGTCCAAACATCCAGGGTAATGGGTTTGTCCCAAGGTGCCATGTGACCTGCAGTTCTGATCTGCAATTTCCAGAAAATTATTCCAACCTCAGGATATTTAAGAGTTCTGATCAATGAGTCGAAGTGAGACGTCAGTTTTTCCACCAGGTTATACTCCATTTAGCAGTCAGTTTTGGGCCCATCCTGACATTTATCCACCAGCGTTAGCTGACTGTCCAAATCTGCTGTGTCTATGCCAAAATTGACCCAGATGTCGAAGTAGCACACAAAAATAGCTTTATAATAACTTTTACAAAGCTTATATAGCCCATAACTCCAGAACTGATGTCAGCCCACAGTGTCGACAAAATGCAACTTGCAACTACCTGGATTTAGTGTGGCTCTACATAAACAAGAAAGCTGCCAGTTACACATATTTAAAATTCTTCTAAAGTAAATGATGTTATATTAAATTCCAGGGGGGAAACCTACCATTTGTGCAGCATTCACCACACAACGAACCCAAGCCCCCTCTTAAAAAAACAGAGATGAGTCAACAGGCCATATTCGGAAAGTGGACATCAAAATAATATTTTATCTCACACAATTAGAATGCTGTCAGCGTCAGCTGTGGACACATATCTGCTGAAATGTTAATATATTTCAGTTCAGCAGCAATAGTTGGCCCAAATGTGTCTGCTTTGGTTGAAATATTAGTTTGTGATAATTTGCTAGGATGAATAACTATGAAGTTAAAATTCCCGATCCAGATAACATGGACATGATCGGATATGATCCACTCCCTAATCTCTAACCACTATGTTAACCATCACACATATGCTCTGACACACGCTTTAACCCAAACCTACTTCTTCAACTCTGAAACTAAGTCTTAACTCAAAAACAGCTTTCGGAGCACTTACAGATACGGACAAGACGGACGAAATGGAGCAAAAATGGATGATGGCACTGTAGCTACAATTCAAGCAGGGCATGACAAATATGTACGGAAACGTACATATAAACGTACATATAAACGTACATATAAACATACATATAAACATACATATAAACGTACATATAAACGTACATAACAACGGAGAAGAAAAAACTGAAGTGAATTACGAGCCTTTAATTGTGATATTGATGTTTCAGTTGTGGCTACAGTAGGTTGCATGTTCCAAAACAGCAATCACATCCCTCATCTGGTAAACACCACAACAATGCTACACCTGTGTATGTGCATGCTCACGCTGGTGTGTGTGAGAGATTGTCTCCTTGTTTTGTCTTTGTGTGTGTGTGTGTGTGTGTGTGTGTGTGTGCAGGCATGCAGTGGTGTGCTGCTCTCCATTTTAATGGCAATTCCAACGGACCCTTTCCCACCTCCCCGTTGTCATGGCAACCGAGCGGGTAAGCGACCACGTTTGTCTCGGGGGCCCTGGCCTTCTTTTGCATGGCACAGCTGCACACACACACATGCACATGCACACACAAAAGAAATCGTAGTTTCAAATGCAATAAAACCACAAAATAAACATTTACTCCTCAATACACACACACACACAGAGAGAGATAGAGAGAGAGAGAATGCTACATTCTGTATGCACTCACAGCACCACCCCCTCATCCCTCTGAGCAGAGGGTTCTCCCCAAAATTATTCCCACCCTCCTCCACTCCCCTTAACTACGGCCTGGGATTTCCCAGTAAAATGCTTAAAGGGTTTTCCCAACTGTTCCTCCCTTTACAGAAAGCTCCATAATATCTCCCACTCTCATCCAAACATGCACGCATACACACAGTGCCCTGAAGTGAGCTGTTAGCGTGGTATTTTTACCTCCGTCAAGGGAGGAGGTTACGTTTTTGCCGGCATTGGTTTGTTGGTTTGTTGGTTTGTTAACAGAAGTATTGATGAGGTACTACAGAGGTATTGATGGTATATATGTTTTGAGGTAATGTACTTAAATGGTAGTTTCACTCAAACACAGTGATATCAAGGCATGCAAATAGATTTAACTTTAACTGTCCAATATTGGAGATATTCAGTGGCAGTCTACCCTGAATAAGACATTATGTCAATGCACCTAACAGCAATAGTCCCAATATAGTTTGACCCTCATAATATTGACTCCATGAACATCAAAATCTAACCCTAGAATTTGAAGTCACATTGGCGATTCAGAAATGGTTTTTATCTCCAGGATTTTACTCAGTAACTTTAGAGATATGTCAAATCTGACACCAAACTGAATCAACACAGTTTCAGCTACAATTTGAACTTGGTTCAAGTCGGTAGCATTTTTATTTGATATCTCACAGAAACACATTTTTACATGAGCTTATAAATTGAAACAGTTTGGATCAGATGCAGAATATTACTAGGATCCAGATCAGACTTTGACGTGTGGTCGATGTTATGGCCATGTCATTGTGTGTTTTTGTCCACGCATTGTAGGCATTATCCATGAAGTTAGAAGCAAAATCTTCTAATTGCACCAAAGCATATCCCCTATGGTAAAGAAGACTTTAAAAATAAAAATTCTGGATCCATATGGGGATCCATATCACAACCAAAGTCTTATGGATTGTTCATTGGTCCATACAGTACCTCTCCAAAATACACATGTTAACGTGGCCCCATGCAAGGGGTGAATAATTGCCTTAACCACAGTTTGAAGTTTTTCAGTTTTGTGAGATAAAATATATTAATCAGATGACTCTTGGAAGGACTGAACCAACTACAACTAATAAAAATAAAACTCTTATTTTAAAATCATCATTAAGGACATAGGCTCACTGCTCAAACACAAGGCTTTGCTGTCAGCATCACACAGAGAAAAGTGAAGGATTTGAATACTTCTGACCAGCCTGCTGTTTGACAGTCTACACTGAATAATGAGCATCAACAACAACATAGTTTAAGATGTTGGGTATTCTTAATTACCAACAGATGTGGGGGGGATGTGTGTTAAGACAGAGTGACTCTGTTTAAGTCATGCAGACCATGATAATTTATCAGATCCTGCTTTGTAATTATATAAGTATATAACTCAACAATTGGACAACAAAAGCATTAAAAATAAAAAGTGCATGGTCCATGTTGTCAGAATACTATGAAAAATATTTTTAGATTATCATAACAATATATGAGGAGCATGTCAATGTTGGAGTTGGTCGTGGTGGAGCTAAATTTAATACTTCTTAAATTCGAACGGGTTTGTTTAATTTACAATAAAGCATCTTATTCTATAAGATCATCGTATATTTTGTATCTTTAATGTGGTGAAGTGAAAATATTTGGCTCTGGATTGTATTGTGCAAAAAAAGTATAAAGTGTCATGATATGGCTATACTTAAGTGCAGTAGTTGAGTAAATATATTTAGTTACATCCCATCAGTCATTTTTTTAAGCTTTGCAGGCTCTTCTCGAGCGCCTCCAAATCACAGGGAGATTCTACTTCTACGACTCTACTTCCTGTTTATGTTGGAGTGTGCGTTCGAGTTGTACTGAGAAGTCAGAATTTTCAACTAGAACGGCCCCCGAGGTCGGACTTCCGACTCGGAAAGTCAGAGGAACCCCATCACCCACGACCTCATAATCCAAGATGGCTACACCGCCTATCAACAGTAGTGGAAGCTCTAATATACTTTTTATGAGCACTACTGACTTGTTTGTGTCTCATTATCAGTCGTACACATAGTATTGTCCAACTTATACCGTGTGGATATGTTGCTACGGTGTTTATATGGGCTACTAATTGTTTATATTCAGAAAAGCCAAACACAACCAGTGTTTTCTTGGAGGCGTCTGTCTTGTTTTCCAACTTGTCAACTCAGGTGTGACGTTATTCCCAGCTCTGTGTTCCGACTTCCGAAGTTAATGGAACGCACCGTTTGACCTGCTTTTTTTTTTGCGTTCGAGTTGTACTGGGAAGTCGGAATTTCATTTAAAGGAGAGAGAAAACCCACTTCAATTAAACCATAAGGGGCCTTGATTGAGTTGATTAATAATAATAGTAATGCAAGTATTATTGGACATAATGCTGACATTTTGACATTTCTGGCTTTCACCCCTCAGACTGTTGTTCATTTATTCGGTGCTGTTGTTTTAGAGCTTTCTTGTACATAAGTTGGATATCATTTGGATAACAAAATTTGAACTCTCTATTGTGCATATGTATTCCTATTTCATGGGCTGAATTTCATATGAATTTCATTCATAACAACAGATTTATCGGTAAAAAGAAATTCCAAAAGAAGCATTTTTCAGTTTGTTTTCTGATCTGGTTTTTATTAATTCAAAGGATGTAACTTATATTTGCTTTTTGTTTCAGATCTTGATTTCTAACTCCTCCCACCCTAACTATACAATGCATACTTTATTGTTATATTTGTTTTGTTTATGTCAAAAAATACATGGTGACATGGTGGGTGAATTGGTGACTCTAAATTGGCCATAGGTGTGAATGTGAATTTGAATGGTTGTTTGTCTCTCTATGTGTTGACCCTGTGATGGCGAGAGAATTCTTGCATTCTGAATTGCTTGGATAATTTCTGTTATACTAAAAGATTATTGATGCTTTAAAAGCTTAAATTGTGTTAATTGTTAAAGCAAATAAATACTTTTTGACTTATTTATAGCCCCTTCTCCCCCTATGTCAGGAGATAGATGTGCGCTGTAGTAAAACAGTCTGGACCTCTTTTGAAGTAAATCCCAGTTGTGGTTCCTGTGGTTTCCCTGGTTTATCTAATATGACTGACTTTCGGGATCAACAAAAGCTACTGGAGCATAAATTATCACCAACTTGCTGTTTGTCTGTTTTATAAAGTGTGCATTCCTGTCAGTCTGTCTATCTGTGGCTTAGGGGGTAAGAGTCTTGTCTACCTATCAGAAGGTTGGTGGTTCAATCCCCAGTTCCCCCAGTCTACATGTCAAGCATGATACTGAACCCCAATCTGCTCCCCAGGTGCAGTAATGGCAGCCCACTGCTCCTCAGGGATGGGTCAAATGCAGAGAACCAATTTCGCTACACTGTACTGTGTATACTGCATAATTGTATGAGACAATAAATCTTCATCTTCTTCCTCTAAACGTAGCCCTACTGGAATATGACATGGCAGCATTTCTGTAAGGGCAAAGATGTCTTGTAAAAATTAAACATATATCACATGTTACTCAAAACAACAATGTTCAAGTTGTGAGTGTCTCTGCAGGAAGGTAAGGTTCTTTCAGGTGTATATATTTAATACAATGATTAAGAAAGTTTACAGCTATCAACTCTACAATTCATGTCAATTCCTTTATGTTGCAGGATATTAAGACATTATCAGGTGAAAAAAAAGGACCGTGCCTTATGTCTTACCCTGTCTAGTCTCAGCTCACTGGTGCCTCCATTAACATTATTTTTCCTGTATCTGATATATCAGTGTTACTACACAATTTGTTATGGCATCAGTGAGGGCATACATCAAAAACACAAGGTGACTAAGAAAAAAAATTAAACATATCATGAATAATAAGTGTAGCACTCTTCTAAAATCTGGTAAAAGTTAAAAATATGATTGGAGTGTGGTACATCCATTTGAAAATCTGACAAGTGGTGCCCTCAACTGGATGTCCTCTGTCAGTGCAATCACTGCATCACACATTATTGATGCACTTCATCTGCAGACAGTGTCTACATCATTTATTCAACAGAATCTGTATTGTTTCAGATTTAAAACACATTAGAATTATAAATAAAAAGTTTTGTGGACAGTAATGCATGTCTATAAAACACAAACCTTGACTCCTCTTTTACCACTCTTGCATCGTCAGAATATAATAATTATACACATTGGTTCATATACAAATAGACAATTTGCTCACCAGATATCAGACTTACGTTGCAGGAGCTATACATTTTCAAACAGAATGACAGACGCATCTGCAAATTTAAAAAAAAGTTCCAAAGTTTATTGGAAAGTTGTGTAAAATGTAAATAGAAACAGAATGCGATGATTTTTGAAACCCTATATTTACCCCATAAAACCCCATATGTAATTGAAAATAGCACAAAGACAGCATATCAAATGCTGAAAATGAGAAATGTAATCCATTACTGGATGGCCGTGATCTTTGGGCCCTCAGACGGCACTGCATTAAAAAGTGACATCGCTACATTAAAAACAGACAGGATTCTGTAGTGGACATCGCTACATTAAGAACAGACAGGATTCTGTAGTGGACATCACTGCATTAAAAACAGACAGGATTCTGTAGTGGACATCACTGCATTAAAAACAGACAGGATTCTGTAGTGGACATCACTGCATTAAAAACAGACAGGATTCTGGAGTGACATCAATACATTAAAAACAGACAGGATTCTGTAGTGACATCACTACATTAAAAACAGACAGGATTCTGTAGTGGATATCACTACATTAAAAACAGACAGGATTCTATAGTGGACATCCCTGCATTAAAAACAGACAGGATTCTGTAGAGGACATCACTACATTAAAAACAGACAGGATTCTGTAGAGGACATCACTACATTAAAAACAGACAGGATTCTGTACTGGACATCACTGCATTAAAAACAGACAGGATTCTGTAGAGGACATCACTACATTAAAAACAGACAGGATTCTGTAGTGGACATCACTGTATTAAAAACAGACAGGATTCTGTACTGGACATCACTACATTAAAAACAGACAGGATTCTGTACTGGACATCACTGTATTAAAAACAGACAGGATTCTGTAGTGGACATCACTGTATTAAAAACAGACAGGATTCTGTAGTGGACATCACTGCATTAAAAACAGACAGGATTCTGTAGTGGACATCACTGCATTAAAAACAGACAGGACTCTGTAGTGGACATCACTGTATTAAAAACAGACAGGATTCTGTAGTGGACATCACTACATTAAAAACAGACAGGATTCTGTAGTGGACATCACTGTATTAAAAACAGACAGGACTCTGTAGTGGACATCACTGTATTAAAAACAGACTGGATTCTGTAGTGGATATCACTACATTAAAAACAGACTGGATTCTGTAGTGGACATCACTGTATTAAAAACAGACAGGACTCTGTAGTGGACATCACTGTATTAAAAACAGACAGGATTCTGTAGTGGACATCACTACATTAAAAACAGACAGGATTCTGTAGTGGACATCACTGTATTAAAAACAGACAGGACTCTGTAGTGGACATCACTGTATTAAAAACAGACTGGATTCTGTAGTGGATATCACTACATTAAAAACAGACTGGATTCTGTAGTGGACATCACTGTATTAAAAACAGACAGGACTCTGTAGTGGACATCACTACATTAAAAACAGACAGGATTCTGTAGTGGACATCACTGTATTAAAAACAGACAGGATTCTGTAGTGGACATCACTACATTAAAAACAGACAGGATTCTGTAGTGGACATCACTGCATTAAAACAGACAGGATTCTGTAGTGGACATCACTGTATTAAAAACACACATGATTCTGTAGTGGACATCACTGTATTAAAAACAGACAGGATTCTATAGTGGACATCACTGCATTAAAAACAGGATTCTGTAGTGGACATCACTGTATTAAAAACAGACAGGATTCTGTAGTGGACATCACTGCATTAAAAACACGATTCTATAGTGGACATCACTGCATTAAAACAGACAGGATTCTGTAGTGGACATCACTGCATTAAAAACAGACAGGATTCTGTAGTGGACATCACTGCATTAAAAACACGATTCTATAGTGGACATCACTGCATTAAAACAGACAGGATTCTGTAGTGGACATCACTGTATTAAAAACAGACAGGATTCTGTAGAGGACATCACTGTATTAAAAACAGACAGGATTCTGTAGTGGACATCGCTGCATTAAAAACAGACAGGATTCTGTAGTGACATCACTACATTAAAAACAGACAGGATTCTGTAGTGGACATCACTGCATTAAAAACAGACAGGATTCTGTAGTGGACATCACTGCATTAAAAACAGACAGGATTCTGTAGTGGACATCACTGTATTAAAAACACACATGAATCTGTAGTGGACATCACTGTATTAAAAACACACATGATTCTGTAGTGGACATCACTGCATTAAAAACAGGATTCTGTAGTGGACATCACTGTATTAAAAACAGACAGGATTCTGTAGTGGACATCGCTGCATTGAAAACAGACAGGATTCTGTAGTGGACATCACTGCATTAAAAACAGACAGGATTCTGTAGTGGACATCGCTGCATTAAAACAGACAGGATTCTGTAGTGGACATCACTGCATTAAAACAGACAGGATTCTGTAGTGGACATCACTGCATTAAAACAGACAGGATTCTGTAGTGGACATCGCTGCATTAAAAACAGATAGGATTCTGTAGAGGACATCGCTGCATTAAAAACAGACAGGATTCTGTAGTGACATCACTACATTAAAAACAGACAGGATTCTGTAGTGGACATCACTGCATTAAAAACAGACAGGATTCTGTAGTGGACATCACTGCATTAAAAACAGACAGGATTCTGTAGTGGACATCACTGTATTAAAAACAGACAGGATTCTGTAGTGGACATCACTGCATTAAAAACAGACAGGATTCTATAGTGGACATCACTGCATTAAAAACAGACAGGATTCTATAGTGGACATCACTGTATTAAAAACAGACAGGATTCTGTAGTGGACATCGCTGCATTAAAAACGGACATGATTCTGTAGTGGACATCGCTGCATTAAAAACAGACAGGATTCTGTAGTGGACATCACTGCATTAAAAACAGACAGGACTCTGTAGTGGACATCACTGTATTAAAAACACACATGATTCTGTAGTGGACATCACTGTATTAAAAACACACATGATTCTGTAGTGGACATCACTGCATTAAAAACAGGATTCTGTAGTGGACATCACTGTATTAAAAACAGACAGGACTCTGTAGTGGACATCACTACATTAAAAACAGACAGGATTCTGTAGTGGACATCACTGCATTAAAAACAGACAGGATTCTGTAGTGGACATCACTGTATTAAAAACAGACAAGAGTCTGTAGTGGACATCACTGTATTAAAAACACACATGATTCTGTAGTGGACATCACTGTATTAAAAACAGACAGGATTCTATAGTGGACATCACTGCATTAAAAACAGGATTCTGTAGTGGACATCACTGTATTAAAAACAGACAGGACTCTGTAGTGGACATCACTACATTAAAAACAGACAGGATTCTGTAGTGGACATCACTGCATTAAAAACAGACAGGATTCTGTAGTGGACATCACTGCATTAAAAACAGACAAGATTCTGTAGTGGACATCACTGTATTAAAAACAGACAGGATTCTATAGTGGACATCACTGCATTAAAAACAGGATTCTGTAGTGGACATCACTGTATTAAAAACAGACAGGATTCTGTAGTGGACATCACTGCATTAAAAACACGATTCTATAGTGGACATCACTGCATTAAAAACAGACAGGATTCTGTAGTGGACATCACTGCATTAAAACAGACAGGATTCTGTAGTGGACATCACTGTATTAAAAACAGACAGGATTCTGTAGAGGACATCACTACATTAAAAACAGACAGGATTCTGTAGTGGACATCACTGCATTAAAACAGACAGGATTCTGTAGTGGACATCACTGCATTAAAAACAGACAGGATTCTGTAGTGGACATCGCTGCATTAAAACAGACAGGATTCTGTAGTGGACATCACTGCATTAAAACAGACAGGATTCTGTAGTGGACATCACTGCATTAAAACAGACAGGATTCTGTAGTGGACATCGCTGCATTAAAAACAGATAGGATTCTGTAGAGGACATCGCTGCATTAAAAACAGACAGGATTCTGTAGTGACATCACTACATTAAAAACAGACAGGATTCTGTAGTGGACATCACTGCATTAAAAACAGACAGGATTCTGTAGTGGACATCACTGCATTAAAAACAGACAGGATTCTGTAGTGGACATCACTGTATTAAAAACAGACAGGATTCTGTAGTGGACATCACTGCATTAAAAACAGACAGGATTCTATAGTGGACATCACTGTATTAAAAACAGACAGGATTCTATAGTGGACATCACTGTATTAAAAACAGACAGGATTCTGTAGTGGACATCACTGCATTAAAAACAGACAGGATTCTGTAGTGGACATCGCTGCATTAAAAACAGACAGGATTCTGTAGTGGACATCGCTGCATTAAAAACGGACATGATTCTGTAGTGGACATCGCTGCATTAAAAACAGACAGGATTCTGTAGTGGACATCACTGCATTAAAAACAGACAGGACTCTGTAGTGGACATCACTGTATTAAAAACACACATGATTCTGTAGTGGACATCACTGTATTAAAAACACACATGATTCTGTAGTGGACATCACTGCATTAAAAACAGGATTCTGTAGTGGACATCACTGTATTAAAAACAGACAGGACTCTGTAGTGGACATCACTACATTAAAAACAGACAGGATTCTGTAGTGGACATCACTGCATTAAAAACAGACAGGATTCTGTAGTGGACATCACTGTATTAAAAACAGACAAGAGTCTGTAGTGGACATCACTGTATTAAAAACACACATGATTCTGTAGTGGACATCACTGTATTAAAAACACACATGATTCTGTAGTGGACATCACTGTATTAAAAACAGACAGGATTCTATAGTGGACATCACTGCATTAAAAACAGGATTCTGTAGTGGACATCACTGTATTAAAAACAGACAGGACTCTGTAGTGGACATCACTACATTAAAAACAGACAGGATTCTGTAGTGGACATCACTGCATTATAAACAGACAGGATTCTGTAGTGGACATCACTGCATTAAAAACAGACAAGATTCTGTAGTGGACATCACTGTATTAAAAACAGACAGGATTCTATAGTGGACATCACTGCATTAAAAACAGGATTCTGTAGTGGACATCACTGTATTAAAAACAGACAGGATTCTGTAGTGGACATCACTGCATTAAAAACACGATTCTATAGTGGACATCACTGCATTAAAAACAGACAGGATTCTGTAGTGGACATCACTGCATTAAAACAGACAGGATTCTGTAGTGGACATCACTGTATTAAAAACAGACAGGATTCTGTAGAGGACATCACTGTATTAAAAACAGACAGGATTCTGTAGTGGACATCACTGCATTAAAACAGACAGGATTCTGTAGTGGACATCACTGCATTAAAAACAGACAGGATTCTGTAGTTGACATCACTGTATTAAAAACAGACAGGATTCTGTAGTGGACATCACTGCATTAAAACAGACAGGATTCTGTAGTGGACATCACTGCATTAAAAACAGACAGGATTCTGTAGTGGACATCACTGCATTAAAAACACGATTCTATAGTGGACATCACTGCATTAAAACAGACAGGATTCTGTAGTGGACATCACTGTATTAAAAACAGACAGGATTCTGTAGAGGACATCACTGTATTAAAAACAGACAGGATTCTGTAGTGGACATCGCTGCATTAAAAACAGACAGGATTCTGTAGTGACATCACTACATTAAAAACAGACAGGATTCTGTAGTGGACATCACTGCATTAAAAACAGACAGGATTCTGTAGTGGACATAACTGCATTAAAAACAGACAGGATTCTGTAGTGGACATCACTGCATTAAAAACAGACAGGATTCTGTAGTGGACATCACTGCATTAAAAACAGACAGGATTCTGTAGTGGACATCACTGCATTAAAAACAGACAGGATTCTGTAGTGGACATCACTGTATTAAAAACACACATGATTCTGTAGTGGACATCACTGTATTAAAAACACACATGATTCTGTAGTGGACATCACTGCATTAAAAACAGGATTCTGTAGTGGACATCACTGTATTAAAAACAGACAGGATTCTGTAGTGGACATCACTACATTAAAAACAGACAGGATTCTGTAGTGGACATCACTGCATTAAAAACAGACAGGATTCTGTAGTGGACATCACTGCATTAAAAACAGACAAGATTCTGTAGTGGACATCACTGTATTAAAAACACACATGATTCTGTAGTGGACATCACTGTATTAAAAACACACATGATTCTGTAGTGGACATCACTGTATTAAAAACAGACAGGATTCTATAGTGGACATCACTGCATTAAAAACAGGATTCTGTAGTGGACATCACTGTATTAAAAACAGACAGGATTCTGTAGTGGACATCACTGCATTAAAAACACAATTCTATAGTGGACATCACTACATTAAAAACAGACAGGACTCTGTAGTGGACATCGCTGCATTGAAAACAGACAGGATTCTGTAGTGGACATCACTGCATTAAAAACAGACAGGATTCTGTAGTGGACATCGCTGCATTAAAACAGACAGGATTCTGTAGTGGACATCACTGCATTAAAACAGACAGGATTCTGTAGTGGACATCACTGCATTAAAACAGACAGGATTCTGTAGTGGACATCGCTGCATTAAAAACAGATAGGATTCTGTAGAGGACATCGCTGCATTAAAAACAGACAGGATTCTGTAGTGACATCACTACATTAAAAACAGACAGGATTCTGTAGTGGACATCACTGCATTAAAAACAGACAGGATTCTGTAGTGGACATCACTGCATTAAAAACAGACAGGATTCTGTAGTGGACATCACTGTATTAAAAACAGACAGGATTCTGTAGTGACATCACTACATTAAAAACAGACAGGATTCTGTAGTGGACATCACTGCATTAAAAACAGACAGGATTCTGTAGTGGACATCACTACATTAAAAACAGACAGGATTCTGTAGTGGACATCACTGCATTAAAAACAGACAGGATTCTGTAGTGGACATCACTGCATTCAAAACAGACAGGACTCTGTAGTGGACATCACTGTATTAAAAACAGACAGGATTCTGTAGTGGACATCACTACATTAAAAACAGACAGGATTCTGTAGTGGACATCACTGCATTAAAAACAGACAGGATTCTGTAGTGGACATCACTGCATTAAAAACAGACAGGACTCTGTAGTGGACATCACTGTATTAAAAACAGACAGGATTCTGTAGTGGACATCACTACATTAAAAACAGACAGGATTCTGTAGTGACATCACTACATTAAAAACAGACAGGATTCTGTAGTGGACATCACTGCATTAAAAACAGACAGGATTCTGTAGTGGACATCACTACATTAAAAACAGACAGGATTCTGTAGTGGACATCACTGCATTAAAAACAGACAGGATTCTGTAGTGGACATCACTGCATTCAAAACAGACAGGACTCTGTAGTGGACATCACTGTATTAAAAACAGACAGGATTCTGTAGTGGACATCACTACATTAAAAACAGACAGGATTCTGTAGTGGACATCACTGCATTAAAAACAGACAGGATTCTGTAGTGGACATCACTGCATTAAAAACAGACAGGACTCTGTAGTGGACATCACTGTATTAAAAACAGACAGGATTCTGTAGTGGACATCACTACATTAAAAACAGACAGGATTCTGTAGTGGACATCACTGTATTAAAAACAGACAGGACTCTGTAGTGGACATCACTGCATTAAAAACAGACAGGATTCTGTAGTGGACATCACTGTATTAAAAACAGACTGGATTCTGTAGTGGATATCACTACATTAAAAACAGACTGGATTCTGTAGTGGACATCACTACATTAAAAACAGACAGGATTCTGTAGTGGACATCACTGTATTAAAAACAGACAGGATTCTGTAGTGGACATCACTGTGTTAAAAACAGACAGGATTCTGTAGTGGACATCACTACATTAAAAACAGACAGGATTCTGTAGTGGACATCACTACATTAAAAACAGACAGGATTCTGTAGTGGACATCACTACATTAAAAACAGACAGGACTCTGTAGTGGACATCACTGTATTAAAAACAGACAGGATTCTGTAGTGGACATCACTGCATTAAAAACAGACAGGATTCTGTAGTGGACATCACTGCATTAAAAACAGACAGGATTCTGTAGTGGACATCACTGCATTAAAAACAGACAGGATTCTGTAGTGGACATCGCTGCATTAAAAACAGACAGGATTCTGTACTGGACATCGCTGTATTAAAAACAGACAGGATTCTGTAGAGGACATCACTACATTAAAAACAGACAGGATTCTGTAGAGGACATCACTACAT
This sequence comes from Chaunax sp. Z400, assembly GCA_037577475.1. Taxonomy (NCBI): domain Eukaryota; kingdom Metazoa; phylum Chordata; class Actinopteri; order Lophiiformes; family Chaunacidae; genus Chaunax; species Chaunax sp. Z400. The sequence goes on from CM075199.1 coordinate 2,380,878, forward strand.
TAAAAACAGACAGGATTCTGTACTGGACATCACTGCATTAAAAACAGACAGGATTCTGTAGAGGACATCACTACATTAAAAACAGACAGGATTCTGTAGTGGACATCACTGTATTAAAAACAGACAGGATTCTGTACTGGACATCACTACATTAAAAACAGACAGGATTCTGTACTGGACATCACTGTATTAAAAACAGACAGGATTCTGTAGTGGACATCACTGTATTAAAAACAGACAGGATTCTGTAGTGGACATCACTGCATTAAAAACAGACAGGATTCTGTAGTGGACATCACTGCATTAAAAACAGACAGGATTCTGTAGAGGACATCACTGCATTAAAAACAGACAGGATTCTGTAGTGGACATCACTGTATTAAAAACAGACAGGATTCTGTCGTGGACATCACTGTATTAAAAACAGACAGGATTCTGTAGTGGACATCACTGCATTAAAAACAGACAGGATTCTGTAGTGGACATCACTGCATTAAAAACAGACAGGATTCTGTAGAGGACATCACTGCATTAAAAACAGACAGGATTCTGTAGTGGACATCACTACATTAAAAACAGACAGGATTCTGTAGTGGACATCACTGCATTAAAAACAGACAGGATTCTGTAGAGGACATCACTGCATTAAAAACAGACAGGATTCTGTAGTGGACATCACTACATTAAAAACAGACAGGATTCTGTAGTGACATCACTACATTAAAAACAGACAGGATTCTGTAGTGACATCACTACATTAAAAACAGACAGGATTCTGTAGTGACATCACTACATTAAAAACAGACAGGATTCTGTAGAGGACATCACTGCATTAAAAACAGACAGGATTCTGTAGAGGACATCACTGCATTAAAAACAGACAGGATTCTGTAGTGGACATCACTGCATTAAAAACAGACAGGATTCTGTAGTGGACAGAGCTCATTCAAGATGCACTGAGGCTAAGTGGAAAACTGTCCTGTGGTCTGACGAGTCAAAATTTGAAATTATTTTTGGAAATCACGGACGCCGCTTCCTCCACATTAAAGAGGAGAGGGACCATGGGCCTTGTTATCAATGCTCAGTTCAAAAGCCAGCTTCCGTGATGGTATGGGGGTGCATTAGTGCACATAACATGGGTAACCTGCACATTTGTGAAGGCACCATTAATGTAATATAATATATCCAGGTTTTGGAGCAACGTATGCTGCCAAATACTTTGTAATTAGAGAACTTTTCGACAGAAACCTCAAAAAGTGTTTTTGGGCCAAAACAAAATAATTTGGCAGGACAATACAAGCATGATATTTTGTTTGTCCGTCTCCTTGTTGGCAGGATTAAACAAAAACTACTGATGAATTTTCATGAAACTTAGTAGGAGGTTAGGCATGTGGTAGGGAAGAACCCATTAAAATTTTGGAGTGGATCCAGACAAAGAGGTGGATCGTTGTTTTTTTTGTTGTTTTTTTACCTTAATATTGAGTGGTAGGGCTTTTTTTCACAATCTCCATCTATTAGGCATAATGTTCACATAGCAAGGACTAATCTGTTAAATTTTGCTGTGGATTAGAATAAAGCGATGGATTCAGGAATTTATATAACTTCCTTTACCATTGTCAGATAAGGCTTTTTCCAGCATTTTTATCAACTATATAGGCCTTCATGACATTTTTTCAAGAAAACTATAGGTTAGGTTAATAATTAGAATTTTTATTAGGGTTCATTGAATTAAAGTGACTTGGAAGAGGTATGCACTCTACTCAGTGACCTTCTAGTTAATTGATTGATTATGTAGTGTCAATAGATATTCTTTAAAGGCACTGTGAACTGCACTGTGAAGGCTGCTGTGCTCAGCGAAGCTTCTCGTCCCCCCCCCCCGACATGGCCACTCAGAGAGGTGTTTGGGAGTCAGGCTCAGTTCAGGCTTGAGAATGAGACATTTCTATGATTTTCAAGACACAAAATTGAGTGGAGCTGGCAGAGGGCTTTTTTCCAGAGAGTGAAACCATTTAACCTTTATTTAAAAAGTACATGTACCACAAAGTCCAAGTATTTAAGCTCAGATAACCTACGGCTTTTGAGATTATGAACTCAAAACATTTGTGGCAACTGATTGTCTCAATTTTTGGAGTACTGCTTACTTATTAGGGTTTACAGTGCAAGACCAGTAATCGAAATGGGTATCATTACAGTCTATTTAACAATAAAAAATGAATTATCTGATTGCATTGTACTAATATACAGTCATGTGGAGTGATATTGTAGAAGTCCACTAGAGGATAATGAAGAGCTTTGTTGTGAAGCAACTGAAGGTACAGTATGTACTGTATAATGAACGCCCAGGCTTCCCTTATCTGATGGTTTATTCCAGGACCAGAGGACATTTCTTCATGCAAGCCTAATCACACAAGGATGTGTGTGAGTGTGTGCTTGTGTATGCACATCCACAGACTGGCTTTCTACTAGTGTGCATGAATGTAGTTTTCAATGACTTTATATCTTTGTATCCATCCTTTGTATTGTATTTTTTTTTCTGATTGCATCCATAATTGTGTTGTCGTATCTGACTACCCCTAAGAATCTAACATCGTCACAATACATGGTAGGAGAGCAGAGCTTCATTGTGCTGGAAGATGCCAAGCAATAAGTCAAAGGGGCCATCATCTGTGTCATTACTAAGGTGTGGCTGCTGCCTGGGAATGCTGGTATGTTACTTCTGGTCGCTCGCCGTCGATTCTGAATACATCTTCTTGAAAGGGCTCGAAGAGGAGGAGGGCAGTAGGGTCAGGCCCTTCTGTTAGGCTGACATTAAATCCATATCTGGCATATTATGGGAACACACATACACCAATGGAAAGACAAACAGGGACGAATGAACATCAGAGTGGATACACAGTATAAATACATGAGCTAGGGTATGTAGAACATACATACAAGTGTGCACAATCACTCACTCTCACTTCCATGCATGCACATAAAAAAGCAGGCACAGGCAAACACATACCCACCTGGAATACATACACACTTCTCTCATCATCACCAGGACCTAGGATACGATGTCAACAAATCAGCTTGTCTGCATCCTCTTGACATTTACATAGATGAGGTCATCCTTCCACCTACTCAGAATCCCTAACCTCATCTCTAGTTTTATTAACTCTCTGGAATGTAGAGGGTCAGTTTTGGGATTTCACTCTATTATATTTATAATGCCCATTGTATTTATTTATTTTATAAGTTTTTATTTTTATAATCTGTTTAACGATTGCACTTTATGATTATTGCACTTGTCTTCTTTTGCATTGTTTGTTTCTACTTTTTGCACACTGGTCCTGAGAAACGCAATTTCGTCCCATTGTATGTGTTTTTACAGATATGGCTGGAATGACAAATACAATAAACTAGAACTTCAATTACTCTTTAGTTTTTGTTTGTTCTGTCACTGAGATGCAGTATTTACTGATTACAAGCTTCTGTAATGACACGTGATACAAACCAATATGAAAACCAGTGGTGCTAATGTGTGACTTAAGTAGAGGCTCAGTATATTTGAGTTCTTTGAAATTTATCTTGATTTGATGTGTATGTAGCAAAAATACATCAGGCTTGAATAATTTACCTTCAAAAACATTTATTTCTTTTGGCACCGTCGGTTTTCAGCTTTACTTTCAAGTAAATTGCACATCTGAGCATTCAAGGAAGTTAGTTTTACCACCCATCCATGACACCATGCTGTTACTAGTGCTAATTCATATAAGCCAAATAACCAGTTTATTTACCATGGAACCCCTATATGGCCCTTGATGGTTTAAGACATCAAGGAAAATAAGGGTCTAAAAATAAGGCAGCTTTATCTGAAAATGTTCAAACTGTGCAGCTGTGATTTACTTGTGCAGTACAAATCAGAGTGAAATACGCAAATATGTCCCTGTGGCTATGCTAATCTGACATTTCTGCCTAGTATTATTATTTTACGGTAAATGAAGGAAGGGAACAGTTTTCTTTTTGCTATGTTGGGCTAGTGCAAAGTGCCAGACAAAGAACGAAAGATGAGGACGCTGCAGCTGACTCGCCTCACTTGGTCAGAGGAGAAAACTCTAGTCACATTTTCAAAATGATTGCACCAACTCTAACCTCACAGGGTTATGTGAAATATTAACTGTGCAGTTTCTGAATCAAGTCAGCTTTTACACATCAAATCAATTCCATTAAATGAATGAAACATGTACAATTTGCAGTATAACATGGCAGAGGTATAGAGAACAGCAGTGTTTTTTCCATTACATTACTCAAATATGAATTGCACAAACATTTCAAATTGACTCCTAAATTTCTAAAAAGATACATCTGTTAGTGTTTTGTAGCACCACGCACTGTATTTAGTGTCTGCTTTAAATGTTGAAAAGATAAGGTTTATTGGAGACTCCTGTCAAAGTGTTGAGAGGGAAGGAAAAAAGGACATATATGTTAATCCTAAAAATGAAAGTCAGAGGACAAAATGCTTCCATACACTACTTTGTAAGCTAGGAGGTGCCAGTCGGGTTGTTGAATTTAGCAATTTGAAAACAACTTTTATTCTCTTTCCTGTATGTGTGTAACACAATGAGAGGAAGGTGGAGTGTTGCTCTGTCCGAGGGTTTGAGTTGAAAAAGACTGAAAATTGAGTTACTTTCTTCACCTCAGAGTGGCTTCAAAATGTTCAGTGTGTGTCTCTGTTACCGCTGATGGCTGCTCCCCTCTGTTAAATGTTCTCTGGGCGATGGCATAGAAAACATTCAAAACATACTTCATATGACGTTCATCGCACAAATGTAATTATTCAGGCATTCAATCAAAACATACTTGCAAATGCTGCCTTTATGTGAGGATGGATTTCAAGATAATTCTAGCATGTGACCGCTGCAGCCTGAACAGGTGCAGCACTGCCCTCGCTGTTAAGTTCCGCCTTTTTAGTTTAATCTAAATGGTGTTATAAAATAACATTTAGAAAATTGATTTTAAACATTTGTTGATGTCAAAACATCAACATCCTGATGCAAATATACATTTTTCCCTCACCCCTATAATTTACTAAGAAAACAATAGCTCTGGTTTTGCACTTATGTTTTAAAATAAATTAAGATAATAATAATATATAAATTAACTGCCACCTTACTCGTAAGAAAAATGAAAGATCATTGGTGTGTTTTCAATTCACCTCTGATATATAATAAATACTATATTTGCACAAACTAACACACAATTTGGGCTTTTTTGTCTAGAGGTAGGTGAAAGTAATTATTTTAGCTGTTTAGCTCCATTCACTCCCATTCATTGAGGACTCTTATAGGGACATAAGGAGAGAACAGGCTGTATGTAGAATGGTTGTGGTGAAGCTCCGATCAGGACAGCCAGGATCTGCAACACTGAAACATGTTGTACGGCACTTCCAAATGAATGGTAGGGGAAACACTGTCAAATTTTTCATGTGTACTGAAGACTTCATTAACAAAGTGTTGCACTACTGATGTGGTTTGGTGTCATAGGATAAAGCAGACGAGGCTCCAACACTTTCTGTTGGATAACCTATTCAGAGGCAAGAACTTGAATGTGGCTGTGGTAAACTGCACTGAGGCAAATTTGAATAGTCTACAGTTCCAGAAAGAAAAAAAATCTTTGAAATTTGAGCGATCTGGCACAGATGTTTTCCCCCATATGAGACTTTAATGGTCAGGGGTAAAATGCCAAGGTTAACTTTTGATGTTACTGTCCCTCTGTGGGCATTCGAACCTCGACCTCGCCTCAGAAAACTCCGGCCTCTGCAAGTAGTGTACCAGCCTCGAGCAGCAGACCCTTGACATAGACACGGAGGGTGTAGAACATTGTGACAAAGTCCTGGGTGCTGAACAGGGTGTCTGCCAGACCAAATCCCAGTGTGGAGGGGATGAAACCTCGACCGTATTCCACCATCCACGTCCCGGCGCTCCACTGGACCGATGTGGCCTCACCTACATGGTGAATGATGGTGTCACCTAAAAGGAAAACGATTTAGGACTAAGTAAAATACTCACATTTCTGTCATTCACATATGTTTGCCCAATTTACTAGGATGGACAGAGATAAATTAAATTGCAGATTCAAATGAGTTACCAGGGTAGTATAATTCGCTCTTAGTTGTCCCCTCCTTCCACTGTCTGAAGGTGCCAGATATGATGGTGTCAGAAATCTCGGCCCAGTAACGACCTGATGGGGGAGGAGCACAGATACACAGGTCATAAAATCCTCAAACAAAAGATTATCTCAAGTGCCAAGAAAAATGCTTCCATACATTTAAGTTTTTGAAAGAGGATGTAATGCATACTTATGTCTTTTCAAAACACATGACTTGTGTCTGCCCTTTACAAACAATGCAGATATTCATACAATGGTATACAAACAGAAAAGCGATCCTGCGGTCATCCTCAACATAATTCAAGTTTTAATTCAGTGCAGAAATTTGGACCATGACAAATTTTAACTCAAATCACTGGTGCAACTGATCTTTTCTCATATCATGGCATGACAACACTTTCAACCCTCATCATTCTTTACCAGTCTCTACAGGAAGTTGGGATGTCACAGTCGCAACAATTAACGCAAATTCAACCAATCTCACTATGCATGAACTTGCAATTTTGTCCAAATTACTGAAACTTATTTGCAAATATGACCAATCCTTGTAGTTTCCCGAAACCTTTGCCCAAAATAGCAATGCTCCATGTTGGGCCCGCAACTTCCCGAGGGCACTGCTTTACCTGAGTGTCCCCCCGTGTCCACTGCAGTACCAAAGAGCAGCAGGTACTCTGTAAGCGAGGCATGGAGGAGACACATGGAGCCCATCCAACCTCCGGCATTCACAAACACCCACTGCAGGTCCTCGTCTGGCAGGATGTGGCCCGGATACCTAGATCAGATACACCTGATTAGCTGGTTTTTAAACACATAGTGTGTATTCACATCAGAAAGGTTACATATCACTGCCTGAGGGGGGACTGATGGATGATTACTGTGAAATTGTGGTAGGAAATATGGTGCATGACAGAAATTGAAAAAAAAAATCATTAAATATGGAAACTAAAACAAAAGTAAATCAGTATTTGCAATGCAGAGATAATCCATGTTTGCCCATTAAAACAGACAGCTATTTAAATGTATAGGAGCGGAAACAAATCAGTTGAATGTGTCAATCACAATTTTGGTGATGGGTTAGTCATTTTAAATATTAAGAAGCGTAAATTCCCTGGTTCCCTAACAGTGACTGTCTGCATACATTTCTGATGCAAAACAATGTCATCGTTACCTCTTCCTGAGCTCCACCACCACTTTGGAAAAGGCCTGCTCATGGTCCTGTCCTGAAAATACAGACATTTGATAGTATATGTGGAAGGCAGGGAGCTGGACTACTTGGGTAACATATATTGGTGTACTTTTATGCTAAACTACATTTGAGTAGCCTGCATGCTGGTGTTAATTAGGTTTAGGTATAGAAGGTCTTCATTAGGAAACTCACCTGCGTATTGTTTGGCCAATTTAGCAACGTCTTCTTTGTTGAAAACATACTGCTTGGTGGCCATCCAATGCCGCAGCAGCAACACGATTAGGACGGAGACTGCGGCCAGGACGACCAATTTTAAACTCGTTCTAACTACAGACATGATTTAAAACAGAAATAAACAGACAGGGACACGGCAGCAGCGTGGACAGGTGGGCAAACAGGTTGCTTCACAAACGCCATCAGCAGAGGAGCAAGGTAATAGCTACTTCCTGATCAGCAGGGGCGGGATAAGGATGTTCAACCAATCAGAGGCCGAATCTTCTTCTTCTCTCGGATTACTGGCGGATCGCAAACAACTTTAAGGTGCATACCGCCACCTATTGTACAAGAGTGTGCAACATCATGTCACCTGATGATTTCCTCCCCTCTGTTCCTTTCTTCATAATTCTTTGTTTTCTGTATTTTGTAATACCGCCTTCCTTTCTGGTCTTCTTCCCACCTTTTCTGCCATATCTCCATTCCTTTCTTCTTAATCACTGCTTTTCATTCTCCTTTTCCAAGCGGAATTCGTACTGTCATTTCATTTTGCAGTGCATTTTTTTGCCAGTTTATCTGCACACTCATTCCCTTTTAGTCCCTCATGCGCTGGAACCCAGCAGAACTGTACATCTATCCCATGAAGTCTAAGTAAACTATGGTAAAGATCAAAGACAGTTTTTGCTGACTGTATGCTTTCCAGGGCAGCTAAAGAATATGTGCATATCACCACCCTAGCCGGTCTGACCTCTTCAACCCACTGCAACCCAATAATGACTGCCACTATTTCTGCTGTATACCAATAACTGATCAGTTAGTCTTTTGGAAATAGTTATTTTGAACTTGGGGATGTACACACCGATTCCCACATATTCCTGTTTGTTCTTGGAACCATCTGTGTAGATTTTGAGATAACTGTGATATCTATTTCTCAGATACACACTTGTTTTAGTTCCCCGCTTCATTTGTTGCCCATTTTCTTTTCTTTTCCTTCTGTCTTTCCTTCTGGGAACAGCCAAGGGGGTACACTACTAAATGGGGTGGACTTAGTGAACTCTAAGGCTCACATTCCATATGTCCTCACTCCTTCTTCCCTTGTCCACCCAAATCCATACCTCTGGAACTTGGAATATTCCCAACAGTTTTCCTTCCACTTCCTTTTAGTCTGACAGTATGCCAGTGCAAGTTTCTCTCTTCTTAACTCAAGTGGTGTCTCTCCTGCTTCTATTAGTGCTGCATTAATGGGGGTTGACTTAATAGCTCCTATACATATTTCTAGTGCTCTCTACTGTAGTCTATCCACTCGTTGCAATGCTGTCTTTGCTGCAGCTCCTTATACTGTACTACAATAGTCTATTGTTGACCTCATAATTTCCCTATAAATGTCAATAAATGATTGTTTATCTGCCGCCCAGTCGCATCCGGCCACAGCTCGTAACAAATTTATGACCTTTTTGCATTTTGTTCCCAGGTATATTTGCTATCTAGCCATAAACCCTGGTACTTAAATTCATCCACCCTCTGCATCGGCTGACCATATAATGTTAGCTCCACAGCATCAATTTTGCGCTTATTCGTAAACATCATGTAACAAGATTTGCTTGTTGACAATTTGAACCCCCCCACTCATATGACCACTTCTCCACTTTCTCTATTGCTCTCCCTACATTCTTTAGCACAGGTGCATATCTTCCCCTCATCCACATGGCCCCATCATCCGCATACAGCGATGATTTGATGCATCCATCTAAATTTGTAAGAATGTCATTTATCATTATATTGAACAATACAGGGCTGATTTCACTTCCCTGGGGAATACCATTTTCTATTTCATAATCATCAGATACTTCTGCTCCAACCTTGACTTTAAATTTCCTGCCTGTTATAAAGTCCACGATCCAATTATACATCCTTCCTCCAATACCCATTTTACTTAATTTGATAAGCAGCCCTTCCCTCCACATAGAATCATATGCCTTTTCAATGTCAAAATATACTATGGCCATCAACTCTTTCATTTTCAGTGTATTTTCCCTTACTCTAACTAGAGCATATTGTGGATCGTCCTTTCTGAAATCTACTCTGAAAATTACTGAATAACCCTCCCTGTTCCAGCACATGATGCAGTCTGCATACTATTATCTTCTCCATCCATTTGCTTATGTGAGATGTCAACGCTATGAGCCTATAGCTACCAGGGTTAGCAGGATCCTTCCCTGGCTTCTTGAATGGTAGTAGAACTCCCTCCCTCCAGATCTGATTAAAAAGTCTCAGCACTAGCTTCAGTGTTTCTATTGGTAGCTGCTGGAACACGGCATATAGCATAATTGATCTTGTCCTGGGGCTGTATTATCCAGTGCTGCTGTCGTTCTTTCATTCTTTAACAGCTTTGTTGCACTACTCATTGTGGTTCTTTTTGGTATACTCAGATTTGCTACATTTAGAATATGTTCTGTTTGAGCTGTGCATTCCTCTAAGCTGCCTTCCAGTGTTACCAAATGTGCTGATTCCTCACAGCATATCCTAAATTTCTCCCAGTCAGCCTTACCAAAGCACCACCTGGTAAATGTACTCCCTTCTTGTTTATATACATTTGTATTTATAACAGTGAGAACTGGGGAATGATCACACACATAGGTTGAATCATTCTTGACATTCCATTCGCAGGCAGTCATCAAACACCATTGTGAGATCCAAGCACGATATTGTAACCCCTGGTCACTTATAGTCTTGTACCTTGTCCATTGTTAAGGCAGACCAATTATCTTTCATCCAGCATTTCTTCCACTATATTCCCATTATGTATGATTGCTACCCTTTAAAATCTCCTCACCATGTGTCCTTTCTGCATACCCGCCCCTAAGAGGCCGAATCCGGAGCGTCAGCGACGGCAGGCTCAAGGTTGCCAGCACACTGTAAAACCCTCTCTAAAGTAGTTATATCTATTTCTACATTTTTATGTCAAAAGTGTCATTCACAGAGCTACATTTAGAAATTTGTGTTAAATGCTAAAATTTATTTTTCATATTATCATTACTGGTCAATTTCGCCTTTATTTTTTGATCATTTAGACTTTTTTTCCACACACCTTGATTTGTCCCAAAGAGCACGTTTTCTCGCGCGTCTTAAACCAGGAAGTGGGACGAGCTGCGTTACATGGAGCGTGTTTGTTATTATTGTTAGTGAGGAAGGAGTTGGCACAATGATTTGAAAACCGGAGAGGAGACAGTTCTCTTCCAGTCCCGACAGACCTGCCGTCATGAGCGACAACGATGGAGTCAGTTTTGATCCAAAAGGTATGGAGCCTTCGTTCATCCACAAAACCTATCACTGTAGAGAAGTCATTCCAAGCTGTATTACAGGTTATTAAAGGTATTAAAGGTTATTTAACATTTATTATTATTTATTTACGCCAAATACACGCGAACAGTTATTCTTCAATTACAGCCAATATACATTGTACGCAGAATCCATTACACTGCACGGCACTTCCATCGATATTGCAGCGCACTGATTCCACCCGCTAAAAGCGCATCTCGCAATAAAAACAATACGGATTAATCATGACAACACATTCATCCAACCAACGTTATTCCTCAGTGTATTTTTATACGATGAATTGAATGCCTTGGCATAGCAAGTCATGAAACTTGCATACGAATATATTGTTGCGGAAGCTGGCTTTTCCAACAGCAGAGAAATAAACTTTTCAACTTTTCGAAGCAGTTTGGTCATACTGCATTTACTGAAATCAATATATGTGGTTGTCAAGCCAATCAGACCAGTACAGTGACACAAATGATCGATGAAGCTAGTACGTCTCGCTGGTTGCAGCGCAGTAATCACACAGTTGTGTGATCTCGTGACACGAGTCCCTGCTGCTTTCAGTGCTGCAGTAACAACAAACGTGTCACTGTGGTGATCGACATATCTTAATAATCATCTGTGGCTCAATGCTTTTGGATGAGTGTCAGTATTTTACATGCTGCTTTTGCGTCGTAACTAGAGAATCGTATTTTTAAAAATATTTGATAGAACCCCATTCAAAACAAAGTTGTGACGCTCGGTAAACCAACAGTGAGACAGAATGTGGTAACTTTCTGATCTGTTGCAACACCTTTTGAAGATTTCACCATCTGAATATTCATAATATCAAAAGTTTTAGAGAATCTAAGGGGCAGGAGCCCATGACCTTTGATCCCTCAGGCAGCACTGCATTAAAACCAACATGATTCTACAAAGCTTATTGCTACATGGGCTCAAGAGCACTATGGAAAACCATTGTCAGTAAACGCAGCTTGTAGCTGCATCTACAAATGTTAAGACTCCACGTGAAGTTCAAGCTGTATATGGACAACATCCACAGACACAGCTGACTTCTCTGGACCTGAGCTCATCTGACATGGACTTGACACACAATGCTGCCTTCCAGACACCCATCTTTTTCAGGGACATTCCTGCCTGCAGTCCAGACCTGTCCCCCATTGAAATTGCATGGCCTGTCATGAAGCAACAAAGAGGACAATGGAGACCTTGTACTGCTGAGCAACTGAAGTCGTATACCAAGCAAGAATGACACGGAATTCCACTTTCGAAACCTCAATAATTAGTATCCTCTCCTCCCGAATGCTGTTGTTAAAAGAGAAGGTGATGTAACACAATGGTAAACATGGCCCTGCCCCAACTTTTTTATAACGGGTTGCAGGCATCAAGTTCAGAAATAAGTGTATATTGTAAGAAGTTCAGTTTGAACTTTGAATATCTTGTCTTTGTGCTGTAGTTAATTATATTTATGTTAAAAAAATTGTAAATCATTGCATTCTGTTTTTATTTACATTTAATACGATGTTCCAACCTTTTGGAATTGGGGTTGTAATTAATAAAGAAAGTAAGCATTGGTTGGATAAAATGGACCTTTTCAGGTTGACGTCTGTTCACATTCACATGATTAGATTTCACTGGGCCACTTTTTGGGGCTCAAGAGAAGCAGAACTCACAGTGAGTGTGTGTCTGTGTGTGTGTGTGTGTGTGTGTGTGTAATTACGTGACCTTGTCTTTTGTCTTGTGAAACCCTCCAGAGCACCAGCACCTGCGTTATAACCCTCTGCGGGACACCTGGGTCCTGGTGTCAGCCCACCGCATGAAGAGACCCTGGTCAGGTCAGGTAGAAAAACCACCTGAGGAAGACATACCCAGATATGACCCCAGGAACCCCCTCTGTCCCGGGAACACACGTGCAAGTGGGAAGGTAAGCATAGGTAGATAAAGGTGATTCAACAGATGTGTAAACAGGCCTGAATTACACAACAAATAGCAGTTGTTTAGTTATGATTTGAACTCTATAATTCAAACAGTTCTTTCAGGCTTTTCTTCTGTCTTGTCCAAATTCAGCTTGGTGCTCCCAAGCCCCAAGAACTGAAACCATACCAAAACTACCAAACAACATCTCTAAATGGGGTTCACTTTGGATGACAAGACACATTTGATGTGTTCTCTCTCCCATGTCTGACGCCTCTGTCTTCTGTTCTCTCCAGCTAAATGCAGACTATCACAGCACTTTTCTGTTTGAAAACGACTTCCCTGCTCTTCAGCCTCATGTTCCAGGTCCTGGTGAGTGTCGTTTCTGGGGCCGTAAAAAAAAATACTGTAACAAGGTATTGTGTTATATAATATACAATATTGAAGCAACTGGTTGCAATATCACAAACATTTGCTCAACTTTTTACTTAAGTTTACATTTTTGACACAGACTAATTTCATGCAGTTTCAGGACATTTAGGGAAAAACTAAATAAATAAATAAATATGATAAATAAATAAATAAATATATATATATATCAATGGCACAATAAACTGTTTAATCACAGCAAATAATTTATTCAAAATGTAGCACATTATTACTGAATTTTAAAACTACTTAATATTTGTTGTTGTGTTCCTCAGCTTCAGATCAACATCCGTTGTTCCAGTCTAAAGCTGCCAGGGGTGTCTGGTAAGAGCAAAGCTTCATGTCACATTTACAGGAATGATCGATGTGTGGCTCCTGTGTAGTTATTATTTGGATTGATGCGCCATATGTGTTATTTATTTAAAGGAAAGCAACATTTATGTTTTATACCGTATGGTACTTAGTCCTTCACGAATAAATGACACAAAAAAACCCAATATTACAATCAAATAAGTATTAAACACATATGCGGTATAAATAAACATATGGTTGGAATATATTCTGGGATGAATGTTTACTTTTGTTCCTTTAAAAAAAATAAAATAGGATGCATTTAAATTTCTGACTTAATTCAATCTGAACTGATGAGTGCAATCAGAGCAGTGGAGCTGAGGCAACTCTCATCCATTGTTGTGTTCATTATCCTTCTAATCAGCCTATTTAAAATGAAATCAACACGCAGCATGACGCTTGTTTACAGGACATCTCGAACTCTGAGGCACAAAACCCTCACTCCTCTCCACACACACACACACACACACACACACACACACACACACACACACACACACACACACACACACACACACACACACACACACACACACACACTAAGGGGTGTCTTTCCTCTCGGAAACCAACAGATGGAGATGTTTTGTCACCAATCCATTTCATAGAAACAGCATGGTTGATTTCAGACTGGTGATATTTCCCCAAGACCCTGTGTGTTGTTATAGGGTATATGTGCCAAATCCTACTGCTGGGAGTATGTAGTGTTTAGTCATGAAACTAATCCAGCTTTCAGATCTGTAGGGGTCGAGTTGCATTTATTCACCGTAACAGTCGACGCGCTAATCCTTTGTCAGTCCTCACTTAAACACACACAGCAGTTTGTAATTACAATATCCACAGACAGATACCTGTAAAATGTGAAAACCTGTTAGCTTGACCTCACATGGCACTTACATGTGCCACGGATCAGTAAGTCAAGTCTCATGATGGCAAAGATGAGGTCGTCTGTCTTTAGATAAGAGTTTGTTTTATCTGTGAAGATGTTTTCTGAACAATCCCACATTTAGGGAATCCTCGGATGATTCTGCCCGACAGCAGAGTTACACAACAGTTGAATAATAGATTAAATGAAAACACGGTGCTGGATGTGCTAGTTAAAAACTGAACCCATGGTGTTTAAATCCCTTGTGTTGGCAGATGTTGAAGCTGTCAGCTTTTGCACACTCTGTGCTGTGCCGTCTTTGTATTGATTGAATCTTCAGACTTCTTTTCTTCCTCACAGATTCCATAAGCGTTCAGGTGTTTTTTTTTTTGTGTTGTTGTTTTTCTTCATAATTTAGTGCTTGTTTGTCCAATTCAGTTTTCATGTTTGTGGTCCACACAGTCCTCTGGTCATGCCAAAGAAAGAGAAACTTGGGAAGCGTACTTGTTGCTACTACTTGTTGCCCTGCAGTAACGTTCAGTGAGCCAATTAGAGGGGAGACAAAATGGGAAATGGGATTGTGGTGATCTGGGTCATGGGAGACAAAAGAGAAGTGGGGTGAGGGAAAGGTTTCCTAACGACTTCTTGCATCACCCCTTCTCAGTCCTACGTTTGGTCTTACAGTAGCAGACTGATCCTAAATCCTGCCACACGCAATTTGGCAACACTTAATTTTACCAGTACCCTTGTAATTTAGTAGAAAGGAACTGTCCTGAAACTGTATTTCTGGAAGAAAAAAAATATCTCAAATTGATACACTTTTTTTTTTATTCCAGGAAAGCAAACATTTAAACAAAACATACATTTTGTGGTGTTTGAATTGATCTCTCAGTTTTTCCAAACATTCAAATTTAAATTCTGTCAAGGAAACCTGAGTAAATCAACAACCGTCCCTCAGCTGCACCTGACTTTATCTTCTTTCCTCTCTGTGAGCTTCCTCCTATCAATCATTTCCTGGTTCTGCGTTTAACAAGCAAATAAACAAATACTCAGTAACTGTATTTACTGTACTCAGAACACTTTCTAGTTTTTCTTATTGTGACACCAAAATTGCACAGTTCTCAAGAATCTTGGTTTCCAAGAACCCGATTCATTATTAAATTAGTGTTGTAGACATTATTCAACCCACACAGATAAAACAAGGCTCAAAACAGGCATGAAATATGTCGGCTGCTATGGATGGTTTGGTCCTTCATGCCCTCCTCAGGATGAGTTGCAATAACCTTTGTCATTCTCTGACTTTTCGTCTCGCTCCATTATCAGGTCCTTGATGCGCTTTCAGTGATTGTTGGAAGATAACACACACACACACACACACACACACACACACACACACACACACACACACACACACACACACACACACACACACATTAATACCAGAGTGGTTGTTATAGGTGGTAGCTTCTATAACACTCATGAACAATTCATAAATACGACCATTCCATTTTGCTCGGAGCATAAACACCAAAGTCATGTTCAATATTTGATTATGTAGCTGCTCGGGCCCCAAGAAGAGCCTACCTGTCGATACAAACCTGGTTGTTGTTAGAACCATAGGTAGGGATGAGAGCAAACACACATAGACATGGCATTCTCGTAAACACAGCCTGAGGGTGTGGGATAACTACACACACATTTGAACTGCGTATTTAAAACATAATTACGCCCCGAAGAAAGACACTGCTCTGTTTGTTTTGTTTTACTTTGCCATGGTTAATTGAGCACCAAATGTATTATATGACATACATCATGATTAAACACTCTTAAAACATTATAATATAAATGATATCTGTTTTTGTCTATGAATACTCTCTTTTTTCGGATTAAAAAGAACTGTATTACTGTATTGTGTTGTTGTAAAAATGCTGTCATAGATGTGACAGTGACTGGTCCCTTCAGAGATTTTTTTATTGTTGCTGACAAGGATGAGCTCGTTAGCTAACCCGTCCCTTGGTAATCAGTTTAATGAAAGTTAAACTCGACTCCATGAATTCACTATTTGTAACACGTGGGAAAGACAATATTATAATTGACTTACTTGCATTTTAATAAACTAAAAATAAACATCCAAAATGAACAGAATTGTAATTAAGTTTGGTTTGGTTTGGTTATGATATTATTGAGGAGTTGTCAGGCTTGCTGTTTAGTAAGAGCAATATTTTTTCCCAAAGAACACAACCAATAACCAAGCCATCAGAAAACACAAACAAAGCATTTGAAAGCGCATACCTCAGCCAAGGCTGCTTTGTACCCTGTAAACACAAAAGGGCCTGAACTGCTCATATTGAAAGCTCTTTATTATCTGTATCTTCAGTGTGCCTTTTATTCCAAGTAAAAACATATCTAATCTGAATTTAGCCCACATGTTGTAGGAAAGAAGACAGAATGATAATATTAAGACATGAAACTCTATACATATACTAGTATTTTACAGTTTAAATGCAAAAATCTAATGCCAACACACATTTTGCATTATTATTTGTTGAAAAAAAATCATGCCATATCTCACAATGTTGGAGAATGTGAAACCAAATCACCTCTTCCCCATTCAAAAGGCCACTTTCCAAAATAATTTCATTGAAATCCACAAAGAACTTCCTAAGATATTCTGCAAACCAACAAACACACTGATGAAAACATCCTCGTCGGTGGAGGTAAAGATGTCAAAGAAGACGTGGCCCTGTTTTTGAAAAATGTTCTCTGGGGAGTGAATAAATCTTAAAGAGGATCACTCTTACTTTCATCAAGTAGGCCAATCCTAAACACAATAGATCAAGGCTGCTTTTGTAATGCATTTCATGGAAAACTTTGGCACGACAGCAGCAGCACATTCATGACTTATTAATCACAACCAGAACATCAACAAGAAGACATCCTAATAAATAATGAAGTAGAGAGCCAGACGAAACAAAGACAGAATGAGAGGTGAGGAATCAGCTTCTTTTGATCAGGTCCTTTGGTGTTTACACCTTGATTCAGTGCGAGACTAAAGATTGAGTAAAATATACTTACTGACTGATCATTAGGGAGATACTTAAAGGTTTGTTGACACCATGTTTTTCTTTAATAATATCATCATAATGTCATTATCTATAGGCCTGAAATAAGTCAAAATTCACTGGAGCTATGGCTCAGGCATTCATCATCATTATGGGATGTAAAACCTTTGCATTGATTCTTTGATTGGCAGAATCATCAGATCAAAAATTCAATTTGTTCAATACTTTGGTTTATCACCACAAACCTGTGAAAGTATTGACATTCCCGTTAGCCTCAGCTTTACTTTAGTGCTAATTAGCAATGCTAGCACGCTAAACCAAGATAGTCAAAATGGTAAGCATTGTTACCTGCTATACATTATCACAACTGCATTATGCTCAGCAGATGTTTTGACAAAATGCATGTTAATTGTTTGTGCATCTTGAATGATATGATATTGATACAACACATTCCCCTCATCTTCATCTCTTTTTCAGTAAAGTCATGTGTTTCCATCCCTGGTCTGACATCACCCTCCCTCTGATGAAAAAACACGAGGTTGTAAAGGTGATTGATGAGTGGGCGGGGCTTATTGAAGAACTGGGTACCACGTACCCCTGGGTTCAGGTATGGGATGCACACACACACACATTAATACAACTATGAAACCAATTAAATTCTTAATTGATCGCATGTTGACATTCGTTGATCATGTATATTTAAATGCTAATGATCACATATAAAATGCTAATGATCACATATATATATATATATATATATATATATTTTATTTATTTATTTATTTTTTTTCAATATCAATATTGAAAAAAAAAAAAATATATATACATATATATATATTTTTTTTTCAATATCAATATTGAATGGTACCAAATATCCAGGACCTCATATGTTGAGCAAATCACTGCAGTATTTGGTGAACGGACACAGAATCCAAAACTGAAATGATACATATTGCTGTAATATCCAGCGGGTAAAAGGGCAGCATCAGACTTCTGTATATCTGTCTTGTGATTTCAAAATGTTCTTTCGGAATTCTCTCCATTGCTTTTTTTTTTTTTGCACTCAATCTAAACTTTTAATTTCATTATTTTTTTTTGAAATTTTATTTGTGTGGATTATACTGAGATTTTTTATTTTATTTGAACATGCTTAAATAGCCAGTCATGTCAGCTAGCCACTAGTCAGCTAGTCATGTTTGATTAGCTATTGGACAAATTAAAGACTGCAGAATACTGTGGACCATTTCTCTTGTCTACCAGTGCATTGCAAAGTGCTTAGATTATAGAAACAAATCAACCCAGGATGACAAAATCCCTATTGTGCAATTCTGACCCATCTCCTGTCTGTTACACTGGGTAGATGTTGGTGGTTTATGATATTGCATCTGCCTCGGCTTGAAAACAAAATCCCTGCCTGAGATTTAAAAACACCTTTGAGTGCTAGAATCTTTCAAAGTGTTCAAGAGGGAGACACAGAATCATTTGGCATCCCTAACAATTCTGACAAATGCATGACAAGTAATAACCACATATGAGCATTAAGGACTGCTTAGTCAGCTCCTCCTGAGAAGATCATGTTCTACTCGTCTGCATCAACAAGTTGTTAATATGTTTTGTCCTCATTTTGATTTGCTATGTCTTAGTTTTGTTGCTCTAAATATGAGTGAAAAAGGTGAACTAAACTCTCATAACTTTTCCTCTTTTTTTCTCTTTTTAGATCTTTGAAAATAAAGGTGCTATGATGGGCTGCTCAAATCCACATCCTCACTGTCAGGTAGGAAATATAGTACATACACATTCATTTGACTCTGTCAAGTATGCAAACACTGGGCGAGCAGCAGTGGCGACTTGTGTTCCATCAAAAAGGCTGCTCACAGGGTTCTACAGCGTTAAAGAAAGAGAAAAAAAAAAGTTGTGGGCCTGACAAAAACATTTTAAAAAGCCTCCTTAACTTGAAATGCCTAAAAAGGGGAGAAAAGCCATCAGCTCATGCATAATAGACAGAAAAGGTGAAAAAGCTAAATTTAGCAATATTAAAGAAGGTGAAAAAACACAATTCCTGTATCCACCCCTTTGTCTGGATCCGGTCCAGTCCCCCCCACAAGTTTTCATGAAAATCTGTCATGTAGTTTTTGTGTAATCCTGCTGACAGGCAAACACACAAACCAAAATCCTTTGGAGAAGTAATTAAACCTCCTTGAAATGGACATGCTTTTATCACAGAGGCACAATCCAATTTGTGTCATTGGTCCAATTTGCACATCTTAAATGCTGGTTTTTCATTTTCAACATGACAATCAAGTTGTCATGTGTTAAAATGAGTCGGACAAGTCTCAACATAGAAGCTGTTATTTGACCCTCCAGAAACCACCAGTGACTGTGTGCCTTTTTGCATAAACCAATCACTATTTGGTCGTCCTCTTGTCGTTTCATGCCTAATCAGTAAGGTGATACAGGCAAGATGAAAAACATGTAGACAGACAGTCTGTCACTTCACTGTGTGATGTTAAAAAAAGAGCACAATTCAGAAGGATAAGCACAAAAAACAGAAGGACTGGGGCCGACAGTGATATTTTGAATTTTAACCAGCAATATTGTAAAATAATATGATAATATCTGCTGTCTAAATGATGTATAAAACAGATGAAGGTTCTTGAACTCTAAAATGAAAAGATGACAACCGCTGAGAAATACACAAAAGAAGACAAACCCATCAGATGTGAAAATCCTTGTTTTCAGCCTTAGCATAATACACAATGTTCTGCAACATTTCCACAAACCCAGAGCAATCATTTTTCAAGCTAATGCTGTGTATCATTTGGTTGCCTGATGCCATAACTGATGAGAGGGAGTCAAAGAGCGAGGGCTGAAATCGTGGAAGGTCATTAAAGGCAACACGAATAGAGCTGCAACTAATGAAAAATAAAACTAAAAGTTCCTACTTGGTCATTTCTGTCTGAGTCACGTCAGATTTTCTTTGACAGTGGTCCTTATTTAACACTGAAAACAACATTTCCCATGATGCCATGAATTTATAAAACAATGTCTTTTAAAAAAAAATTGCTTTGATTGAGAGACGACATAGTGGCAGACAGACAGGCACTAAGACCCACTTGAATCCATACTTTAATATACACATTATCAGTAGAGGGCAGTATGTGACCTCAGAATAACATGGTTCTCACACACAGTCGATATTACATGACGTGTTTCCCTGTTCAAGACTGTTATTTATTTTTTCAGAAGGTTGCCTTACAAAGGTAGAGTAAGAAGGACGAGGGAATTACCAATAAACATGTTTCAAACCCCCTACAAGAGAATATATGTATTCAGGTGCTGTCAAAGTCTTGTTTGTATTGTGTAACTGCTGCCAGATCAAAAATATG
Organism: Chaunax sp. Z400; assembly: GCA_037577475.1. NCBI lineage: Eukaryota > Metazoa > Chordata > Actinopteri > Lophiiformes > Chaunacidae > Chaunax > Chaunax sp. Z400. The sequence continues at coordinate 2,401,755 of CM075199.1, forward strand.
TTTTGTTTCATGTGGTCCAGTGTTAAAAAGAATTCAAACTGAAACCCTGATCCAGGCTTTGATGGACACCCTTTAAAAGTTTTAGCAGTTTTGTTTCTTGGTTCTTTTTTCACGCAGACCCAATTTCCGTTTCCTAAAACATCAAAGTCCAAGAAAAAGAGTCATGTGTGTGTGTGTGTGTGTGTGTGTGTGTGTGTGTGTGTGTGTGTGTGTGTGTGTGTGTGTGTGTGTGTGTGTGTGTGTGTGTGTGTGTGTGTGTGTGTGTGTGTGTGTGTGTGTGTGTGTGTAGCCAGACAACCCCTTCAGGCTATTAAGTTAGAAGCGAAGATCTAAAACTTTGACGAATACCAAACTGAAAATGTAAATCTTGTTCTGGAGGCAGTGTTGCTTCTGATAACTTTGGCCTCATAGGAACAGAGCTTTATGTTTTTTTGTGTAAGTGAAGGAAGGAAAAGTTACGCCTCTGGAATAGTAATATGCATCTTTATGTAACTAGCCCAAAGTCTATGCAGTATTAATTATCTTAAGTGCTCAGAATATGTTTGGAAACATTTGCCTGTCAGGCGTGGATGGTTATTGAGTTCATATTTACTTCATAACTATGTGTTTCAACTCAGAAGATGAAGTTAAAAGGACCGATGCTGTCATAATAGCTGTTACGACTGATGCCTGCGATTTTCCGAAGCTCTGTCTTGTGGGAATAGAGCATATTTGTTTTTCTCCTGTGTATTATCTTTACTTCTCCGTGTGTTTTTCTCTGAATCCACAGTCTGTCGCTAGATCGATGATAGATCAGTGTATACAAAAACGCAGTTGTACAAATATACCCACAGCTGCAGATGTTGACGGGCGCACAAATATGTCCACATAAACTGTTGTGCGTGCCTGGAAGCATGCAAGCATTAACTATGTCTGTGTCTCTTGGTCTTTCCAGGGTCATGATCATAAACATGGTACAGCCTTATAGTTGATATTGACAGACCTTTCATATTAAAATTACACTAAGCCTCTTACTGCTTCCATTGCAGTAATTGTGTAGAGAAACCTATAAGGCCTAGGGCACAAATGCTAAAAATTTTACAATTATTTTATTGGATTTTCCTTAGAATTACCATATTAAGTATTATATTCTGAATTTAAACCCAGGAAAATACAGATATGTGACATGTGCCCTAAAGGCAAGGGTAGCAGAACACTAATAAATTGCATGTATTTAAAAAAAAAAGACAAAGCTCCTGATGAAGACGACTCTTTGGACATTTCCCACATGAAGTTAATGCATCTTTTTTTTTACCTGTTGTAAAGCTTTGGTAAGAGGCAGTCACATTGCATTCTGGGTGGAAAAAAAGTGGAGAAGCATTTAATCAAAATATTGCCATGCATCCTGAAGCAGTTCTGCTTAAAGCAGCAGAGAACGCCTCTGATCATTACTTTGTTCATAGCCGATTGAATGTAATTGGAAGAACTACTCCTGGTAATACAAATAAACTGCAATGGGTTTAAAATCTCTCTGACAATTAAAGCAAAAGGCAAAAATGTCTGAAAGCAGTTCACAGTCAATCCTTGACTATAGACAATATGCATAAATAAAGCAAGTAATCAAACTAAAGGCCGAAAGAGAGACTGCTGACAGCTATATAAACACACAAACACCTATGTGGCACACTTTAAGACTGTTGACTGCTGCGTCCCTGCATATGTTTGTGACCATTAGTTTGAGCTCTAATTATGACAAATCCAGATGTAAATACCTCATATTCAAACCCTACAAAACTTGTTATCTCAGGTAGCCATTTTTTATGCAGCAGTGAGTCGGGAGTCGCATTTTAGGCATTCAGCGCTCTTCGCATGCTTTTAAAGCCATTAAAATACCATGAAGTGCAAGCATAAATTCTCCGAATGTTTGTCGCGACGCTCACTGTGGAGCATAAAAAGCTTTCCGGAATGCAGCACAAGTACCTTATGAAGCTCATTCTGCAGCCTAAAAGTGTTTTTCCCCCAAAGCCTGATTGAAAATGAATTATGCTGTTTGCGGAGGTGAGTAACTCAGACGAATGAAATGACCTGCAGTATCTCATCTGATTTAGACTGTCTTCTTCTGGCTTGTTTACTTTTTCAGTCACAGATAATACCAACGTCTCATTGAGAGTAAATACCGTCTGCTGCAGAATGACAGTTGGTGGCAGAAGGAAGTTTCAAGAATGTGTTTGTCTCAGTCACGACAGCAGCTTCAAACTTGTAATTCTGTGTGTAGATGTGTTATCAATCTCAATGAGGAAGCACATTTTGAATGCGAGTGTGTTGTAATTGAGTGTGACTTTCACAGTATGATGGCAGCATTTTCTATATAATGTTAATACAATTATTTATAATGTGACGTATTTGTTTCTCTAATTGTAAGTGAGGTTTCATATATTTTACATTGTGCAATGTGAATCCACCATAATCTTAAACTTCTAGTGTTACATTACAAAAGTAAATTACATATTCTTATATTATTTCTCACTATCTCTACATCATACTATTTTTTGATATACGGTACTTTTTTATTCAAAAAGCATATTTTATTTTATTTATATTCGTATTTCTATCCACACAGACATAGTTTTTTATTAGATTCTGTACAGTACGATGTTTATTTTGCCAAGACTTTTTTGAACTTGTAATTTCTTTATTAATTTAACACCTGCTGTTATGTGGTACAGCTCTTTTTTTTCTTTTCCTTTTAAAAAAAAATCAATGCACATGGCTACATTACCACCATACCAAAACATGAAGACAGATGTTGTCACAATTTGGGGGCAACAGGGATGAGGACCCAAATACAGGTGGGATATGCAAAAAGCACTGTACTAAGAGAGAGGTCAGGTATCAGGCCCATCGAATTCAGCAGTGTGTGAGCAGGCGTTGTGCAACAGGCCAACCGGTCCAACAGAGCAGGTCACAGACGAGCTGAAATGAAAGCCTGGGGCTGCCAGGGAAAACCTACTTATTGATCTAAAAAGTCTGAATGAAAAAAAAATGAAGGTTTTGAAACCCAGAAAACTCTGCACCTGTGAATCCTTTACTGTTTGATTGGCGTTGCTGAAGTACACCATAAAATGACTGATTTAATGAGGTCATTTTTTAATGTGCAGATTCCTTGTTTCCCTTTAATCCCCTTTCAAAGTTAAGAGTAGTATAAAAACACACATAACACTGATGTTTTGTTAGATGTCTGTCTCATCATCGTCTGTCTTATCTTCTTCCTACTTCCTGTGGCATTATAGGTGTGGGCCAGCAGCTTCCTACCTTGTGAGCCAGCTCTGTCAGACCGCTGTCAGAGAGCCTACTATCAGAAGCACGGAGAGCCAATGCTGCTACAATACGCCAGACAAGAGGCTGAGAAAAAGGTACATCTGTACACATATACACACAAAATGCTAATAATGTTTTAAAAGAACAATTAAAGCACAATTTCTCCCTCTGTAGTATAGAATTGACTGTTTCCCCAGACTCACCTATAGTTTCACTGTCAGGGATTTTTAGTGCTGGAAATTTAGATGAAATGAAACTTTCATAAATAAAAATGAATCTATCATTCATTAGGGTCAAAATTAATCACAGCATTGGTGAAGAAAATCTATATGTATCATAGGAAGCTGTACAACAAATCTTGCATCCCAGCACATAAAGGTAAGATCCAGTAAAATCAATATTACCTGGCTTAAAGGCATGCTTTGATTTACCCCACGGAGTCATTGTAGCTGTAGGATAATGGTTCATAACAAACCTCAGAGGCTTGCTTTAATGCTCTCATTCCTCCTCCCTTCATCCATCTACCCTCACCCCTTTCCTGCTGTACGTCTCTCTTTCTCTTGCTGATCCCCCCCATCAACATCCTTTGCCTGTCTTTCACTCGGTGAAGCATGTGATTGGACAGCAGAGACACTCATTAGCATAATACTGCAGCATCCAACGTCAACCTGTGTGAAGATTAGTAAAACAAACTGTGTGAGTGGCTAATTTTCCAGTCGTGTGTGTGTGTGTGTGTGTGTGTGTGTGTGTGTGTGTGTGTGTGTGTGTGTGTGTGTGTGTGTGTGTGTGTGTGTGTGTGTGTGTGTGTGTCGTCTAACAGAGCACTGAGCGCATTAAGCAACCCTTGAGCTGTAAAGAGATGCCTTATTTAATACATTGAAGGTTATACTCAGGTTATAACGCTCAGCTAAAACCATTCTTTTGACTTCAGTTGTGTTTAAGCAGTGATAAGCCAATCAAACATGGTGACAGCATTTTACCTTACCTTTCCAATTTACAAGCAAGTTGTCCTTCGAATTTGAAGTGGTGAAGGGATTGGTGGTTTTTGTCTTGGTCCAAAAAAGCAAAACCTCCCAACACTTGCAGTATTAGGAACAACTGTATTATTATTAGACCAAGGCGTTTCGGCTTGTGGCCTTCATCAGGGTCATCATAACACATGTTTCCTACATCCACACTAATGTGGACAAAAAGGATTTTTATAATATAATATCCAAGGTCCTTAATCCTCATTCCTCTTCAGGGAGTGTGTGTTTGTGTGTGTGTGAGAGTGAATTTATGTTTGTGTGTGCTGGGCACACAATATATAATATCTGAGATATTATATATAATATTATATATAATATCTCAGCATCTGAGCTTTTGCACCCAAGTGTGACGTCAGAGGAAAACAGCCATAGTGTTAATATGGTTGATGAAAAGCCTTCACGCCATTACTTTGAAACATTCCATTGGAAAAACAGACTAGACAAAAGCTGTTAGCTTAGCTTAGCCCAAACAAGAGGAACCAGCTCACCTTAATCTATCTGAAAACTAGATGTTGTATACATTATATCTTCTTTGTTTAATCTATAAAATGAATTAAATATGTTTTGTCAAAGTAAGAACAATAGCTTCCTCCCTGGATTTCATCTCATCGGATATAATTTCTGCAACAAATCACAGACCTCATTTTTGTTGATTAGCCACTTCGCGCACAAAGCTGAAATCAACTTCTATCTTCTACCCTTGAATCAAAGCTGATTCTTTTGAATTACCAGGGAAGAAGTGTTTAATTCATCTTCAAGAATGGTTGGAGAAGGATAATGAGCGTAATGACGGAGTATAACATTAACCATGGTTAGAGTTTGAGCACAAAGTAGGACACAAGCCAAGATGGAAGGAGTTGGTCAGAGAAGGGGAGAGAACAAAGTGTGGAGAGAGGTGAGCAAGGACAGGAACAGAGACACACAGAGTCTGTGTCTGTGTGTGTGTGTGTGTCTGTGTGTGTGTCTGTGTGTGTGTGTGTGTGTGTGTGTGTGTGTGTGTGTGTGTGTGTGTGTGTGTGTGTGTGTGTGTGTGTGTGTCTGTGTGTGTGTGTGTGTGTGTGTGTGTGTGTGTGTGTCTGTGTGTGTGTGTGTGTGTGTGTCTGTGTGTGTGTGTGTGTGTGTGTGTGTGTGTGTGTGTCTGTGTGTGTGTGTGTGTGTGTGTGTGTGTGTGTGTGTGTCTGTGTGTGTGTGTGTGTGTGTGTGTGTGTGTCTGTGTGTGTGTGTGTGTGTGTGTGTCTGTGTGTGTGTGTGTGTGTGTGTGTGTGTGTGTGTGTGTGTGTGTGTCTGTGTGTGTGTGTGTGTGTGTGTGTGTGTGTGTGTGTGTGTGTGTGTGTGTGTGGTTGTGTGTGTGTCTGTGTGTGTGTGTGTGTGTGTGTGTCTGTGTGTGTGTCTGTGTGTGTGTGTGTGTGTCTGTGTGTGTGTGTGTGTGTGTGTGTCTGTGTGTGTGTGTGTGTGTGTGTGTGTGTGTGTGTGTGTGTGTGTGTCTGTGTGTGTGTGTGTGTGTGTGTGTGTGTGTGTGTGTGTGGGATAATAGCATTAAAGTTTCGAGAAGAGTAGAGTTGACACTAGACAGCTTCTCATGGGGACTGACCTTTATAAAATCAGAGTGGTAGCAGACGTTTGTGTGTGTTCAGGTGTGTGTGTTCAGGTGTGTGTGTTCAGGTGTGTGTGTGTGTTGTGCATCTCTTTTTACGCCTGTCTCTCTAAAGCTGGGGTTAGGACCCTAAATTGCCACACTGCAATGTCTGGATGAGTTTGAATTGGGGTTCGGCTGCTCGGTGACACTCTTGACTTTGAAAGAAAAACTTCCAAAACTAATTGAGCTTAAAAAAAAGAAGCTAATGTTCTTTTAAATCTGCAAGGTGTCTGTTTTTGGATGTCCTCCACTTCCTCTCTCTCCTAATCTGTTTCAGTCTTCCTCTCTATCCTCCTCCTCTCTTATTTTTCCATTTTTATCCTGCTCCTTTATATTCATGTTGGAGACAGCAGAGGATGAATACAGTGAAGACTAGAATTGCCAAGGCCCAACAATCGTCTTTAATTCAATCAATCCTTAGCCAAAAGCATAACTCATAGCTCTGTAACCATGCATAATTCAAGGTTACTACTATCAGCCAAACATTTAAATCTGCTGGATCCATGTTCTTCTTTTGATTTGCACCAAATTGCACACACATATTGATAACATCCTCTACACACGTTTGTTTTCATCAAGATCCAAATCATTCCCTGAGGAAAAAAAAAAAAAAGTCAAAAAAGCCCTAGTGTAAAAAAAAGTGAAAAACAAATGCATGATCCGCCCCTTTATCCAGATCCCCCGAAAATATAATGGGTTCCATTCAACCCATCCTCCCACCAAGTTTTATGGAAATCTGTTTTGCGTAATTCTGCTGACCAGCAACCAACAGACACGGGTGGAAACATAACCTCAGTGGAAGAGGGGAAAAAAAGATATGATGAAGGTTGAAAGGGAAGAATGAAAATGAGGAGGAAGCTGAAATCTTGACCAGAAAAAAAAGGAAGGAAGGAATTAAGTATTAATTATTTTTAATATTTAAAATTAGTGTTTTCAATCAAATCAATAATGAGTAACAATATAACCCAGATTCCAGATACTCCTGATACTAGACTTTTCTTCCTTGCCTTTTATTTGTTGTAAGGAACAGTTGAGCTGTTATTGCACCAGGTACTAAGTAGAATCCTGAAGAAGTCCAGATCATTAAAAGAACTGGGATTCTGTGAGATTAGTCTGTGAAATAAGTGTTTTCCTCCACAGTTAAACTCAAAAGCTTTCCCTGACTTTTGGCACTAATGCCTGGAAAAGTTTGTTCAAACCTCTAGTAGATTTAAAACCTCTCTTGGCTTTGGCGTCTCCTAATTTATAAAGACATTTTTGTTCGTTTGTTGTTGTTTTTTTCCATAACAATGACACAGCATAACGTATAAGCGACGTCTCCATTATTGGAAGATGTGAAAATGCATGTTAAACCAGAGAAAAAGGACCATCTGCTGCTCTTGAATCAGACTCTGAATCAGAGTGAGTCATCATTCAGCTGCACACATACTTTATAGTAGAAGTCAATTCAAGTCGAGTAGAACTTCATTTGACCCAGAGGGGTAATTGGTTGTGCAGCAGCAGCAGCAGCAGCGATAACAACACACATTCTCATACATACAGTCAAACACGACAATGCAACAGTAAGTATAATAATTCTGCTATAAATACATGGAGGCTATACGCTCATAAAACCAACAAAAGTTTTAAAAGAATATTTAAAAAAGACTGGCTTGGACAGACCCTCCACTACTGACCCTGTAACACACGTTTATGCTCTCAGGCCTTTACACACCTACGTTTCCATTTCAGGTCATGATCAGACTACAGGAGTTTTCAAATCCACACTGAAGGAGAAATTTAACAGATCTTCAATCTCAAACATGCACACACACAAACAGAAGATTTGAAAAATAATGGGGTATCACATACTGGAGAAGCAGCTGTGTAGCACGAAGAACATGACTGACGAAGTTACTGAAGTTTACTGTTGCTCGGCAGCACCGTCACCTGGTAGCTATAGTGATGTCACTTTGGAAAGTACTGGTGCAATTATCCAGATTTGAACTCCTATCATATCATATATCAAACACATCTATAAAACACCTCATGTGTAATGTTCCTTCTCTGCACATTCAAAAACGTTTTGCCTTTTTTTTTTGGTCTCTTCTCTAGGAGCGTGTGGTGGTTGAGAGTTCTGATTGGCTGGCGGTGGTTCCCTACTGGGCAACGTGGCCCTACCAGACGCTGCTGTTACCACGACGACATGTCCTCAGAATCAATGACCTGACAACAGAGGAGAGGGAGGGTGAGTGAGTGTGTGTGTGTGTGTGAATATCCTGAATGAGTGAGTGACTGAGAGTGTAATTAGCCAATTAAGACTAGCTTAAGGTGACTCAGCAGGGAACCTGCAGGTTTGATTACCAAGTAACGTGCATTTGCATGTGTGTGTGTCTATGTGTGTGTGTGTGTGTGTGTGTGTGTGTGTGATATTTCATGAGCATTTCCTTGCACATTCTAACTTCCCAGGGGAGGAAACCCATAATGTTGTCCCCTCCGTGAACCTTCAGTGCATAGTGTTTTCCAAATCAGCTCTGCAATACTATTTAAATTAAAAATAAATTACTGTACACCTAAAAATGACATCCAAACTCATTATAACCTCACATCATTGTCTGTTGAAAATATTGTGAAAGGTACCTTTGTTTCCAGTCACCTTCTTACAATGTAGGCCAGTGTATAAATTAATGGATGCTGTTTAGTGCCAAGCCTTTCCCTATAGCTAACATTATGCTACATTGGAGTTTATGGTTATGGCATGTATTTCTCCCTGTCAACTCTCGCAATATTACACAGATTATAAGACTCCAGTTTCTTCTTTATGATGTTATTAGTAGACAAGTATCTCAAGATCTTGTGGGATAACCTTACCCCTCCCTCTCAAGGACGAACATCACTGGATCTGTAAATTAACCAAAGCTCATTTAGAAGACCTCCTTTGACAGTCAAGAGTCTGTTTAGCTCATTTCGCTCGTGTGTTAGTCCCACGGCACACAGATTAAAGGATCAGTCTGAGAGATGCCTCATTGCCAGTGTTCAGCGTGTCACGCTTGACATTGACAATGAATCAACACAGAATAACTCATCAAAATCAGCCTCTGCAGTCAGTTGATGCTTTTTTGTGGTCTGAACAAATGACTGATTCAGAGCTTCTAGTCGGGGCAGCACAGTGGTGTGGTGATTAGAAGCAAGAAAGTTCAGGGTTCGAATCCCAGAGTAGAGTTTGCATGCTCTCTCTCTCTCTCTCTCTCTCTCTCTCTCTCTCTCTCTCTCTCTCTCTCTCTCTCTCTATATATATATATACACATATATATATATATATACACATATATATATATATATATATACACATATATATATACATACATACACACTCACACATATATATATATACACACTCACATATATATATATACACACTCACATACATATATATATATATATACACATATATATGAATAAAAAATATTTTATAATGATAAAGGTTTGATCTTTTCAATTTACAGCATTTGTGTTTTCAGATACTTTTTTGTTTTATTTTTTACTCTTACGTGTTTTTCTTTAGCTCTCTTTCCTTGTGTCTTTCATTAATAAGAATTCTAACTAATTAATGTCCCCCACCTCCTGCTCACTTTCCTCCCTGATGTCTCACTGAGTCTCCTTCTTCTGTCTGTTTATCAGGTTTGGCTGACATTATGAAGCTCCTGCTGACCAAGTATGACAACATGTTTGAAATATCTTTCCCCTACTCCATGGGCTGGCATGGTAAGACAACGTTTAAAAAAGAAGGGATTCTGATGATATATGATACACTGTCTGAAGTCTCTGTTGTTGAGTTACAGAAGGAGAGAGGAGCAAATGTGATTTATGGAATTATAAGAATTAAATGCATGAAGATTGATTGATGATTAGAACCCAGAGCTGCTACAAACTGGCTGTTCACATATCAGGTCACCTCTGAAATAATTCATTTTAATAAATGAGCTCCAATCACAGCAGTCTGTGTCATAATCTGTAAAATGCCAGTCATTAAATATGTGAAACTGAGCCTTTTCACAGTCAGGATTTTATCATACTTCAAGTGTTGCACCAAATTAAACTGTAATGACAAGAGCTAAAGGGATGCATTCAAATCCTTTTGCACCTTGTCATAATTTCTTTTTCCTCTCTCCCTCTTTCCACACTTTCCTCTCTTCATCCTTCCGTCTCTTCATCCTTTCCTTGGAACTCTAAAGATTTGATGTCACCTAAAACCACTGCTATACACACTCAAGACACAACAGCATAGTTAAAGAAGTGTGGGGAGGAAGAAAAACTCTTATTGTCTTGTCTGTTAGAAAGGCATTCATTTCCATATTTATTCATTGAATGTTTTATCCCCTTGGGGCAGTGTAACAAGCTGTAAAAGCACAGCATTTGCACTGTATCGCCTCATAATGTTGTTTTAGTTAACACATTGGTATGCTTATTTACACATTGAGCATATAGGCCTAGCATTTGATGCTGGGAGAGAAAACATGCATGCTGTATTTTTAGAGCTGTTTGCTGAAAACAGCTGCCTGCTGGGAAACAAACAAAACAATGGGCTGGAAGACGCTAAAACTAAAACTAGAGCTGAGGCAAACTACAGAGTCAGGTGATGATTCTTTGTGGGTTCGTCACCATGAGTGACACCTTTCATGTTACACATAGTCTTTAGATTCATTGCTAACATAAATAATATTTATTAGAGCAACTTTAATGTTGTTTTACTCAACAAAATGGTTTTAATCTTTTTTTTTTGCTGGGTATTTTATACTCAAATGAAACGTTTCCCACCTTCACAGTTATGTGAGTTAGATTCTGTCTCTCCTGCCTATCCTTCCAGGTGTTTGCTGGATTTTTCTTCCAGGGTATGAATCACAAATGTATACCCATGAAAAATATTGAATAATAATAACTTTATACAGAATGCAAGATTTTCTTTTTTTTTTTTTTTTGGCTTTTGTTTGCTGAACTTTGTTCAGGCGCTGCTGTCGAGAGAAGATCTTAGAGCATGGGAAATAACCAAAGCATCAGATATGTGCATTTTACATAAATCTATCTTTATTCAAACCTTAATAAATAAAGAGAGATGTTTTATCTTTGTTCATCCTAATCAATATTAAAAACACATCTATGCCTCCACGTCATTCATTCCAATGGGTCTTTACTCATGGATGCAAACACTCCTGTATTAAGTGATGAATCATCTTTCATCTTTTAAAGGGACCTGAAATCACATCAGTTAGAAACACTGCAGGCTTCAGACGTCAATATTAAGATGTAACATATGTAACACAGTCTGCATTGAGGTTATAATGCCACAGAGAGTTAGTTGTATGGGGATATACTTTGTCAACATTTAGCTTTCTGAACAGTGCGTCACTTAACATAAGTTACTGAAGGATTGAGATTAACTACAGGAAATGTTCATGGCTCTGAAATAAAAATCATAATCCTTTAAGTATTGTAAGTGGAAATATTTTTTACACTAATCTAAACTTTACTACATCATGTAGAAATAAAGGTTTTCAATGCTTATTGTAGTTCTTCGTCTAGTTCCATGGTCCTTTTACCGTATTTTTCATTGAGTGCATGAATCCTTCACCCGTTCTCCTTCCTATTACTTTTGCAACAGTCACAGGAAACAACAGAACCAATAAGAAGTTAGGAAGTAAGTGAATAAAAGTAAGTAAAGCGGTGAAATGTTACCTTCACAATAAATATGAAGTTGCCTTTTCATTCAGACAGAACATGCAGAGTGAAGCAGACAATTCTCAGACACTAACATTCAAAATACGTCTATTTTGCATCACATCAGTCAAGACGTGAGCCAGACAAGTTTTTAATTGGCATGGTGTGATGAAGTAGCAGCACACAAAAGGCTGTAAACTTTGTAAACAAAGGTGATGAACAGCCGTGGAGACAGCTGCAGCTCAGCGGAGGCACTGGGTGATATTTACCTTCACTCAGATGGAAATAGAATTATCAATTGTGAGTGATTGAGTAGCATCTTGCAGACAGACTTTGCAGAGGGCAGCGATGCGATGAGTGATGCGCGACAGAGGAGAGCAGTGTCATCACGGCTGAGTGGTCATGAATGAGCCTTGTATAAGTTAAAGGTTGCAGGTTCAATCCCCTCTGCAGCTATGTCCTGCACAAAGAAGAAAGCTCACAGATTGTGCAATAAGAACACCTTAACCTGGGAATATAAACGTGGTAGATAAACAAACAAGACAACTTGTAAGTTAGACATACCTAAAGTCTATGTCTGTGCTCAAGTGGCCTTTTTAGCCATGCTAGTGGTGTTGCTTCATGGATGGAAAGACGGAAACATCTCAAAAATTATTGGATGGATTGCATTGATAGCTCCCAGATGATGATGGCGGGGTTGTTGTCGGAGTTTTCCTTTAGTGCTACCATGAGGTTGATATTTGTGGTTAATATTAAAACATCTCGACAATTTATTTAAAAAAAATTTTTTTAGACGCTGTTTTAATCCCACAGGGGGAAATTCTTTCTCTGCATTTGACCCATACTGAGGAGCGGTGGGCTGCCTTTACGGCGCCTGGGGAGCAAATTGGGGTTCAGTATCTTTGCTCAAGGATACTTCGGCTTGTAGACTTGCAGGGGCTGGGGATCGAACCAGCGACCTTTTCGTTCCGTGAGCTACGGCTCTACCTCCTGAGCCACAGCCGCTATTGGTTGGGTTGCCTTTAAACGTGGTACAGACACAGAATAACTTTTACAATCCGTTGTCATCTATAACCATTATCAGGTCAAGTGTTGTCAGTGACCAAATACCTGAAAAAAATAATAACATTCAGAGATTTACTACATAGTTAATGCTAATTATCAACTTGTAGCATGCTAACAGGCTAAACCAGTGGTTCTCAAACCACTGGGGGACCATTGAAAATTATATTAAGGTTAAAGGTGTCCGTCTATACACAACGCTATCCAGGGCCTGCACCTCTTGCCCAATTTCAGCTGGGATAGACTGTTTGATAAATTGCTATTTGATCATTTAGAGAGGATTTGAATTGTTATTCTTATCATTTTGAAGTTAGTGATTTTCCAGTGGCATTGGCTAAAATCTCTGGACGGGCACCGAAAGCTCCTCTATACAGGAAAAACCCTTGAACTAGTGATGAGGTTGAAATGAATGTTGTTGGATTAAATGTACATCTCAGTCAGTAACAACTTCTAGATGTTAAAGAGATGCATTTCAAAGAATAAAGCACTCTGGCTGCATGGACATTTACCACCTGCCAGTCTGTCTTTCAGTTGTTTGTTGTGGTTCAGAAAAGGCAGCAAACATGAAAGATGGTTCATAAAAAGAGACAGATGTAACGCTGAAATTGTAGTCTGAAGAAAAGGACAAGAGGGCATGAAAGGACACCGACAACACCTCACTTTCTACTTTTGATTTGATTTGATTTTGTCTGATATCAAGACTTTGAAGTAAAATGTCTGTCTAAAAGTTGCCTGTGGTGAAGGTTTTCTTAGATAGGTGTTAAAACTCAGAGGTCACATTGTAGGAATGTGTTGGAGGTAATTGGCAGGTAGTTCATATTTTCTGTATCTGATGTTTTTCCCCCATTTTCCCCTCAGCCTTGTGGGAAAAACAAAGAAGTAAACACATTTTGGAGAATTTCAGGGTCAAAATGATCTTTAAGCAACTAATGATACCATAAAATTAGGCCTTTATGGAATAAAACAAAACAAACAAGACCAGAAATTGCACTAATATTGCACACATGGCCAATTAACACCTTTTTTGAGTTTTCAGGCTACACTTACCTGTCAAAATAACTCCTGAATAGTTTTGGTTTATTAGCATTATTCATAACATGAAAGGAGTGAGTGGAAAGTATCGAGATAAAGACAACAATAAGAAATGAGGCAAAGTTAATATTCAGATTAGTATCAGATACCATTCCTCCAATGAATCAATTATTTTCACGAGTCAAGTGTTTCATGTTTTTTTTTGTACCTATTGTTCTCCATTGTTCTTCATGAGGCTGATAGGAAACATCCAAATGCTTCTCAATTAGTAGAAGAACTTCTCCTCCCAAAATGATGCTGTTATTTAAACTTTAACAAGGCACTAAAGTAAAAGATGTGCTAAAACATAGTGTTTGCCACACACAGACACACTGACCACATCATTTTGCAAACACACACACAAAGACACACACAGACCTGGCCCATATAATGAGTTGCGTTATCCCACCATCTGTGTTTGTGCTTTATTTCATCTCGTTAGGAAGCAGCCAGCCTTTATCCGAGGTTTGGCTTATTAGTGGCAGTTTGGAGATAAAAGTGGTTGGATGGTGTTTGGGTCACCTGGGAAATTATGGATAAGCTCCAACTACCTGCTTATTCCTTCAGGGGGGGGAAACACGCAGCACATTAGAGACTGTATTAACTGGTTGGATGAAGGACTAGGACACAAATAGAGACTGACTTGCAGGCGTAGAGAATTATTCACACCGATGCATGAATTGCAGTATAGTGTATATAAGAAAGTAACATTCTGGAAAATGGAAGTGTCAGATATACAGTATACCGTATAATGATCTGTCTCTCCATATGACACCGTTAGCATTGGTGGTCCCCTTTCCAGGAATACCTGAAACCTTATCTATCTAAAATAAAATATGCATTCGCTTACATGTCACAGACATGCAGCAGAAGAAACTCATAAACAAAAGGACAAAAGTGGGAGCCCTAATTGTCTACTAATGGGCCTAATCTGTCTCTATTCATTCCTTATCTGGACTCTTCAGCCTTTTCTTTGTTCTTTTTCCTTTTGCCTTCTGTTGTCTCTGTCTGCGTCTGATCAATCGCCATCTTCAAGAATCTGACGCTAAAGGAAAAGCTCGTTGTGAATGCAGTGTTTGCAGGGATCGATTAAAAAAAGAATAGCTTCTTTTTTTTTAAGCGAGAGAAGTTTCCTTTTATACTTCTCATTATATCATTACCTTATGCTAAGATCAGAAAGCAACACAGGCAACAAAGAAGGTATTTAGATGTTGAACACGGTCTTCATGATAGGATTTTTAGATTTATGGTGCACTTTTTATGCAGTAATATGCAAATTTAGTCAAGTTGGACATGGAATTGGTGACAAATTAAGAATGAAACCCGAATTACAGCTGAAAAACATGACGGATAAAGATTCTTCCATACAGGGAGTCGTCCATACATGCTTCACAGTCGCTGAGGCTATGTTCACATTACAAGCCTCATTTCTTTTCTCAGATCAGATTCGGTTATCTTGACGGTTCACATTCTTAATTACACGTGACCTGTATCTCTCTCTAATGTGAACGTATCTGCCGTCTGAAACGGCAGGCATGCACACATTGATACCTTTTTGCACGCCTTTATGCAGAGAGCAGCATGAATTCTGATCTGACCGTTCTCATTCATGTCACATGGCCACAAAGCTAGGACCACATATGAAAGTGACTCAAATTTGAAATTTGAAAAGATTGGATTTGTTGTGTTCACACAGCCCTGAGTAAAATCAGGTTTATACCACATTAAGGCTCTGCCTGGTAATGTGAGCATAGCTGAAATCTCAACCTACAGCAACAACAAGATTTTGCCAAATTTCATCTCTTTTTTTTTGGAGTCTAAAAGGTGCAAGAAACATAATTCATTGTTCTTGTGATGCCCGTTGGAGCTCTGCATCCTGAGGCACCTACCTACATACGTACAGCCCTACATTAACAGCAGTGGTCTGGTCCTCTGATCGTGATTTGGTGGTTGTTCCTTGTTCCTTAAGACTAAAAGAAACTGTGCCTTTGAGTTTGTGGCTTCTAAACAGTTCTTTTGGACTTCAGATCTAAAGACGCATTAAATAAGAAACTCAAGAGCACCTGTGTTTATTTTTTCCTGTGTAATTCCTCCTAAGTCTGTTATCTGTATTGCCTGAGGTGCATATGCAATGTTCTTTTATTTACAGCCTTAATTTAGACAAGGAAAAACCTCTCAACTGGTAAGAAGGAACCAAATTGCATTATCATTTCAACAGGCCTCTCTTTTTTCCCCCCTCTCAGTACCAGTTGACATGGATGTCCATTTGAACCCTAGGTAACAGATGATACACAGCAAGGTTGTCCTGACCCAGGCATTTCTAGGTCCTCCACCAAATCCTTTATTATTTTCCACCTCAGAGGGTTTTTATTGATTTTACACCATGGCATCCTTCTTTTCTAGCCTTGTTTCATTCAGATTAACACTAAAACCTAACTGGTAATATTGCATGAAGAAGAAATATTGATGCCTGTTGACCAGACACATCCCACACAGTTCCCTCCCAGCTGTCATCTGGAAGTATTGGATATGTTCGATCTGCTCAGTTCAAACACAGGTTTCGAGGTGTGATTAAGGTTGTCAGAGCCTCAACCTTCGCCTCGGTGAGTAAACGCGGTGCTGTCTCTCCAGCTTAATGTCTTCCTCTGTTTATCCAGGAGCCCCGACTGGTCCTCATTTGAAGGAGGACAACTCTCACTGGCAGCTGCATGCTCACTACTATCCTCCTCTGCTGCGTTCAGCAACAGTCAGGAAGTTTATGGTGGGTTATGAGATGCTTGCCCTGGAGCAAAGGGACCTGACGCCTGAGCAGGTGAGGAACGTTAACATTACACGGGTTTAGACAGTACAAAGACTGACTTGTAAATTTCCCCACTGTGGGACTAATAAAGGGATATCTTATCTTATCTTATCTTATCTTGTGTGTTCTGCAATAGACAGTACATATTTTAAATACATGTGCCAGGATGTATTTTGATGCATATTTTGGAGCTTTTTGCAGTAAGAGTGACTGCAGAAGTCATAACTGCTGCTTTTGGTATCAAACTCTGATCTTTAGTGTGGGGATGCATCTTAACGTTTTGTGTTAGTCATCTTTTAATTCTATTAATATCTATCTATCTATCATTCTGAGATATGGTGTTAGACTTTTTTTCCAGCATACCAATCATAACACAAAACCAGCATTGCGGTGAATTATCTCTCTGTCCATGCGTTTGACTTGAAACTGTGTAAGAACTGTTTTTTTTGTTGTTTTTTTTGTTTTTTTGTCTAGGCTGCTGAGAAGCTAAGGAACCTGCCAGCAGAGCACTACAAAACCAGAGAGAACCAGGAGAAAGGAGGAGAACAAGGGAGAGAAAGTGGAGGAAAGTAAAAGTCACGGTGAAACAACTTGTGTGATGGTCAGAAGACCAAGGGAAAACTTTGAAGTATATGGGGGGTGTATTATATTGTGTTTCAGAGGGGAATAACAGAATAACGTTTAAATGTCATGATGATAATTGTAACGTATTTCTCTGAGCGGGTGCAGCATGTTTAGATGCGTTTCTAAACACAGGACTTTTACTCTTACTTGAACAATATACAGTATATCTATATATTTGTAATATATTTTGTGCAAACAAAGCAGGTGCTGGGCTCCTTACTGCAGTTATAAAATGGAC
Organism: Chaunax sp. Z400; assembly: GCA_037577475.1. NCBI lineage: Eukaryota > Metazoa > Chordata > Actinopteri > Lophiiformes > Chaunacidae > Chaunax > Chaunax sp. Z400. The sequence goes on from CM075199.1 coordinate 2,419,205, forward strand.
ATCAAACAAAATATGTCCTCCCATGTTTTAGGGAGATTATGAGAGAGCATTATTGTTTTTCTTCTTTCTGCTGTCCGTTCATCTTAAATAACAACATGTTTTTGTGTTTGGTTGTGTTGGAAACCTTTCAACAACAAACAACACAATGGCTCATTTGTGACTGAAACGAGCTCCTTTGTTTCTTTGAAATGCATTTAAATGTAAAGAATTCCTTTGACAGCGTCCAGCCTCAAAGGTTTGACAGAGCAGTGCCTAATTTTATGCAGAAAAAAATAAATGATTAACAAATAAACAGATGTCGTATAGCCTGCTTGCATTCACAAAGTCGATATTATCCTGATTTAGCATCATATTTACTTTTATAGGATTCTATTTAGGCGCCTCCAACGGTGTCTGTGAACATGAACACCATATTCAGAGTTTGAAATATTTATACCAAGATGTGATCGAGTTGGAACAAGTCTAGAGCTAAAGGATATTAAATGTTCGGTGGTATGTATGCTGCTGCACCGACAGATGTCTATTCCACATATACGACCAAACAAGAGGTAGAGAATAGGGAATAAGGGAGTGATTTTGGGAGAAAGTGTGGGTTTGAATATTTCAGTACCATGGAGAGAGACACATAGAGGCTGCTGTTGTTGACTGTTTAAGCACCATGGACATAGACTCAGTGAGGTCTGAATGTTTCACAACCTTGGACAGAGACTTTGTGTGCTTAAGGGATGTGTTCGCATTTTTATTCCAAAGCATCTTAATGTAATAATAGGTACATGGCCATACGTGCAGAGAAAGGGTTAATGGCTGCTGTAATTGTTTTCTGTGGCCATACTAGCCAGAAAATGTCATTAGAAGTGATGTGTGACAAAATGCACAATGTTTGATATGTAAAAATGTATCATTCTATTGTTTTACCCGCATGTTTTACATCAACACACTTCAAAATGGGACGTCTTTGTAGCTAGTATGAACAGAAGGCTTTATGGGTATGTGAGTAGAAAAATGATTTGGTAAGTTTAAGTTCGACTACCGTATATCACACTACTGATGACGTATTGTGGTTTTAACCCGGCTGCAGGGAGATTCATCAACGAATCTGGCTCATCATCTTGGTGTCAGTGTCTGTCCAACACTAGTGTTTCAGTGCGACACACACAACCGTGCTGCAGAGATGTCAAGTATTACAATGGAGCAAATATGGATTTCACACTGTAAGTAGAATTTACAGTTCTCAGGTGGGTATGTCCATGAGTGTGTGTTGTAATGACATCATCATAATTAACCACGAAATATAAAATGAGAATCTAAAATTAGAACCACTGCATTGGTTGTAGAAGAGGGAATTAAATGACTACCTTAGACCACAGCAGCTGAATGGATAAAAACAAGCTGAACATGCACATGTGCTTGTTGGGCTATGATTGTAAACCATAGCCGATATGAATAGGAAATTAAATCAGTTCTTGCCACATTAAATGTTGTGCGCTCTCACCGTGACAACAGCAGATGGTAGTGTTGCTTAAAAAGTGAGAAACATGAATCTGTTTTTTTATTTGCTTATACCAATACCTTTAAATGCATTCTCCCTCGTTTCTGTCAGTTGAACTAAAAGCTTCCATACGCACATTTTCCTCCCTCATCAGAGAGGTCAAGTACAACTAAAGTTAATAGTATAGTGCTGAAGGACACTTCAGCAAAATGTGTGCACTCACACAGCACACGTGTCCTGCAGTGTGTAGATGGGCTTTTATATCTGCTGTGGTAATTCTCAGTATTTATATTCAGCTTCATCCACGCATGGTAACGGTGTTAGATCATGACCTGCTCCTCTTGACTACCTCATCTGAGATTATAGCCATTATTGGGCAACAGCAGTGATAGATAGCCTAATGTATAATTAATAAATGCAAACGCTCAAATGGATGCATGCAACGCTGTGAGGAAACTATCATTTCAGGACTGGGCTGCAGTGATGTAGAAAGTATACTTATAAGTATACTAAGCAGCAGAATAAAAAGTACAAAGTATTTCAACTGGGTATTTATGAAAATATAGTTTTATAGTCTGAATTAAATAGAGAAAATCTACATTCTAACAACACATATTCAGAAGTAAGAGCACACAGAGATAAGCGTTTAATGTAATGTTGAGGGGGTTTTGAGTTGGAGGTAGAGTTAGCATGAGGTTGGTGTTTGGCATGTAGCCATGCTAGCTGTGGCTAAGCATAGCGGTGAAAGCTCTTCTCACCATTATAGAAGCACAAACCTGTGTGTATGTTGTTTATATTTTAATTATAGTCCGATGTTAAGGATTGGTATGGACCATATGGCCGTTTCTCACAAAACTACTTCCTCAGCTTTGTTTCCTATCTTCCAGGAAGTCACTGACATCATTTTATTCAGTATAATATTCAAATCAACTTGGACAGACTTGCAGGGACCTGCAGGATTCTCAATTTCAGGACGCAGATTATTTTCAGTGGGAGCACCGAGGTTCCTTGTGTGTGTGTGTGTGTGTGTGTGTGTGTGTGTGTGTGTGTGTGTGTGTGTGTGTGTGTGTGTGTGTGTGTGTGTGTGTGTGTGTGTGTGCACTTACACATTGGGAGCAAATTGAGGTTCAGTGTCTTACCCAAGAACACTTCAACATGCATCGAACCATGGACTTTCCAATTAGTGGTTGACTCCTGAGCCACAGCCCAACCCAAGACCATATTCATGATGGCTGTGCTATAAGATACAAGAGAACTGATTGGTCAGTGGCTGGTGCTCGAACAAAACCTTCTCCAGAGGACATTAGCTGACCCAGAAAATTCAGAGTTAAACCTGAAGTTACCTGCTGTTGTCCTTTCCTGTAAATACCGGGTTGTTTTTACCACAACTTGACAGATGCATATGAAGAAAGAGCAGTTCTGACTTCTTGTTTCTTACGGTTGCATCATTTAGTCTGGACTCCCCTGTTTTACTTCTCCCAGAACAAGAGATAACCTTTGGCTCATTTCTGGCCTCCCAATCCCACTTTCAGCACATATGGATTTCACTGTTATCACTCAGAAATAAGCATTGTGTCAGATCGGATTTGTTAAAGGAGGAGCTGTCAAACAAGCTTCCTGTGTGCAGTTCACCTGACGTGAACTGTGATTTCCAGTGACAGCCTTTTTACTGTTTTTGCATACATTTATTCTCATCCCATTATTTCATGTAATGAGTCAATGAGTCTAGAATTTAGAAGATTTTGTAAATATGTTTTGCTCCTTTGAATAATCTCAAGTACATAATAATATTACATCATGCAAAGAGAACCAATTTGAATTGAATTCATAATGTCTAGTCATACTTATCCATTTGTGTTGTTGTTGAAAGTAATGCAAAAGTGTGATCAGTAACATGATAAAGTGCCTTCTTATTACAAAATAAAAGTAAATAATATTTAATACATTACATTTTCAAGGCATCTTGCCCAACAGTGTTGTTTGTGAGAAATCAAATCTATTTCTCTCGGCTTTTATCACATCATCTTTTTACTGATACACCAACTACCCCCCCCCCCCCCCCCCCTCAGGCAAACGTAAAAACTTTCTTGCAGTATGTCAGCTTGTTTTTGGAGGGGGTGCTCGAACATGAAAAAAAGCCAGAAGTGCCAGGTTGCAATGATGTATATCGGCCACACACACACTCCCCACTTTCATTATTTATACTACTTCCAGTGAAGCTTTCTCCATAAATATTAATATTGATCCTGGGTTTTGTTAAAATATGTGGTTGAACAGTGAAGATGTACAGGTATAGTTTGCAGACCAAGAGGTTTTTTGAGGCCATGGATGTTGTTGAGATGATGTGTGTGTGCAGGAGTGCATATCCCTTTTTATATACTGTGACAGAGCTCATTCATTCGGGTCAATATTTATCCAGTCCTCCAGACTATGTGGATCCTCCTCTCATCTACTTCATCACTCCTTTGGGACTCTGTGTGTAAGTGTGTGTTTGTTCAAGAAATATATTTCTATCTCCAGACAGACAGTGAGGAACATGTGTTTGTGTGTATAACCCCTGTGTATCTCCTCACTGGCAGAGGTACGAGGATGCGCTGGCTCCTTTGCCAGATTCTTGATGCTTGTCTTTTTCCAGCACCGTGCTGGTAGAGAATTGTTCTCCCAATGCAACAAATGATGCCAAATGTGCTGTATGAAATCTGATTAGTAAAATCTTCATGTCTGCATTGTAACAACCTGTTGTTTAACCAAAAAAAAGGCTACAGAAGGAAAGTTATTATAACACTGAACGACTGATCACAGAGGGTGAACACCTGTATAAGGGTCAAATAATAAAATACACTGTGAAAATTACTATGAAATAAGTTGTGGTGTTTTACACAGTATGTATAGTGATAATTATAGGTTGAATATAAGGTAAAGGCATGAGACGATGAGGGTATGAGGGTTAGGTTACAGCAACATACACCTGGACAGACCCACACGCCTTATTTATGAAACCACTGTACAAAAAAAAGGAGTGCATAGCTCTGTCAAGGCCAGATCGTCAAGATAGATTTGGGGCCTCGCGAAAGTGCCATGGCGTATCCTCTCATCAGCTGTTTTAGACAGGAACGTCTGCACCTCCTCAATATAGCGGCTGCAATAACAAAAAGTTACGGCCGCTAAAGTAGCTTCGCTGTTTGAGCGTGGTGGCCATTGACCTGTGCTGTGCAGGATACTCCGTGCGTGCCGGGCGTTGACCAATCAGTGGTCTGTAAGGCCTCACCTGACCTTTCAGTACCTCCTCGGTTGCAGAGCAGGTACTAGTTCAAAGGCGAGGCGAGTCTAGTCGAGGTGGTTCTATGCAGTGGAAATGGGGCTTTAAAAGGTTCTTTCTTGCCCAACCCTTCTACCAAGTTTCATCAAAATCCGTCAGGTTGTTCATGTTTTATAGACGGAAATGTTGAAGAAACGTCCTCACAATGGAGACCTGCTGCTGCTCAGCGGGTATGATCACTGTCTTCGTTTAGCATGTTAGCACACCGCTAAATATCAGGTACAACTGAAGCTGATGGGAATGCCATTAGTTTTGGAAGCATCAAAAATGACAGATGAGAAAGCTGACCCCATTAGTACGTGCTGGATAAAAAAGTTAATGGATGACCAAAGTTAAGTCTGTTACAATTCATCCTGAGGCGGACATGAATGTCTGCATGAAAGTTCTGATACGATCAATCCAATAGTTGTTGATATATTTCACTAAAAAAAACCAAAAGTGTCAACCTGCTGGTGGGCCAGAACCAAAATCAGAAGGATTCATTTATGTCATGGCAATTCATCAAATAATTGTTGAGATATCTCAGTCAGCAGTTCTTTACTGCTCAAGATGTCTTTATTAACTTTAATAAATATTTCACGTATAATAGGCATTTAAAAGAGGAAGAATTTAATATTCAGCTAAAATATTCTTTATCAGGATTGTGTGGTTGTGCTATGTTGGGATAAAATAACCAGCCAATATGAAATTGCTATAAATAAAACTGTATTATCTCTCACACTGGCATAGTACTGTCAGTCATACTGGTCTAATTTGCATTTCCGATATGCTAACCTTTTTGGTTCACTGAGGTTGTGACAGTCAAGATAACATAAGATTTATTAGAATTTTTAAGCAGAACTTCACTTCTCTCCTCGCCCTGAGACAGATGCAGGCAGCGCTAACAGCTCAGTAGACTCCAATTAAAAGGAGACGTGAGCGAGCCTTACTCCTACTAATCTGACATCTCACTGGGTGCTACAGATCTTAAGATGAGGGATGGGGAAGAGAGCAGGGGATGTAAGGACACCACAGAGTGGCTTAAATCGAATGTGAAGAAAATAATTTAAAACATCCACCCTCCACAAGCTACAGCCTGAGAAACGATCATAGTCATAACATGGCCTCTGTGACATAATTCTAGTCGCAATTTAATGTTATGTAAGACTGTTTATCTCAGAACTATTGTATTAAATTGCATTATATCTTAGAATGTTCCTGCAATTTGTTCATAGCTCAGTGCCCCATATTTCTTGACATTTATAACAATAGCATTCATTTGAAGTCGTGTTTCTGTAAGTTTGTTGTGTAGGTAGGCTGCTGCACGTAGTGCTGTATAGTGTTTACAGTGCATTTTACAGAGCTTTGTCTTTGCTGACGACAGGCCGTTGTTTCTGCTATACGACAGCGAGTGAACATTTCAAAATACACATATTCATTTAATTCATTGCTACAATAAAAATACCATAATTACATATTATTTGCATTGTATATTATTTGCATATGTACTTCTATTCGTATTTCAATGCAAATAGTCTGTTCAAAGCAGAGATATCAATCAGGAGGTGAAGTGTTTTCTGATGTAACACAATGTATTGAAATCAACAGGAATATTATGTATATTAAACTTTTGCACATTTTCATACAGTCTTAAGCATTAGGGGTGAAGTGTAAATTTAAGAACCAACTCGAAATGAAAGAGACGTTTATCGAAATACCAAATGAAAGATGGATAAGAAGCCCTAAGCATATAGACAAAACAAATAAGGGATTCAACATGGAATTTCTTCCAATAATTGGAATAATTGGACCACACACACACACACACACATAAGTGGGCATAGTACATAAGTTGGGCTGGGTGATGTGCTTCCCCCACACCTACAGCTCAGTGGCAAGAATAAAATGTTTGCATTTTACATTGAGCTGACTTTCTTATAGGAGAAGGACGTTACTGTTCGAAAACAATTCAACTCACAAAACCGAATATTTTTAATGAGACAGCGAGACATTATATTTGCATCCGTCTGTTTGACAAGTAAAATCTCTATGCTATGAGATTTTGGTACATGTCAATGTGGCAACAACACCAGCTATTTTAAATATATTACAATCCAGAATCCTGAGGTATAGCTCTAAAAATATAGGGGTAGCATATCCCTAGTTTAACCACCAATTGTCAATATACTGTTTGCTGTATTTATCTTTGGCCTTAGCTCAGTTACCCTATAGCTGTGCTTTGACCCTGAGATAATGGTTACGGGGGGGATTCGCCAGGGTCAACAGAGCTCAGTGTAACCGGGTTCTGCAGCCTCTCAGACAGAGCATTCAAGATCAGTGGGGGCTTGAAGACAACAGATACAGTATAGAGGTGGTTCACAGCAGCTCTGACGAGGGCCGTGACTCCAGAGATGAGAAGACGTGCTGGGTCGGCGGGGGACAGGAGAGAGTAGAAGCTGCAAAGCAGCAAGAGAGACTCGTGCATTAGAGCAGGCGAAAACAGACAGAACCACTCAGTTAATTTAGGAATTATTTCAACCAAACGAGGTGATTGTGGGAAGAAGTGTTTTTGTGAGGTTTAGTTCATATATATATTGTTTAGTGTTTCTCATCTTAGTTCAGTAATGGAGAGAAACTTGAGTTCATGTGTTAAGTTTTATTTTTCTGTTTTGTAAGGAAAATAGGTGAATACATCTCTCAGTTAAAACTGGGGGAAGTTATTGGACCAATGTCTAGAGGTATGAAGCGGCAACTTAAGTAGATATGGCTGCAAAACAACACATAGATGTCTGACATAATATCAACACTTTATGCTGGTTCATTTTTTGACTGTTTTAATTGAAAAAAATTGTAAAACTAATGAGACTGCTGTCACAAGACAAGATTAAATACTGAAGTTGAATCAAAAAGGAAAACAGCCCTAAGGTTCAAATCAGACCTTCCGTTGTGTTGCATCACTTTTTTTTAAAATTCTCACATCAAAACACAAGCTAGCTCTGCCTTGGAGCGCTATTTCAAATCAGATCAGCAGCAGAGCTCAAATGAGGCAGAAAACTCTCACAGTTGACTCCTGCAACCACACAGTAGTGGTATAATGTTAGTACACAGAGTGTTTTAAATGGAGAGACTCTAGGTAGCGAAAACTAGGATTAAAATACAACCAAAACATGATTACAACACCAGCACAGCACCATCTATAAAAATCAGCTTTGTAAACTCAAACTTTATTGCATGCATCATTTTCTTGTGTCAGAGTTTTTCGGTCCAACCAGGACAACGGAGGTCCAAGAAGCGGCAGACATCAAACGGGCCTGAAAACTTTCACAGTTGGGTCCTGAAGTCGCGCACTGCTGGTGCCGGTTCATGAACATGAACAAAGAGCAGTCGTTTTCACGGCGTACAGTGGCTCTAGTGTGACAAATAAAGAGAGAGCACTTTGAAAACAAGACATCCCAGAGGCAGTGGTATCACTTAAACTGAGCTGGAGCGCTGCACAAACCCATGACGTGGCCTACTTCTATGTACTGATGTCTGCAACGTGTAGAGCAGAGGTGTGACGAAGAACAACAGATGCAGTATACCAGACTTTCAGTTCAACAACATAAACAAGGCATATAATAGGTAATAACAGAGAATCTGTGCATTACTCCTGTGAAATGAATTCCTCCATTAGCACTGGAGCATCTGTTAAAATGCTGATGAGAGAATTTCTTTATTTTTAAATGGCAGACTAGATATTTGTCACATATCTTGTATGGAGTTTGATGTACCCTCCCCTTTCTTCATTTCTCTCATCTCCATCCCTTCATCCTCAAAACTATTCTGACTTATAGTCTCCATTTCACTTTCCACCATCTCCCTCTTCTATCACAGCTTCCTTATCTTCTCCCCCTACACCACCCCAGGATATTTATCAGTGCAAGAGCTGACTAAGCAGCTGTTGCCGTATTTTTTATTTTTTGACAAGAGAAACAGATACAATCGATAGCCCCATCGGGCAAAGTAGGAGTTTCATAGCTACCAGGAGAATAAGCAAGCAGATGGTTCTCAGATGGAATATTAGCTGTTGTAGCTCGATACAGACCAAGGCTCCTTTAACTCCACCTCATGAGACAGTAGAGTTTACAATATTTATTAGTGTCTGCACGGTAAACAGGATAAGCATTCAGGTTTATCTCAGAATCTCCATACTGTCAATAGAGAGAGGGAGATAAATGTTTTAAACTGGAGAGGAGATAAACATGTCTTTTTCCACTATCAGATGTTTTGAGAAAAAAAAAAGACAGAAATGTTACTTTGTTACAATGAAACACAGACACACACACACAGACACACACACTGAGAAGCTGCAAGTGATAACCTCAATGCTGGTCAAATCAAGATAAGAAAGATTGAATGCCGTAGGACTTCTGGAATAGGCCTGCAAGTCTTTGGACAACAAGAAAAAAACAAAGAGTGTTTATCCCCTTTGCCAGAGTGGTGTTAAACAAACAGTTGTTAACCTGTGCTGTCTGCTGCTGTTATTTGGATGTTATCTCACAGGCCACTCTGTGCTGGTGATTGCGCCATTTATAGTCTTGTAGATTTTATTTTATCATAGCGGTCCTCTGCAGCGAGCAGATGGAATTTTACCCCATGGGAACAATCTGATTACAGCATTAATTCCAAAATGTAAATCTGTCCTCACTATACCTGGGAACGAAAACTTTTTCTCTCATATAAAGAATGGAAGCCCACCCGCTGTGAGGGGCTCCCAGATTTATTTATCAAGTGAGGCGACATGTCGGCTTTAACCCTCCACCATCCGGTTTTCACCTGGTGTGATCAATAAATTTATACGTAGGATACACTAAGCAAACATTTCTCTTGATGGGATTTTTTTTTTGTCTATCTTTCGATGTGTTTAACTTCCTTTTTTTTCTCTGACACCCAGTGCGACAAAATAAACACACGCAAACAAATAAGGACTTTGGGTAAATTGTTCTCATTGTAAAAATGAAATCTGTTTCCTTTTTCTTTTCTTTTTTGACATTTAGATTTTTATTTTGGAAAAGCTGTCATTTCACTTTCAGTCACAATACATAGTTATATATTAGAACAAATGCATTCACATAGCATTGTGCAAATTTATAAGGGGAAAAAAAGGAAAGGCATGCATTGCATTCAATATCCATGTTACAGATCAGCTCTGCCAAAAGTTTTCTTTTCTAATATTAGTTTTAGTTTTTTAACAATGGAACATAGAAAGCAAATCTTAGAAATTATACAGTATAGAAAGAAATAAAAAAGGGGGAAAAAGATAATTTCTATCCATTCCTCAATAGTGGATGGCTCTGATTTTAGCCACTTCCTCATGACGGCCTTTTTACTTGCTGCCTTGAAGTATTTGTACGTTGTATTTAGTCAAGTCTGTTTCATTAAATTCTTACGCTGTGAGAGAAATGTGAAATTGATCGTATTCATGCAGCCGGAAAAAAAAAAGAAGGTTTGCTCATAAATCTGTCAAAATCCTTTTAAAGAAAAAGCAATGGCGTTTCTAAGGTAATTAAAAAGCGGTAAGTGTGCAGAGGTAAAATAAGAGAACTGTTTATCAATTTTAATGCAGCAACAAAGAGGAAGCCAGTCGTCAGAAACTAATTATTTTTCTCAACTCCAGGATGTCTGTTTTATACTGTTTCTGTGACAGCATGCCAATATCCACAGATATCCGATGTGGCACAGAGACAAACAAACCTTTGCATAAGGTGACCGAATCTCTGCTGTGGACTCTATTAGTCCTCATCTACCTCATCAATGAGTAAAACATCTCTTCCCTCCACAGAGTGAGGAGGGAGCAGACAAGGCTTCAGGCAAGATTCTCTGTGATACATTTTAAGAAGCAAATTCAGACTGTGTAACATTTTGTCTCCAGTGAAGCCGGGATTGGTTTTTATTGCAAGACATATTTCTTCTTCCTACAACAGCAGCTGTAGATGTCAGGTTTTGGTGTCAGTCCCTCACAATCAAATATGATGTGCATCTTTCTACACTGATGATTTTGCATACATTAATACAGGGCGATATTTATTTCAATGGCAGATACTCAGATATGATTGTCTCAAAAGATTATTTTTATGGCATTTTGATATTTATTGTCTAGCTGACTGTTGAGATCATTAGGAAATGAATTAGAGGTGAGATACTTAATGTCAAAGGTCAAACTGAAATGATTGGCCAAACAGTTACACAAAGACCTGACAGTGTTAGCACGACTCACTTCATCTTTATTTTAGACATGTTATGCCGTTGTGATTGCATATTTTGCAAACAAGTGTGCAAACAAGACTGCAAAGACAGTGGAAATCAGTCAAAGCAAGCCTGCAACCACAGGAAAAATATAAAATAATGATTGATGGGTATGAAAGATCAATATAAGAGACTGCGTTTGTGAAGGGAATTAAATAACAGCAGAAGGTTGGGAAATGTATTCATATTTGTATTCCTATGTATTATAAATACTGCCATGTACATTTACATCTACCATTTACATAAAAGATGGCACAGCAATAACTGGAATGAAATAAAGCTGCAATTTTACACAGCTAACTTGTCAAATGTGTGATTATAACATATACAACATGATTAGTTGTAAGAGGTATTTTGAAATGATGACATTGATAAAAACTGTCAAACTCCATAAAGGCATTTAACATTATGAGGACTAAAAGATGAGAAGGCAAAGACAAGAGGAGGAGAGAGTGACGGCATTGTGCAAAAAACAAAACAACACATTTATTTATGTTGCATGCTTCATAGAGAGACACACAGACTGGGGGATAGAAGAAGCAGAGAAGAAGAAATGAAATGTGACCCAGAGAATGTGTGGCTGATGCATTAAGTCTTACTATCATGTCATAACATTAAGTGTGTGTGTGACCCACCATTCAACCCCTTTTTTGACTTAATCAATTTGTGAAATATGCCGCATTATGAAGTTGCTCTAATTGTCCTATTTCTAATGCTCTCACTCCCAACTTGACAAATACAGCTCCACTTACCTTCTACCATCAGTTTTGCTGGTGCAGGGCTCTGCCATCAAGTTAGCAATAATAAATATATATATAAACATTACTGACAAACATATCACATTATTATCTCATTATGATATATGGCGTGACTTTTGGACTGTTATGAATGTCAAATGATCACAGTTTGGTTTAGGCACAAAAACTACTTGGTTAGGTTCAGAAAAATATACATTGGGTTGAAATAAGTACATTATGTTTAGTTATGTAAGTAACCTATGTATGTACAGTACATTAATGTATAATACATTAATTACACATACATTAATTAATGTATAATATACTAATTTAAAACAAATAAACTTTAACATTTAGTCACACCACACAGAGTACTAGAAAAGTGGTCTCCCATGGGAAGACCACAATTTTGGAAAACCACTCACATGGGAAAACCATCTTAATTTTTTAAATTAAAAATAAATTTAAAAAAATAAAAGTTATTTTCTGGGCAAGGCTGACCAGGCGGTTGTATTTTACACGTGTGGACTGAGAACGGGTTGGCGGTGCAACTGCTGATTGAGTCTCTACATTTACTGCAGCTGAAAACCTCCATAGTATAAAAACCATTACATTTTCCCACCATTACATTTTTGAAGTCACAAATTTTGCCCCAATCTATCTACACTCACCCTGCTTCCAATTTAAAATAGACCAAATTCAAAAGCGCCTCTCCTGTAAGAGTATACTGTAATTCAATGCACATCCTCACACCATCATATTTTCCTGAACTCATGGATAACACAATAATTCAGAGACTTATTTTTATATTGGTCCATAATGTAAAGACATGGTTTCAGGAGTATAGGTAGGTGACATCATACTACCATCAAGTCCATAGAATAAATACAGCATGTACCTTGAACCAGATAATCAATAACAAATACCTCAAAATATCAATAAAAACATATAAAAGCTTACATGCAGAATAACGTGGATTATGCATTTACACTTAGGTTCTTCCAAAGGCCACAATTTAACTTTTTTTTTCTAAAACTGTGGTGGTTTTATTCATATATAAAAGTAACTTATTACAATTTCTTGCATCACAGAATCAGAGCAAATAAATAGCCAGATTCTAATATTGAACCTGTTACATGCTCCTCCCTACTGGTTAGAGGCTGATCACATGTCTCATTGTCCTTTGTTCCTCCCCTATTCAGGTGAGCTTCATTTGCTCTGATGGAGGGAACAGCCCATAAAAGGATGGCAAGAGACCTGCCTCTTCCTCTCTCTTCCTTCTCCTGGGTGGAGAACCTGCAGTCAGTCAGGAGGCTGACTTTACGTAGTTCATGCTACTTGCATCTTATGTTTGTTATATCCTGGTGGGTCTGGTAGTCCTGTTTTCGTGGCTTCATTTCCAGGTTAGGTAAGACTGTGTTTCCTGGTTTAGGGTAGAGGGCTAGTGCCCAGGTCCGACGGCCCTATGTGCAGGTTGGCCTGGGTGGCTGCCCTGCTTTTGTTTATTTTGGCCGGCCCACCAGCTTTGTTCATTTGTTCATGAGATGCTTGGGTTGATTGATTGTTTAATGTACCTGTGTTGAATAAATCTATGTTATCTTCTTTAAACCAAACCCTGACTCTTTAATGTTGGTCCTCCTTTTGCGTAAAGGTAGAGCTTTACTGGGGGTCGTAACAGAACCTCAAAAAAAAGAAAAGAAAAATCAGTAACACCAGCATCCAGTCTGATATACAAGAGTTCCCCCAAACCTTTGAAAGCAGCCTATCCCAGCTGACTTTGGGCTGGAGGCGGGGTTCACCCTGGACAAGTCGTCAGGTCATCACAGGGCCACATAGAGAGACAAACAACCATTCACACTCAAATTCACGCCTACAGTCAATTTAGAGTTACCAATTCACCTCTATTGCATGGTTTTGGTGGTGGGAGGAAGCTGGAGAACCTGGAGGGAACCCACGCAGACACTGGGAGAACATGCAACCTCCACACAGAAAAGTCCCAGGTCCTCAGGTGGATTTGAACCCAGGACCTTCTTGCTGTGAGGCAACAACGCTAACCACTGTGCCACCATGGCATCCATTTGCATATCTATTGTTGAAAATTATGCTTAACAGCATGCTACTTTGTTTTATCAGCGCAGGGTGAAAAGCGGTGCTAAAACTGCAAATGTAAGGAAAGGCTATAGGTTTGAATTGGGCTACTTTGGCTCGGTTAGTTGAAGTTAAAAGATCATCAAGTTGGTGTGATTTTTTTTATCCAAAATGCTGTTTTGTTGATTTTTGTGTGTGTCATAGACACACTCTATTGCATGATTTTGTTTGGTGTTTATGGATGAGACAGATTTTTATGTTTTCTAGAAGTTTTGATTTTTGTCCTAACTACCAATAGTGACGGCAGAAACACATGTTTTACTAGAATCCAATAACAGTAGTTTACATGCAAAGACACAGGTCGGTTAGTGCTTAGTCAGTCTGTTGACAAGTGCTGGGAATTCAATCTATACTGACTCAATTTAACCTCCACAGTGGACATTATTGACCGGGAGAGACGACCCAGGTCTTAAAGTCCACCCAGAAAAGTATTTTTCTTTTTGTTCCTACTGTTGGATGTTTGAACTTCACATTGCAGAATGATGTGTGTGCAGAGGTTTACTTTGGAAGGCTGTTGTTTTCTGATGAAAGTGTCAATTTTATCTGTGTTCATTGAGAATTTAATTCTAAGGGGTGGACCTATGAGTATGATTTTTAGTTTGGAAGCCAATATTATAACATCCGCAAATGGGATTTGGAAATTTGACTTTGCAGTGAAATAGGATACCTCAAGGGCACCTTACCTGTGTATGTATAGCAGCCAAATCGTGCCAAACAAACTGTGGTCTGACATGACTAATTTTGCTGGGATGTTAAAGAGTCAATGATGTTGTCCCACACTAGTTCTTGTTTTCCAGTACAAGCATAGTCCTTCCTGTAGTCCTTTTTACGAGATTACACAAGTTCAAGGCAGAAGCTGGCAGTAAAAATGAAAACCACCACAAAGAGAGGCAATTGCAGAGTGCAAAAATACGAACACTGATTGTTCTCAGATTGGAGAAAAAAAATCCATGGATAAGAGAAGAACAAAGTCCTGCACACTCTCCTTCAACTTGCAAAATATCAGGTATTTACCTGATGAAAGTATTTTGCAAGTTAAAACACAGTGGTCAGTGTGTAAAACCTTTAGCATTAGGTTAGCTTGACTCAACATGATGAATCTATTTAGAAAAATAGACAAATTTTCTTCTAATTCTACAAAATACACCATACAACGGTTCA
Organism: Chaunax sp. Z400; assembly: GCA_037577475.1. Lineage (NCBI taxonomy): Eukaryota > Metazoa > Chordata > Actinopteri > Lophiiformes > Chaunacidae > Chaunax > Chaunax sp. Z400. The sequence goes on from CM075199.1 coordinate 2,434,323, forward strand.
TTCAGTCGTATTTTTGTTTTTTAAGGTCTGAAAAGAGGTGCTCATACTGTGGGAGGCCTCACACTTGCAGCAATGAAAATTTCTACTTTCTTTCTGGGTCAAAATCTCTGATTTCATTTTGCCCAGACATTCAGTCCATCAAGGTGAGAATAAGCCAATCAGTGCACCAGCAGCCAGTCTCCATCCAACAGTGTGTCAACAGCAGATAACTGGCCACACTGCCAGATAGCAGCTGATGGCCATTGAGACAGCTAGCCAACATCCAGTTAGCAGCCACCTGGCCAGCCAGCAGGTGGTGACCAGTCCCTGAACCAACCAGACACCATCAGACAGCTTCCAATCTGTCAGCCAGGAAGCCAAGAGGGAGTCAACCATACCACAGAAGGTTCAGCAGAAATGTCTCCAAGTCCAAGAGAAGATAAAGTCAGTTTTACTTGTAGACAGGCTTGGAAGGGGATGGCTGTTTGAATACCAATGTGATGTTTTATGTTATTACTATAAATAAAATAATTTCAGGGATGAGAAAGCATGATTTTTTTATAGAAGAAAAACATATTGTACATTTCACTTTACCATGAAAAAGTTGGGATTCCTTCCAAAGCATAAATAACTACAAATTTGTGTCAGAGGACAGAGATGTCCCCGCTTCTGGGAAAAGTCTATTTGTGCAGATGTGTATAGACTCATCATAACAGAACAACAGCAGAATGACGTGATGATCACAAAAGTGGAAATGTGCCTAAAAATAAGCAAACCGAAAGAAGCAATTATGAGATGCACACCGTGGAGGCCCCTACAAATTCAGTCCTGTAGTTTTTGAAGAGATGTGGACAGACCATACCCTCATTAAACCTGTTATGTACTACCATGGGTAACCAATATATGCCCTCTTTGGTTGGGGCATAAAAACAAAATTCAGTCATTAAAAAAATGTGTTCCCAAGTCCATGTAGTAACAATATCCTTTACAATCACGTGTTTCACAAAGTGATGAACATCCCTACTTGTGAACGATGGATGTCATGGTCCTATCACCTGTTACCAATCAAACTGTTTTACCTGTGGAATGGTCCAATCAGGTATTTTGGAGGGTTCCACAACTTCCCCAGTCTTGGTGCCCCTGGATTAAGAATAGCAAATTATCACATTCTATTTCATTTGTATCTTATAAAGTGTCACACCTATTAGAGAAATGGGGTTGTAAGAGCATAAGTTGATTAAACACTCAATATTTTTTATGGACTGTACTATTTATTACTGGCTTTTATTTTGTAATACTTGACTATAATAGTTCTGTGTGATTATGTGTTGCTGATTTTAACCTTATCTTGTATTTTCTTTCCACCACTTAAAGAGATGCACTATACAAATTTCGTTGTAGTGACAATGACAATAAAACATTCTATTCTATTCTATTCTATTCTAATATTGCTGGTGTTTGTGCACGTGTCTGTTTATGGAGGACTGCTAATTGATTGACTGCTGTGTCTAAAGTAGATACGCTTTGGTTTTGCTTTTAACCAACACAATAAATCAATAATAATCTGGTTGGATTTTCTGGAGGTTCCATTGTCCATGTTTGGTGTCTCCTCTCACGAGAAGCCAGCTCTTTATTTTTATCCAAACTAACTGCATGGCTCTAGGAATGGCAATGTTGGTCACCCATTTGGTTCACCACTTTGGTCAGGACTAAAACCTCAACAGTTATCTGATGGATTGTCATGACATTGCCACCATGAGGTGCATATTTTCTGTTTTTTTTAGAGGAATTTCTCAGCAGCTATGGGATGCATTGCCATGACAAGATATACATGATTCATAATGACTATGGTCCTTAAGAATCACAAACAGGAGGTCAAATTTAAACTGGTCCAATACTTTGGTTTATGACCAAAATACCTTCAAAATGAATGACTCAACAGCATGCTAACACCCTAACCTAAGTGGGATACATTGATGAAAACACCATCACTGTACTGTACAAACGACAAACAAATATCCACATATCCACACATTTTTACCTCCGCCAAAGGAGGTGGTTATGTTTTTGCTAGTGCTGGTTTGATAAGATAACACAAAAAGTGATGGATGGATTTTGATGAATTTTACAGCAGATGTCAGAAGTGGCCCAAGGAAGAACCAATTAGATTTTGGTGGTGATCTGGACCACCGTCTGGATCCAGGTTTATTAGTTATACCACATATACCATTGTAATGTAATGATTACACGGCTCCACGAGATGGGGCTTTCTGCAACAAAATGACTGTTGTTTTGCTTTGGAGTGAAATGGCAACATGGAGAAACTGAGCTGCCATGGCAAAAAAAGCAGGTATTTATGAATGTAATTGGCTGGGGACCATGACACATGGCAGGTAATGTGCCATGAACCTGGCTGTAAACCCCAATTTTTTAAATTAATTTTATATTACCAAGGCAATTTCTGAGTTGTTAATATTGCACAAGGACCTTGTTTACTTTAAACTGCAGTGATAAACAGGAAACATTAACATAAGGATGTGTGAGGACATAAAGTCCAGGTGTGATTTGTTTTAACTGATCTGCTCCTTCACAAACCCCCCCCAAAACAAAACAAAAAAAAACAACTGGTATTTGTTAATGAAAACTGGAAAAAAATGAAAACAATGACCCTGAGTTGTTGAGAAATGTCTTAGAAGAAAAAATCTAAAATCACATTACATCCTTAAACATCAGTGTTAGAAGCTGGATCTTTTCCCCATGTTTGTGGCACACAGGGCTCAAACCATCAGTTTCCATCTGCAGATGTTTTATTGGGTAGGTGTGATAACAAGACATCTCCACAGTGGAAGATGTCAACAGATCAGAGACTCACACTCCAATCTTGTTGGTAATTTTCTCTCAGTGTAATTCTGATACATGACAACAGGCAGAGTCAGATGGGGAAATATGGCCGGCTCACAGCACTCCAGTAGCTCTAAATCTGTCTTCAAGCATGGCATCCAAGGGTCTGATCTTTCTCTTTGACAATAAAATTCAATCAAGTACTAGCCATCTGCTGGCATCACTGATAAAGTGGACACTTAACAAAGTTTAAATTTCATTTCACTTCTGTAGTGACTGAGTGTCTCAGCCATAATAAGAGGAGAGGTTAACCTGACCGGCAGGTAAAAAGTCAAGAAGAGAGAAGCCATTTGGAGAAATAAGAGGAAATCTCTTTTTGGTTTTTTGAGAAATAACTGAAAGCACTGTATTTTTACTTCTGCACCTTTAATAGAGAAGATTTGTGTCAATTTACCTCATATGCTTTCAAAATGTACTGACAGAGACTTTTGCATTACATTTTAGCACCAGTGAGTCAGACCTTTAGACTTTTTAAAAGCAGTATATGACTATTTACCGTGTATTACTTGAGTAGGGTTACTTGATCAGTCGGCAGGTAAGTAAGAAAGTCCTACATGCCTTTCTCCCCCCCCCCCCCCCCCTTTTTTTTAACAAGACAAACAAACCAATGTAAGTATTTTGTCTCTCCCTAAGGAAAGACTGTCATACCTGTCTTTTCTCAAAGAATTATTTTGAGTATAAATATACTAAAATATGCTATTGTTATAGATTAAGGTTCTAACTGGAGCCACAAACCACCAGGAAACAGGATTTCCAAATGAATGTCCAATTTATTTATACAGGAATGTTGGCAGGACATTCATCTTCATATTTGCCATGATTACTAAACAAGAAAGAAATGCAAACAATCATAAATGTAGCATTCAAATTATATTAAACATCTGTACATTAAAGTAACAAACATTTCAAATGATGAATGGCTAAATATACTCAAAGACATTACATCATATAAGTGATGGGCAAATGATACCGAGGCTTCGGAGCTTGTGTCACTCTGAAGCGGAGTGATTCGAAACACTGTGTCGGAGCTTGTATCAAAACACCACTGTCACGTGACCGATCACTTCGCGCATCATTGGTTCAAAATGTTTTGAAGCTTTTCGTTGGCTCAGAGCGTTTCAATGCGTTTCATTGGTTCAGAGCATTGCCTTGGTTTGACAGCTTTGAGTGGTTTGACGCTAAACAAGCTATATAAGATGCATCATTATTATTCAACAATGTTGGGTTGTGAGGAGAGAGAGATTTGGAGAGTGGTGGTGAGTTTGGTGATTTTTGGCGATTTTGAGGGTGACTACAAGTGGTAAACGGCGTTCCAAGGTTTGGGTTCATTTTGATCTTATACCACCAAATAAGGTAGAATATTTTCCTTCTTATGCCCTACATTTTATGTTTCAATTCTTGAATTGTATTTTTCATTTTCAAATGGGTCTCAAAATTACAATTACTTGTAGGTGTGGTGTTTGCTGTGTACACAAGAGTTGGCTTACAGCAACAACACCTCATCCATGCTGAGACACTTGCGTGCCAGGCATGATGACAACCATGCCCAGCAAATCAATGACCCTGTCAACGCTGGAAATCCTGACAGTAAGCTAAAAATGTCCCCAAATGAATAATATATATATATATATGTGTGTGTGTGTGTCCACATAGATATGTATGTGTATCAACATACAGTGTATATAGGAACTTATCAACATATACACAAACCTTTCTCCCACACAGTGTCCAGAAAACAGAGGTTGGATGAGGCCTTGGTGGACATGATTGTGAAGGATGGCCAGCTTTTTTCTATGGTTGAGGATGAAGGATTTAGAAACTTCATTAAAATCCTGGACCAGTCATACTCCATTCCAAGCCGCAAAGCTGTAAAGGCAATGGTGGAGGCACGATACACCATAACCAAAGAGAAGGCCTTGGCAGAAGTGAAGCAGGCTTCAGCTGTTAGCTTGACGGCAGACATATGGACATCCATTAACATGGATTGCTTTGCCCACATGCTTAATCTTCTTGTAAAAAAATCACTTTCCCAAACTACTGAGCTGGAAAATATGCGCAGCAGGGCCCGCAAAATAGTAGGACACTTCAAGTCAAGCGCAAGAGCTAAAGAAAAGTTGTGTGCTATTCAAGCAAATATGGGCATGCCACAAATGAAGCTGGTTCAAGAAGTGGATACCAGATGGAACAGCACCTTTGCCATGTTTCAAAGGCTTTTTGAGCAGAGAGAACCATTGGGGGAAGCCCTGGCATCTCTAAGTACCGACATAGTGCCTTTCAGTGCTGAGGAATATGAAGCCATCAACCAGTGCCTAGCACTTTTAAGGCCATTCCATCAGGCAACTGTTGAGCTCTCTGAGGAGAGGAGAGTGTCGGGGTCTAAGGCAATTCGAATAACATAAATGTTAAGACATGTTATTGCTGCTGAATGTGCCCAAATGGCTCCTATATTGGTGCCACACTTGCCAACAACTTGAAAAATAATCTGAATGAGAAATTCAGTGGCTTGGAAAAGGTCACCTCCCCGTCTGTGGCCACCATCCTGGATCCACGCTTCGAAGAGGTTGGATTTAGCAATGCAAGTAACGCTCAGGCTGCTGTTGAGAGGCTGACACGGGAGTGTGCCAGCCTTATTGATCATGAGTCAACAGAAGAGGTGCCTCCAGAGCATGCAGCAACATCTGCCAGTGAAGAGCACTACAACTTGTGGGCTTTGCTGGACAGCCATGTACATCTCAACACCGCACCAGCAGTGCATCTGCCAGCGCCACGGTGGAGATCCAGAGGTATTGCATGTTGAGTACTGCTGAAACTTCAGTTGTTTTATCCAGTCATGCATTGCCTTTCTTTCTGTCTCATAGGTATTTGAGAGAGCAACAGAGGGTAAGACCAGAGGACCCTCTGAAATACTGGGCAGCACGCAGGACATTATATCCTACATTATGGAAACTCGCCTCCAAGTATCTGTGCATTCCAGCATCATCTGTTCCATGTGAAAGAATATTTTCTAAAGCTGGGGAGCCGGTGAGCCAGAAGAGGAGCAGACTGAAGCCTGCCACAGTAGAGAAAATATTATTTCTGAATAAAAACCTGTGAAGAACAAAACATTTGTCACCTTACTTCTGTGAATAAGCATTCCTGATGGACCATAAAAGTCTCCAAATTACTGATAAACCATTATCTTTAAAGGTTTTCTTTAAAAACACTGGACTAAAACACTAAACAAAAAACAAGATGTTTCTGTGTTCATCCAAACACCATAATCAGTTGCAAAGCTGCAGCAGGAAGGATCTCTGGTCTTGTTGTTTGTATAGACTTTTTGTCCAGTTTTTAAATAAAGCTTTCTAAATAAACCTGAACCAACATTTTACCCTTCGTACTTTATACTTATTCTTTGGTTTAATCTGGAATGTTTTTTAGAGTGTGGGTGAGTGTGTCTGTATATTAGGGTTTTTTAAAACAAATGTCTTACTCCTTTTAACAAAGAACTTAGTTGTACTTCTGGTGCAGTGTCTAAGTGTCTTCTAACAACAAGCGTATAATTCATTTTAATGTGTAATGATGATGTAATCATTAATTAGTATAAATGAACAAACCGGTCTTGAGAGGTTGCTATACCACTGTTCTTAGTTAGACTGAAGCCTCGAAGCTTTGAATATTTTTCGGCACAATTAGAAGGAAAGTCTCAGAGCTTCATGAGGCTTCACCTGCCCATCACTACATCATATTAACTCAGATTAGCCATTAAATGCTGTCAATTCTATGAGATGCTACTTACATTGAAGTAAACCAAAAGACGCATGGCAAACACCAGCAAACTCAATTGGCGAAATGTTTGCAGACAAAGAGGAGGAAGTCCTCTTCCTCACCTCTATTTATAGAGTAGGAGGCAGCACTGAACCACCACTTGGTGTCCCTTGTGGTGAGGAGAGAAAATAATCTCACAGTTTCTAACAACTATATTTTCTAAAATATGTCTGTAACAAGTCTGCAGTATTATCCTTCACAGAAAACAGGGAATGTCGCCAGCTTATGCAAACAATAATGGACTGTAATGTTTACATTCACATAACATTCAAATGGTGCGAAAAAAGTTTCAAGTAGGAATGCAGACCAAGAAATTTTTTTGACTTTAGAGTATTGTCCTAACCTGCATGTCTTTGTAACCCACTCCAACACTGGGAAAACATTCAAACCACACTGGAAGGCCCCTGCAGACGGGGTTTACTCAGAGCATGACCTTTTTTCTCCATATGTTGTGGAAGTGTGACAGCTGCCGACTTCAAGGTGTAAAAGTGGGAAATTAGCCTTCAAACTGTCCATTAGGCTTCTTGCACTGTCCTAGTTTAGCAGGGCACTTTCTGCTGCAGAAGGAAGCAAGATTAACACAGATTTATCCAGTTGTTCCCAAGCTTTTACTTGCATGGCCCCGTTCAGCTGAACAATGTTCACGCCCCCAATCCACAGTTTTTCACAACTAGTGACATTTAGCAAATGTAATGGCTGGATTCAAATTACATTATAGGCCAACTTTATGAAAAAAAAACACTTTTTTAAATTTTTGATAAGATGCAGAAAAAAAATATGATATGAAAGATAGTTGATAACATTTTGTAAGATTGCTGTCCTCTGCCTAGACTCCTTTATCACCAATTGTGCACACTTAAATAAAAAAGTCCACTATCTGCCCTCCCAAAAAAGTAAGAATCCCCTCAGCAAGAACAAACAAACAAACAAACAAAAAAACTTCCTCTCCCTTTTCTAAACTCCCTTCACCTCTTAATAATTTGCATACAGACCCTTAGAAACTTAGAGTTCGTATTATCTGTGGTGCATCTGTGTACAGGCTGCCACACAACTATACACATCAAACCCAAAGAAAGCACAACCTCCAAAATTGCAGCCATCAACCATTGGCTCCCTAGAACACAAGCCCACAGTCGCCTATAATGAGCAGGCATGGGAAACATAAGGATTGCAGAGAGAAAACAGAAAACTGGTGTGACAGGGAAAATAAATACAAAATCATGACAGAGATGGATGGAGGAGGGAAAAGCAAAGGACATAAGGAAACTGACAGAGAGCAGAATAGTGGTGAGAGGAGAATTGTAACCACTGTATGTAATTACTGCAATAACAAGCTATTCACCCCGTGTGACCAGTTTTTATTGGGTGATGTGACATGAGGGAAGGACGGTAATTGTTGTCCTAAGAACAATCCAGATTTAAAGAAATTGATGAGACCATCAACCTAGATGATTGCAAAAGTGTGTTTATTGTGTGTGTGCAAAAAGTGTGTGTGTGTGTGTGTCTGTGTTTACAGCATGAGGGTGTGTACTTTGTGCATTTTGTGTGTTTGAGTGCTTGTTTGGTAAATGACAGTAAATGACAGCTGCTGTGTTGCACGGGGTCTCAGAGCTTGTTAAAGACTGACCGGGGGAAAATGGAGTGGGGCCTGCTGACTATTAACTCACGTGCACACAAACAAACATGATCACACACACTTAAAAAACACTCAGTGCATCAGTTTCTGTTAGAGAGTTGTGATGACCCAGTTATTTTCAGGCATCTCTACAAAGTTGTTATTGTGGCTGATCTGCACAGCTTTAATACCTTGTGGTATGATGCATACCTGCACCGGCACATCTATCATTTTTATGTTTTTTTTTTGAGTGAGTGAGGATGTTTTGGCCAGTTGTGACTTCTACATCCACTGTTTTTTGTTAAATATTTGTTGTACGGTAAGAGCTAAGGTTAGGATTATGATGTCTGACGTTCCTGTCTTAAACAGCGGATGAGAGGATCACGGGAGGAGGATGAGAGGAGTGTGTCGTGTTGAGTTTGCTGTTTTGCGTGCCGTCCATCTACCCTGAGGAGGTACTATCCCGCAGTGGAAAACGACTGGCAGAAAAGCACCCGATACAAGCCGAGTCAGGTGGAGCTGGTACAACACAGTGGAAATGTAGCTTAGAGGTAAAACTACAGTAAACAAATAGGTGTTACTAAAACATGATGATACATCTAAGTTGTAATATCAAACATTAAATCTGTCAATAGGCTGACTATTTATCATGAAAGTGATCTCACCACTCAACTTTGCTTCCCCACAATGTTAAAAGCTTCCATAAGCCCACTCTATATGCTACTGTCCCACCAACAAACAGCAGACAGACGGTCATGAGCAGGTGATACTGGAACATTTACACAGCTGCTAAAGACCCTTCAGGGCTTTGTGAAGACCACACATAAAACGAGAGTGATATTGGACTTACTTACCAGTATCGCTCTGAATCTGCCGGCTTTGTAAATCAACTTAACAAGGTGATGTTCTGTTATTATGTCAGTGTTGTGTTTACAATCTTGTTTGCTTCCCCCGGTGGCCAAAACATATTTATTGTATATTTCAGTAACTATTGGATGAATTGCCACAATATTTTCCAGAGACATTTACGGTGCCCAGAGGATGAGTCTCTATAAATCTGGTGATCCCTTGGCTTTTCCTTAGAGTACCACCAGAAGATTAACATTTGTGATTTTGAGTGAAATACCCGGATTACCATTAAATTTGGCACAACAATGTCATGACACCCCCCCAAAAAAAACAACAACAAAACACAAAAAACAAAACAAAAACAACACATGTTCGTAAATCAAAGCATGATGAAAAAAAAAGATGTACCCTTGATTTATCGTTCTGAGTTTTAGTTTTTTTCCCCCCATGTCTGTCAGTTTGAGTAAATCTGTTTCTGTATTCCCCATTTATGTACTGTAGGTGCATGTGTTTGTTGTTGTTTGTGTGTGTTTGAGTGAAAGAGTGATGGTGAGTAAATTCAATGTTTTAATAAATGGACCATGAAATAGTTGCTCAAAATCTGATGTGTTTCCAGCTGTTGTATGTGTGGATGGATTTCAAGCTTAACTGTATGTGGGTTAGAGTGTGTGTGTGTGTGTGTGTGTGTGTGTGTGTGTGTGTGTGTGTGTGAGACAGAGAGAGAGAGAGAGGAAAATACTTTTTGTGTTTGGTTGAATCAAATTGCTACTTTGGGGCTCATTCATGTCACAATGAGTGATTTTACATTTCTGTATGCATCCAACAGCAGTTTGTCTTCCTTTATAACATTTTTGCTGAAAACATTGTGTGTGAGAGTCAGTGGAGGAATGTGGGTGTTGAAACGTTTTCAACTTGCTGGCACAATTACCACAGCTGTGTGGTCAGGTGGGCTGTAAATCTATCTACGTGTGTGTGTGTGTGTGTGTGTGTGTGTGTGTGTGTGTGTGTGTGTGTGTGTGTGTGTGTGTTTGTGCACTTTGGTTGGACTCAAAGACAAATCAAGGTTGAACTTCTCAAAGACAAGACAATAACTCATCTGACAACTTGGATGCTAGACAGTGTGGAATAGATGTTTTTTGACTAAATTTATGTTCACCAATAAACAAACTTTATAAAAACACACGTCTCATATACAGATTTAATGGCAGCTGCTCAACATCAGCCAAAAGCCAATTTTCTATACAAGAAGGTTTGGGTGCTCTTATTCTTATATCTTATTACTGCCGAATGTTGGCAGCCACAGCCAGCGTGCCTCCATCATGGTAGAAAAAGTCTTACAAAAGCTTTTTTTTCAGGCTGCACTTTATGAATATCGGCTCCAATCTATTTTTATGTTCCAGCTGTCCCAGACCAGAGTGACTTCTATAAAGTCCATTAGCCTTCCAAAATGGGTTTTCAGGTGATCGTAACTGTTAAAGACCTGTAGCACTGTAAAGGAAAAGGTAGCTGCCTTTTTTTTTGTGGCAAAGGAGACAGAAAGAAAGACAGCATATTAAAATGCTATTAACGCTCAGAACTTTCTGTAAAACTATAGAGGACAAAACAACTATAAGCTCCAAATTACAATCATAATGTGGAAGCCAATGTCACCGAGCTAAGCATAAATCAATGAACTCAAAAAAAGACACATGCAATATACAAAGTAATTAAAAATGATATATTTCCTTTGGTTCTGAAGATGAACAAACCAAAAAAATGATGGCAAACTTTGTCTTTGTTATGCGTGTGATTCAAAATACCATACTATACAAATTATGGTAGGAAATAGTTCAGCCTTGGGGGTTTCAAATCCATTTTAGGAGTCACTTTATTCGACAGTTTATTGATCTTGATGCTGGTTTTATTTTTTCCTAGGAAGCTAGAGTTAAACAGGATTAAAATAATTTTTTTTTTTTTTAGCTTTGTGAAGGGGGTGTTTTCAGGCCAAAATGGGTTTTCAGTCTCCCTTTAAAAGAAAGATACAATTCAGGGCATGTTCTTTTTTATGCCAAACATTTTTACTGTCTGATGTAGCTTTAATCAGTTTTGTTAATTTTAAAATAGACTATAGGACACTTTCCAGCTCTGGATTTCAAATATTGGATTGAACTCTGTATCAGCAGATACTCACTATTATAATGAGTGAACTAAATAACCTCCTGTGGCTGCTCACTGCTGAAATGATGCGCTTTAGTGTTGTAATCATGGCGTCTTTGGTGAGATGCAATAGAACAAATCACTCTTTTATTTATCTCTAATTTGGCCTCTCACTTCTTCGCCCTCCCATTGCGTTCCTTGTCATAAAACCCCCCGACCCACAAACATGGCCTTCACTTTTACATTCTCTCTGGCTTGCTTCTACGCCTGTCTGCCTCTTCACTCTCTTCATCTTGGCAGCATGCCTCTGGTATCTGGTATCTGGGATTGTGCTGTGGTTCTCCTCTGCTAATTTCTACCCTGGCTTTGACGGATTGTCCCATGGCAGATGATTTCTCAACTAGACCTTGTCATCAAGTGATCTGGGCTATCAAATTTTCAGTTTCAAAAAAAGAAAGACAGACAAAACTTGTTTTGATGATATTACAGCACATAGATTTTTGAGAAACTTTGCTGTCAAGACTAAATCACTTCGAAGTCATTTCCCAGGCACTCACATGAAGAAAACATATATCAGAGATGGTCCAGCACCACATATCTCTGGGTAATGGCTCTCGTTGGAGCTATCCATGGTGCTGAACTGCAAGCGATTTGGCAGGAGGGATCCACAGTGAGACAAAGGTCAGCTAATGTAGAGTTTACCAGTTCAAATCACCAGTGAGATTAATTACCTTTGTCAATAAAACTAAATGCTTTTAAAACATCTTGTCAAAATTGTATTGTATTGCATCAAACTGTATAAGTCATTGTCTTTTCTCCCATAATGAAAATACAGACACGTAGAATGACTGGAGACATATAATCAATACAGATACTTGCACACAGGGCACAGGGACTCGCTGAATGGTTGGGTGAGGTTGAAAATGATGTGAATCATATGTAGTGCACTGCATAGTCACAATATCTCAACACAGTTCAACACCTACAGATAGATCTGCTGATATGGAAATTAAGCTATCACTAAAACCAACTGTTAGTTAAGAAAAGAAGATCAACTCTAGTAACATAAGTTGTTGGTTAAAATCTAGAGGCTCAAGCTGTTTTGGCTTTTAAGTCATGCATAAATTCAAAAATGTCCAGTTATGTGTTTTAGTGCTAAAGTCGAAGAGAAATGTGCTTAAATGACCACCAAACCCATTTATTTTATTGTCTATACACATAATTTATTTTGCTCGTATAGCTGTCAGTTCCCTCTGTTGCTGAAAACAATCCTGAATTGTTCTCAGCGGGTGAAGAAAATTCGACAATGACTTTCTCTAAAATTATTCCTCTCTCCTGCCAGCTTTTGTTCTGGCATCAGTTCAGCCCTGAAAATAAGTGAGGAGAGATGTGAGACTACCACCTCCAAAGCACAGCAAGGGATCATTGGCTGAGGACCAAAGGACATCACTGGCTGCCAATAGCTTTGGAATATTGAAATAGTATTAAATTGCAAAAGGAAGACAAAAATGGAATTGATTAAAATATTCCAAACATGACTCAAGTTGGAAGAAAAATAAAATCAGGAGATATAAGCTTTAACATCTGAAACATGTGCTGTCGAAAACCACAACAGCAACAAAAATGTCTTTCATCATCCTACAAGGATACAAAAGTATGACAAGATATCTATTTAATAAAATCATTACCATACCAAACACACTGCTGACAAAGTGATATCCGGTTAATTGATTTGTTCTTGGCAACAATGATCAGTTGCAGGCTATCAGAGGTGAATGTTAACAGCTTAACTCACAGAAGACCTTCACTGGACCAGGGCCAACAGCCAAAATACTCCATGAATGCTAATGTAAAAACTATGTGTTTCCCCCCCCAAATGTTATAAACAAGTTCATCCCATGAATGTTGATGCAAGTTCAGATATACAGGAGATGGACGAAATAACAGTGAGGCATGTGCAGCACGATAAAAGGCAATACAGTAAACCTTGCAATGACTTTTTGCTCTATAAATTTTATGATGCTCAGTTCAGTTTTGTTGACACTGTGAGCTGTCAAGTTTGAAACTGCAGTCTAGTCATGATGCAGTACATTATTTTGAGGCGCTAATGTTGTGCCCACCCCATCGCCCATATGGGAAAGAAAATAATAGTAATAACCCTCAGTGGTTTGGTTTCATTCTATAATAAAATGACATCATTAAACATGGGAACCATGAAAATAGAAATAAAACAATTAATAAAAAGCATATGAGCATCAGTGCAACAACAAGCATGAAACTAACAGAACTGAGCTGTACCAAGTCTATGAAACCGTATACACTGCCTCCTAAGTGGGCGTGGTCACCTCTCTCTCCCAACCCCACTTGCATTTTCACCACTAGCATGTTACTGTGTACGGTTATTGCTTATCCATGTCAAAACAATCCAACACTAGACACAGTCAAAACATTTATGTTTGCACCTTATTTTGCATTTTATTTTTATATGCTCACCACTGATCTCCAGATCTCACAGGAGTTAGTGGCTGAGGCAGAGACAGATCTCAAACAAAATCAATTTTCCGGTGATTCGTTAGTCTGAAAAATGCCATTTCAGTCTAAATGTTTGGAACAGATGTGGCTTGTGGAAAATTAGTGCAGTATTTACTTTGGTGGGTAAAAGAATTGTGCATAATCTATGCTCGTCCCTTTGGCTTGTCTCCTAAAGGGGCTCCATTTGCCATGATGTTAATGGTGAAGCAGTAATCCCAGCATGCTTCCGGCTTTCCACCAGGTAACAGACATACTGAAGCTGATGTCCTTGTGACTCAAATTACTTTTAAATGACAAAACCAAGACAAAACAAAATAACAAAACAGTAAATATAAGAAACACTAGTTTGTCAGGCAGCAACTGCTGAAATGCTTCATCAGTGTCTGCTTCATTTCAGCCACCGAATGTGTCACAGATATTGAAAATCCATTACTAAGCAGCAGCCCTGAGGAATTCGCACATACGCAGGCAAACACACAAACACACATGCTGTGATTTGTCCTGCTGACAGAGACGGAGAGCAGGCTGCTGGGAGAAGAGAAGTCTCCATCGACCAGCAGTCAAACTTTTAATAAACACATTAAATCCTTATGGATCCTCCCACTGAGCTGCCACTAAATGGCACTCATGAGGAATTAGCACTAGGCAAGATTAATTGGCTGCCTAGAGGGGAGAGGAGGGGAGAGGAGAGGGTGTGCTGGGACAAGAGGAAGAATAAAGGAGAGCAGGTGAAAAAGAAAAGGAAACAGGAGACAAAGAGAAAAAGGTCAGGGTAAAACAAAAGTAAAGGTAGAGGGTTAATTAAAGGGTAAAAAAACAAAAATTTGGTTGAGAGACGACAAATAGGATGGAGGAAGAGGAGGGAAGAGAGAGCAAAGGGAGAGTGGATAAAAAGTGGTAAGTAGGAGAAAATGCATGGCAGGACTTCAAATTCAGGGTCACTCCAAGGAAGCCTGATGGAAAATTAATAACTAAATGTCCAAATCATCATTAAAGATGGATTAGAACATCTTTATGTTCACTAGCCAGCCATTCATCAGCCAGCACTGTTTCATCAGCACCGCTACTTGCAGCTAAAAGTGGCAAGGGCTAAAAAAGTCATTAGAAGTAATTCTGAAGTTTCCTTAGAGACAATTAGAGCAGACTTAATAAACAGGTTCATAAGGAAAGGTTTAAGGTCTTTTATCAACTGCATTGCACATTTCCAAACTTATGGGAGTGCCTTGTGAATAAGCCTGAATTTCATCCAAGGAAGAGGGCAAAAACAAGTGTGCTTGCAATTTCTTTGTACCCTAGTTGAAGGGTAGCTGTAGCTGCTGACTTCTGATGAAAGTGGCCTGTGGATGGCATTTTTCATTAATGGAGAGTTGCAGAGCATCTGTGCCTCACTGAATGGTTCCTTTTCACATAGCAGGATGTGATTCGAAAGTCTGAAGTGCTGCTAAATGTTGCAAAAGAAAAATGAACTGTCTCAAAGATGCACTTGCTTTTGCAGGGGCATTGGGCAGTACAGGTGTAAAAGTAAGAACTCACCAGAGGGGAATACATTACTGTTTAATGTGAGCACTCATATCCAAAAGTGAATTTGAAATTTTATTTTATTTTGTTTAGATATTAGGATGTCTTCGCATTCTGGCAATTATTATAGTTAAAACATGTTATGATGTCTACATAAATTACCTGTAGACAATGCAGACATCCATCAAATAAAAAAAAACAGTATGTTGGACAGTCTTTAAAATCTAGGTATTCACTAAGATATATTCCCATATTTTGAAAGATGCAGGATGCTTTGAGATGACCAGTCCCAACATGTAAAAGTAGTCAGTAGATACTGATCAATGTATATTTAAGTTTTGGTTTGGACCCAGCTGCAGACTCAGAGATGAGCAGTATGGTTTAATTCAATGAAAATGCTGGAGGGAGTGCCGGGTAAGTGAGAGAGACATGGCTGCAGGTGATCTGGCTGGAGCTTGAGCCGTCTGAGGACAGCGAAGGCAGGCGAGGGAGAGGGCACAGGGATCCTAATCACTGGGAAAAAATGGTGTCAGATCACAAGAAAAACATTCGAAAAACTATTTATGTTCACCAATCTAAACAGCTGATAACAACTGAAGGCACAGACCGTGATATAGGAGAATAGGACTGAGCTTGAGCAGAGGGGTGAATAACAGAACAGCATGAGGAATAAATTATAGCCTTCCTGACTGAGCTACTGCTTCATTTGTATAAAATGAAACTTTACAATTTTTTTGTATTATTGATTTCTAAATTGTATTTTTTTTTCATAATTCCAAATACATATTTTATAAATTTGTTTTGAACTTCTTAAATTTTAGACCGTGTTTTAATATCGTTGCACAGATTCCTGATAGTTCCGATGATGAGAATGAGACAGAATGAGCCCTTGGTCAGTTGTAGCCTGGAAGTTTGAGAAGCACCCTGGTGGATTTCAGGTCACACCTGTACAGTAGATCAATGGACTATAGCTGGTGGGAATAACATTGGCAAGGCAAATTGAATGACCTATGTCTCTCTGAGTTAAAGTGCCAACAAAAATTGTATTGATTACTGACTATAAATAGCAAACACTTGATGGTAAAGGCATCTTGAAAGTGGACACAACTGTTAAATCATGACTCTAATTTGAACTCAATGTCGGTTCAAATGTCAACACATTCTCAATACTCATACTCACTACTTTTCCAGAGAGCTACTGACAATACCAAATGCAGCTCTTGATGTTAATTGTGCCTTTTATGCTCCCCAACACAGAGAAAATAATATGTTGATATTTAAGTCCTATTAAGAAACATAGCATTCATGATGGTGCAGGTGGGAGCAATTCAATGACATTCACCGTTGGCTGTTGTCAGCGTTAAATAGTGCAGTCAGGTGTTTGGTCACAGGTGAGTGAAGCGTCCCGGTGATTCAAGACCGTCTTTGTTAAAACACACCGTGCCCTAAAGCTGTGAGAACAGATGGCACTACCCGACACACACACACACACACACACACACACACACACACACACACAGACACACACACACACACACACACACACACACCTTCACCAATTCATGACTTGCTGGGTCAACAATGAAACACCTGGCGAAACCTCATTTTGAGGTGTAAATGTACACAAACACAAACACACACACGCTATCTCAGTATCACATAAACCTTGTCTCGCAGTGACAGCTGCAAGTGTGTTTCCTCTGATCTTTGTCAGTGTGTATGGATTACACCAGTCAGCATGTGCTCAGGGATCCGCTTCATCAACAGATGGCTAATTGCTTTATCAATTACCCATGAAAATGTTAATGGAGTCTCATTATCAATTATTTAACTTGATATATATTTTATTAATCAAACAGGGTGTAAATTACCACTGAGGCGAGGGCAAGTGTAGTGAAGAAATGTGGAGTGCTAAAGCAGTTTGAACTGATCATCTAAATGTTGTTGTTGTTGTTGTTGTTATGTTTTATACATAGCCCTGCCTTCATTCCTCTCCTCTTTTTTACATTCAGCACAAACCTTTACTTGATCTACCTTCATGTAGACATTACTGATTCTTTTACTTCACACTCCTGAAAGGAAGTTCAAATTGAATACATCTCTAACTGAGAAGTCAAACTGTTCAACTAATGCATAATCAACTTTTAGATTACTCTTGCTTGCTCTTAATTATTATTTTTTTTACTACAGACATTGTCCTTCTACTGCATCTTTTTATTATCGTGACTACTCATCCATCGTTTGGCATCGTTTTAGTCTCTAAATCCATGTTTGATTAACGACATGCAAATAGTTTGAAAGATGCTGTGTACATAAAGTTTGATTGATTTGATTAATCAGTAAAAGAATGTGAAACCTTGACAAAAGACTGTCATTGGCTGTAGACATTAGAACAAAAACTGTCCCAGTACTGACCACAGATATCTATGTATCTATGTATACTAATCATGACTGAGAGCTCCATAGTCTATTTTCTTTTTTGTGTAGAGAGAAGAATAAAGATGCTCTTAAAAGTTGTTGTGTCTATTTCATATGCACACTAATTAAATACAATATAGAACAATCTTTTAGTCAGCCTAACATGTGTGTTTTTTGCAAACCATATCATCATTTCATGTGTATCATGTATGTTTTTAAAATGAGGACTATAATGATATAGGTGTGGTGGCCACTTCAACACCAAGCAGTATGCCCTAGAAGCCCTGTGAGGATCTGGTGGGGATTTTGTGTCTTGCTCAAGGTCATTTGAGCGGAACAGAAGCTTTCAAACATTAGTTTCACTAGCTTTGCCTGCTTTTGAAGCTGTAAGATGTGAAACGGAACAAACTCATTTGTTTGATACTTATGCTCGATCTGAAAATATTCAAAAGAAATTAAGACACTGCTTTGAATGACTTTAAGACGATGTTGCCTGCATGGGAAAAGCTTGGTGTTTGTTCAGCAAAGTAAAAATAAACAGTAAGTTTGCTCACATAGAGGGAACAGATTTGCTCACATACAGGGAACAGATTTCAGATTTTCAGTATCATCTCTCCAAATTATGAGGGCTTTATGCGATTATTTTCTTCAAAGGTCCACTCTATAATTACCACAGGGAGCCCATTACTGACATTGCTTACACTCTGATTTATCACTCCCTCCTCGAACTGATGCCAAACATGTTAATGAGGGTGATGAGGTCCCACAGTATCACAAGCCCTAGAATTTACATACATTTATCTAAGTCCTTGGGATAGCAGAGAAATAATGAACAAAAAGGGCACAGCAGGAAACTGAAAAACAGGATAGAACTCTCAAATTAATTAGGGGTCTTGTACAGATACAAAGAGCTGTCAACAGTCATCGCCTGGTATTGCCTCTTGTCTTATTATTATTTTCTGATATGTTAATGTTAATGAAAGCATTTGTTGAAAATGAAAGAATAAAAAATGTCAGTTTCTTTCATCCGGCCCTGACATAGTTTACTGCCTTTCAAATAAGACTTCTGGGGAGTCGGAAGCATAAAAACTCTGGCATCAAATAATCATCCAATAACACTTCGAAGAGAAGCTAATGTTCACAAAATAGTAAGACTAGAAACAGAAACATGGAATTCTGGGAGTTTGATTCAGCATTGGTTGTAGAGAAGTGTTGGTACATTTGCCTCTTGCCAGGTGAACATCCGATGTTCAGACATTTTCCCCCAGCTGCCAAAGTAAAGAAACTTTACTATCTGTGATTTATTGATCATGTTGCTTGTAGTGGATCGTGGCCTAAGGGGGAGGGAGGGAGAGAGAGGTCTATAGCTGAAGTTGAAAGATGCAAAACGTACCTTGAACAAAGCTGAATGATTACATTTGTAATATGTATGAATGTAATTAGCATATTCAGAGACCAGTGTGCATTTTATGTGTGTGCAACATACATTATTTACCTAACAATGATCTCAGTGGATTCTTTGCTGGCCTGACAGACTAATAAAGACTTCATCATCCAATAACAGCAACCCTGGTAAAGGTCTCAATCCCCTGAGTTCTGCAGCTCCTGACAAAAGAAGCAACTGCATAATCAGTGAAGCTAATTTAATAGAACCTCTTCATGCAGCCAAAGGCTATTTTTTTGTTGTTGCTTTTCTTTTTTTTTTACCAAAGTTCAGCCAATATTTCAACTCAACTCAACAGTTGTTTTTTTGTTTTTTTACAGTAACCAAAAACAATACATTCATTGTGTTGCTAATGGGTGGAAACTTGTAGAGCCAGATTTACGCACTTGTTTTGCAGTCCTGAACCTGCTTGATGACCAACAAATTACATTGTTTGTGACAGTTTCCTTGACCGAATGTGTACTTTGTATGTGTGTGTGAATTTACATTATTGCCTGAGTGTATTTCCTCTTCGCCCTTGTATCGCAGAATGTGTATTCAGAGGGAGGAGGGGAGGGTGGAAGTGCTTTAGTGTGTTAAAGACTATGCATTGAAGCGTGTGTAAAAGGATGAGAAAAGAAAAATGCATTGCACCCAACCAGTGCACCTATCACTCCCTAAGTGATGCTGGCATGGTCCAGTAAATTACTAACATTCAGTTTGTATTTGCTCTCTCCCTCTCTCTCTCTCCCTCTCTCTCTCTCTCTCTCTCTCTCTCTCACACACACACACCTATCATGGTTACAGGACATAAGTGTCTGTCCTGAAGTAGTAGTAGTAATACAAACACACTAACCTGAGAGCTATTATTCATGACTTTTTTATGCTCACACACACAGACTGACTTTCCTTTTCTCTCTCACACACACAGAACACCCTACAAAAGGCTAATTAAGTATACGCATAGCCTGGACTTAACAACCTCATTTGTCTCAGGCCATCCACACAGCGTTAACAAGCCCCTTTGCTCATTAAGGTCTTTAAGCTGCAGGCCAGACAGCCTCCTGTCAGTTTGCTAACAAGGTAAATGAAAGAGGCAGCCAGTGTTGTCTTTGCTTGGGTGCCTGGAGGTGGGAGATTAGCCTGCTTGACTCTGCACCAAGACAGCAGGGCAAGGTTGGGCTGACCCAGGAGAAATGCTGTCCAACATTAGCACCCAAAAGTCAGCAATCATGCCAAAGAGGTTGTGTTGTGTGTGTGTGTGTGTGTGTGTGTGTGTGTGTGTGTGTCCGTGCACCTAAATGTGTGTGCAATAAAAGGTTGATTAGCCTCTTTTTTTTAATTATTTCTGTGATGAGCAAGGATCAGCCAGAAAGAAGCAAGACCAAATACAACATTGAAGCTATAGAAACATCATACTGGAGAGTGGAAGCAGAAGTTGCTGTAGGTCTTAAAACCCTTACAAGCAAGGACTTAAATTACATTACTAGAGATGGAGAGCCATATTTCATGCCAAGTCATACTGCCTTGATGAAAAACCAAAGACTGCCCTCAAAGTCTTAGACCTCTGCATGGAGAAGATTAGTTTTGATTTTAAAGCCAGGATACAAATGGGAAAATTGCGACATTCTTATTTTCAAGTCAACTCTCTGAGACACCTTTGTTTCCAAGGTGATCTTCGCCAGTTCTTAAACTGCTTGCTCCCATCTGGACTCGATTGCCCTTCCTGACTGCTGAATTCCTCATTCTATCACGTAGAGCAAAACCAGACACTGTGTGGAAACCTCTTCTGAGCCTCTTTCTGTGGTCTTCTTCATTTGATAAAAAGTATAGTCATCATCATACAGTGTACGGAGTCCATACAAAGACTGACATCCAGATCAAGAACTTCGCCTTAAGTCCCAGCTGTCATTTTAACACAGTGAGGCTGCTGTTACCTCTTTTAACTTCTATTCATTTGCTGATTGATACGTTGATCCTCCTACTGGCCTCTTACTGACTTTGCACAAATACATCTCATATACCCATACTGTAATGTTGCCATATTTGGTGTTTTCCCTTACCTGTTGAACATACTAGTGGGATGGTGAAGCTAGTTGTGCTTTCAGCCATTGGTCTGATTGGATTTTTTGGATTGGCACACTGGAGCAGGGTGATAAATAGCTACTAGCTGTCAGATTACCAGTGAGAGAGAGGTAGGGTTAATAACAAACGAAACAGACCATTCTCAGACAGACCTCAAATGATCTCAGAGTAAATCCCTTGGTCTTATCTTCTGTTGCTATTGGCGACTATATAACAGAAAAAGCTAAATGCTGTAATAAGAGCAGTTGTCTGACAGATGGACTGGAAGCCCTGTGGTTTCTGCAAGCCCATAATCCCAGGGATATTAAAGCTCCTTCAGTCAGGGACACAAATGAGAAACGCTCTCCCCAATAAATCTGAGATCAAGATTTATTAAAACATATTGCCACTGCTGACACAGATGTCAGCCTCAGACTATTTTTGACCATGGGCCTATTTTTATCTGCGCCCCACATGCCAAAAGTTCCAGAATGTCTTAATGACGCTAAGATTCAAGGCAAGATATGGTAAAGCAACATAAGATTAGCTTTATTGATCCCGGAGGGCTCGGCCTGCCAGAGGGGAAATTGTATCATTATAGCAGCAAAACATGGAGGTGTCGGATGAAGGACAGAGTAAATGGAGCAACAAGGTGGTGTATTGTGTAGGGAGAATGCCCCTGCGATCAGCTTGTCTGAGTTCAAGCCCTCTGCATGCAAGAAGGGGAGGAGTTTATAGCAAAACACTGTCATGCTCAAGGATAGCTTGAGCGCCTGCCATCATAGGAGTTAAAAGAGAGCTCCCTCATGTTGAAATGTAGTGTTTTAATGCTGCAACTCTGATGGCCCTAATGCCCTCCAAACGTCCAATCCTCAAAGGTGTATTAAGCTTTTCTGAAAAGAAACGTTATTCCATACAAATTCAAACTGAGTTTTAAATAGGAGGGGTGTTCATCCTGGAAAAAGTAGCTAAATCAAACCCAATATTTGTGGGATTTCTGGCAATGGCATGCTGGCACAATCCTGCCCTCCAGTGTCTCTGATACTCCAGGGACACCGAAGCACTCAATGCCTCAAAAAGCATCAAAAACTGTATGATGGTTTTGGAAAGTTGCTGAAACCTCCTTCCACACCTTTCGAATGTTGAAATTGAAAGAGACTGATAATTTCTGGAGCTCTTTTGAAACCGACAATGCAACCGTCAAACCATTTCTTCGCTTGATTGATCTGGTGTGTGTTTGAGAGAAAGTCGCAGGGATTTCAGCTGTTCTCCTAAGCTTCTTGTTTCATTCATGAATACAACTAATACAAATTCTGTCACTTTTCGCACATACAAACAAGCGGTGGCGGCTGGCGTGTATTTATCTGGGCGTGGCTAGAGGCAATGTTGTTCTTTAGCTTGGTGCACTAAGCCTGACTACACCTAGAGAAGACAACAATTCAATCAGTAAGGCAAACACACACCATGCATCAGCCCAGCTTGGCTACTTAATCTGTCTGTCCTTTTTCACCAAGCAGAGGAATCCTCTAGAGGATCAGGAGGAAGCTTGAGATCAATTACTGTGGATTGTGTGGCTGGGATGGTGCCCATGAAGAAAAATAATGCAAAATAGAATTATGCATGAAATATTATTCTGTTTGATTTCATTTGAAGTAACATGTAATACTTAAAAATATATTTGCTAATTCAAAATATTTAATAAGAATTTAGTAAGCTGGCAGACTCCAACTCTGAATTAGAAACATGTGCAAAACTATGATTTCCTTTGAGGGAAGACTGTCATAAAGTGTGTGCTGTTATCCCAATTTTACTCTTTTCTTTGATGCTATGGTTTTCACACTGGCTTCCTGAAAGTGTAGCCTCTCAGGAGGATCTATACACTTTTTTTTTTTACAGATGACATGTTGAACAAACTAGTCAAACTACATTGTGACCTTGAGAATAAGTGGGTTAGGAAAAACACAGACTACCCCAATGTTAACCAAGAATGTTTAATTCTTCTGAACACAATCACATATCGATAATTATATTCATAAAAATAATAGTATGTTCAAGATGTAGGATGCATACAAGTGTGCTACAATGCAACCTATAAAGGGAATTGTTCTGTAATCAGTGTGTTGGGAGTAGTGATCTACATGTGGCAGGAGGTAAAAGAAGATGAGTTATGCAGCTCTCATTCCATACATGTGCAGTTAAACTCTTTGAGTAATAATGCAGAGAGTTTGAAGTTAATTGATTTTGTGGGATGTCTGTTTTGGTTATTTGAAAATTGTAAGTCAGATATGGGCGGCACTGTGGTGTACTTGGTATCACTGTTGCCTCACAGCAAGGAGGTTCTGGGTTCAAATCAACCTGAGGACCTGGGACTTTTCTGTGCTGAGTTCTGGTGTTCTGATGTTCTCCCCGTGTCTGCATGGGTTCCCTCTGGGTACTGCGGCTTCCTTCCACACTCAGAAAACATGCAATATATGTGAATTGTTGACTCTATATTGCCCTTAGGTGTGTGTGTGTGTGTGTGTGTGTGTGTGTGAATGGTTGTTTGTCTTTCTATGTGTTGGCCCTGTGATGAACCGGCGACTTGTCCAGGGTGTATCCTGCCTCTTGCCCAATGTCACCTGGGATAGGCTCACCACACAAGAGACCACTGACAAGACCTGTGACATGAGGGATTAACAACTAACTAAATAACTGGGTATCTTCCAAGAACATGTCCATTCCATTATCCACAATGAACTCCAAATGATAAAGATGGACCAAGGTGTCAGCTTGCTGGGTCCTTAAACTCCTTGAACCTGATGAGAAGCAGATTCCACACATGGCAAGGGACAATCCAAAGACATTTCTTCAGCAATTTGTAACTATGGATGAGATTTAGGTCCATCACTTCCAAATGTAGGTGAAAGAACAATTGTAAGAGTGGAAACACCCAGAGTCTTCAGCTCTCGAGAAAGCCGAACCGCTGCAAGCCTGCAGGTAAGGTCTCTTTTCTGGGATACAAAGGGCTGGTCAACTACCTGGAAAAGGCTGTTTTAAATGAGCTCCAGTCAAAACAGGACAGCTGTTATGACGGAGGTGTGGGAAGCAACCTGTGAGTGTGTGCATGTGAGATACTCATCTGCAAGTCTTTGGATGTGTTTGTGCGTGCATATCACAACTCTTCTTCTTTCTGGAGCACAACCTGAGATACCCAACAGTTCAGCTGGCTGCTGTGCATGCCATGTCCTCACACTGAAATGGGCAAAAACCAACCCATCAAAGTAATCTCTTCTGTCTCACACTCTTTAAATTGAGCTCTGAAACACAGGTGGCTGAAAAATGAAAGGTTTATTTTTAAATAAATCACTATAATTTCCCTCAAAGTACCCCGGTCACAGTGAATACTCTCGTAATACTCTTATAGTCATTATTTTGCTGTTAGTGCATCCTGCAGTTACTTGCTTCACATTTATCATCACATTGAAGGTGTGTGTGTGTGTGTGTGTGTGTATGTGTTTGTTGTTCACCTTCAATGATTAATTGCAAAGTAATTGATTTGAATAATTGAGCCAGTACCAAACTGAAGAAACGTGACTTAAGAGTCTGCGAGGCTGTACTAAAGCACAGTGGTACCTTCCACCAAATGCCAACTTTAAAAGGATGTTGATGGAAAGGAGATATAATGTCAAACACGTTCTCCATCTCAGTTTAGAGTAGAACAGAACAGTTGTGGCTGTTTGTAAGTATTTGGTTGGATTCCTTTTAAACTCAGTCTAAGGTGTCCTTTTTTTCAGTATATTTATTGATTTTTTGTTTTAACACTCAATAGAAACAAAATGAAAAAGCAACAAAAACAGTACAGAAACAAAATAAAACAAAACATCTCGGCTCATGCACACCTTCACATTCACAGAGGTGGGGAACTCAGTGTTTACACAATATATACATAAAGTTATGAGTCAGGTTTCACTCAAATCTATACTACACAAACCCTCTTGCTAAACCCATATATGATATAAAAGGCTCCCAAATCTTGTGAAATGCACTCTCTTTACCATGTAACATGCACGTCAAAAAAGTCCAATCACACATATTCAAGTATAACGTTTTAGTTGGAACTTTGTCCGTTATCCATTTCAGAAGAATACATTTTCTTGCACAGAATATGAGCATTTTGAAGAGTTTCCCTTTATGTTTATCGGTAATGAAGGCATTTGATATCCTGAGTAACATGCACAGTGGGTCACATTCTGTAGTAATAGATAAAATCTTATCAATTTCCTGCCCTATAACATACCAAAAAGGCTGTATTTTCCTGCAAGACCACAGGCAATGAGTGAGACTGCCTGTTTCTGTTTTGCACTTGAGACATAGTGATGAAGAATAAATCTTAAACTTATGACGATGGGAGGGGGATACATTGGCTCTGTGTAAGATCTTAAGTTGAATTGATTTCACCCTGTTACAGACACACCCTGTTTTTGCACTCTTCCAGGCATCGTCCCAATCATCATCCGTAATCTCTACATTACGCTCTCTTTCCCATATTTCCTTTAGATGAGAAGTGTTTGTGGTGTCATACCCTTTGAGCATACTATAGAAAGAGCTCATAGAGTTGCCCAGCTGAGGTCTGAAAAGCAACTTCTCAGAGCTGGAGATATGTTGGTTGTCTAGGACTGTAGTGTCCCTCTTAACATAATCTCTCACCTGTAAATAATGGAAAAAGTCCTGTTTTTGAATATTATATTTTCCAATGAGTTGACTAAAAGACATCAAAGTGGACCCCTCCAGCAAGTCACACAGCTTTGAGATCCCTTTAGTTTCCCAAGCCCGGTGAGAAATCAGAGTTATCACATATTGGAGTAAAGACAGAGGTGATTTTTGATCTGCCCTCTAACCTTCCAATAATCCACCATGCTTTAATGGATACTGTAATTGGGTTATTACAGACCAGTTTCACAGATTTAAGGTTTTTCATAAATATTAAGTTTTTTAAGGGAAATTTAGACATAGAACTTTCTATGTAAAACCAAAGACCAATGTATGCTTATTTACCCAATCATCTTTAATACGTAAGTGGGCACTAAGCTGATATTTTCGAATATCAGGGAGGTCAAGACCACCCTTTAAGGATGAGAGACATGGCGTAGCTATTTTGAGGCGTGGCTTCCTCCAAGCCCATATAAATATACCAAACCAGCTATTCAGATTTGTGATAACTTTATGTGGGAAGATAACTGGGAACATCTGAATTGGATATAGCAACCTAGGGAGAATATTCATTTTCAGAAGAGCAGCACAACCCAACCAGGAAATAGGGGGGGTTTTCCATCTCTCTAAATCCAATTAAATGTGTTCCAAAAGAGGAACAAAATTAATTTTATACATTTGGTCAAAAATTGGTGTTACATGTATGCCCAAATATATGAAGCCCTCTGGAGACCATTTAAAAGGGAAGGGGGATGGAACTTGAGGTTTCTGTCTTAAGCAGCCTAATGGCATCACTAATGATTTACTGAAATGTATTCGATAACCTGAAAAAAACGCTATTTAAAGTCTCAATAAGGGCGCAAATGGAAACTTCAGGCCTAGTCAGAACGACCACGACGTCATCAGCATAAAGAGTAATCTTATGCTGTCTATCTCCATTGGTTAAACCATGTATGTCATTGTTTGACCTAATTGCCTCAACGAGCGGTTCTATAACCAGAGCAAATAGGAGAGTGGAGAGAGGACAGCCCTGCTTTGTGTCTCTTTGAATCTGGAAGTTGGCCGATCGTAGCCCATTAGTGAGTACTGCAGAAAGGGGAATATTATAAAGCAGCTTGATCCACTTTATATAATTTTCACCTAGACCAAATTTTTGTAGTGTGTGAAATAGATATGGCCACTCAACACTCCAATGCCATCTCAGCATCAAGAGAAAGCACCAGACCATGCATTGACTGCTGTTGAAGGAACTGGACTATATTTAATACCCTGCGCATGTTATTATAAGAATAACAACCCTTAATGAAACCATTGGTCTTCATTGATAAGCTTAGGGAGTAAGCCTTTTAACCTTGCTGCAAGTATTTTAGAGAGGAGTTTCAGATCTACATTTAGTAGAGAGATGGGTCTATAGGAAGTGCAGTCTTCAGGCTGTTTACCCTTTTTCAAAATTAAAGATATATTTGCCACTTTCAAAGATAAAGGCAAGACACCCTTTTTGAAGGAATCATTAAACATATTTAGCAACGGGTCGACCAGTATATTTTGAAAGTCTGTGTAGAACTCACTACCGAGCCCATCCGGCTCAGGCGCTTTACCAGGCTGGAGACCTTTAATAGCATCGAGCACCTCTTTCTTTGACATGGGAGCATCATGGGTAGATTTCTGGTCCTCTGACAAGCTAGGGAGTTTAAGGGTGGTAAAAAAAAGGCATCCATCGACTCGGGAGCGTTGGCGTGTATCTCTGATTTATAAATATTTTCATAAAAGTTCTTGAATGTATCATTAATAGTTGCTGTGTCAAAATATTGCTTACCCTTTTTATCTATAATAGAAGAAATGGTTTGGGAGTCTGACTTCTTCTTTGTCAGATATGCCATGTATTTCCCTGCTTTGTCCCCGTGTTCATATAGTTTTTGTTTGGCGAATCTGATTTTACCCTCGGAATCCTTTGTTAAGATAGAGTCTAGAGCAGAGCGGAGTGCAGATATTTCTTTAAGCTTCAATACAGAAAGGCTTTTTAACATAATCTTTTTCAGCCTGTTTAGGTTTGGATTCCAAAATCTCCCTTTGTTCGGCTTGCCTACGCCTCTTACTGGCCATATACGATTTAATAGGACCTCTAGAAAAGGCTTTGGATGTCTCCTATATCAATGATACATCTTCTATAGAGGCTAAATTGATAGATAGAAATGATTTAAATTCCTCTATAAAATAGGACGTAAATTTGTGGTCAGTCAGTATGGTGGGATTAAGCATCCAACGTCTAGTCTGAGTTGTTAGGTTCCTGAGGTTATATTGAATGGAAACATCAGCATGATCAGCTATGACTATACTCCCTATAGAGATTGAGGAAACAGATGGCAGCAACATTTTTGGAGTAAATAAATATTCGATCCTAGTATAGCAATAATGGACTTTCGAAAAAAATGTAAACTCTTTATCTAATAAATGCTGAGTCCTCTACACATCATCATAGTCCATTTCTTCACAGAGGGCAGAGACAGTCTTGGCTTGAGGTGAGAGTGTCAATTTTCCCGGAGGGCATTTGTCCATAATTGGACTAAGATGGCAATTTAAGTCTCCTCTAATAAATTAATTCCTGATATTAAGATTTACCAGTTTAATAAAAGCAGTAGTTAGGAGTCTAAGGTGTCCTTGAATACGAGATTCAATGTCTGTTCATTTTCATTCACATATACTGTACAGTATTATGTAATAACAGGTCAAGTGAGTCAAAAAGCCTATGTAATATATTGATTTTACAGGCCAAAATCAGACTTACTAGTGTGAGTGGTACTCAGCCTAGCCTACTAGTGGTTGAAGTAAATAGGATGTTTATAACATCAAATGAGTAAATAAGTCTTTAGTGTCAGAAAGTCTTTGGTGCTTAGACTCTAAAGGGAGATTGAGCTCCAAGGGCGTCTGTGCTGAGTAGCATCAAGATATATATCCCCCCCTGGAATCCAGACACTGGTGGAGGTGGTGGTGGCTGATGACCCTGGTGAAGCTGATGAAAGATGAAGTTGGTGAATCTTTGAAGACTGGGCGGTGATGGGGAGGTGGAGGGTGGGCAAAACAGCAGCATGAAAGAACTAGAGGAAGGGAGAGAGTCATATTAAAAAGTTTTTCCTACTGTATGCTTTAAAAAAAAGTTCTACTCTCATACGACAATGTGAAGATGTGAAAAATGATCTTTGTGCAAGCTGATATGCAAAAACAGCTGAGAACCCTGTAGTATGCATACCAGACGGTACGTTTCAAAATCAACACCACAGAATTACACCTAGTAGGCTGAAAACATAATAGCCTCACGCAAAGTGGGGAATAGCATTTTGCCAGTTTACACGGCAATGTTAAGGATGGCATTTTCAAAATATTACACTATGGAACCTGTTTTAAAAAACTTTGCATTTTCAGGCATCAAAAACTTTATGCAAAAACCCTAATAGTTAGGATACCAGTTCAGACCAGGTGACATAAACCCTTTCAAATGAATCTTTCATAAGTTTCCCTGCATCATGGTAATTTTCTAAATTGAATAATCTTTTAGATTTCTACTCTGCTGTGCTGCACCTGCAACAATGGAACTTCATTACATACTGTATACTGTATATGATTTCTATTTGAGTTTCTTGTAGTTGCACTATCAAGCTTCTTTTCATCTCTGTCAATATTCTGAATTAGTAGATGTGTTTCTCACATGGGGCTGTCACAAGTACAGCAACACATTCATTAGCAGAGTGGCTAATTAGATGGTGTGTCAACACTACAGCCTGTGCTCTCCTTTAAACACACACCCATCAATGGCTATGCATACTTTCCACATGCATGCAGACAGAAACGACAAGCTTGTGAATACAATACAAACACTCATGCAATGCAAATGTGTCAGCCACCTAATTAGACACAGTGAGAGGTAAGTGGGGGAGTGAGAGAAATGGAGAAGATGAATAATTAAGTTAAAGACAGCTCGAGGGGGGAAAACGGTCTCTTTATTGATTGTGACTTTCAGCACTTAGAGCCCGAGGTTTTTGGACTCTCAGAGTGCTCAGAGAGCTTCCATTGTCCAATTATAACACTCCTGCTTTGAGGAGTTGTCACCCAGAGATGACAGTATGAGCTCTAAAAACAGTGTGTAAGAGGAAGGGAAGGACAAACAAAAAGAGGAGAAGGGAGGTTAATTGCGGACCCGTGAGGAAAAAAAGGAGATTGGTGATGGACAAACACGCATAGAGGAAGAGGGGAAGACATGGTCATAGAGACTGAAAGACAAGTTATTAGAGAAGACAGCAGACATGATGATGTCATTGTGCTAATAACCAATTAACAAAATCTTGAATCATCACTTTTCATAATAAACATCTTTTAAACAGCTCTGTGCATCAAAAATAATCTGCAGCCAGGAGAGCCCCTGCTACAAACAAGCCAAAACTGCACTCCATGCAGAGTATAGTCTCCTGTCAATTCAGACAGAATGTTGGCATCAATTTGGATGTTTCCTGTATCTCGGGCATACAGGGCTGCTCTGGGTGACAGCAAGCCAGGACAGCTGACTTTAGACTAATCTCTACATTTGCAAGGCCAAGACTAATTAGTATCTGATCAGAACGTATCCAGAATACAAGCTAACTGTGTGAAATTGAGATACACAACTAGGTAGCAGGTTTTGCTGCTCCTCGCAAAATTCTTCGCACTGGACAGTTGTGGTTCACTACGTTCACCAACTTTGACAAGCCAGGCCGTAATGAAGAGCAAGCTCAATTGAACCACTTCTTTTAGCAATGTCCATGATGGGCTGAATGGACTGAAGTTTGACATCAAACATTCTGTATGAGCCCCTTTAAAAGAAAAGGGACAAAAACCGCATTGGGTGATCAGAGGGGGGGGGGGGGGTTATCTGATTATTTTCAGACCCATTCTTAGCATGCAGGAGTTATAACTAGCACAAATGCACAACACAAATGTCATCAGCTAATTAGTCACCATGCCACAGAACACTATCTGTCACAGTTTTGTAAAAATCACACGTCTACCTATGAAATGTTTAACTATCTGAGTCACAGAGAGAACAGTTATTGATATGCTGTCTGTACAAAGGTGAAGAAAATGGTGATCCCTATTCCTATTTGAAGCATTCTACTATCGCTACAGCTTGATCATTGATAATCAATGGGTGGAGCTTATCTTTGTTTTTGTGGAAGTCCAATCATCTCTTTGGTTTTGGAGATTTGGGTTAAGTTATTATGGCCACAACACCCAAGTAGCGAGGAGACTTCTGCTACGTAAGCTTTACCATCAAAAACAAGAGATCAGACCTGTCACAGTGATGTCGTCAGCTAATTTTAAGATTTTAACAGAGGCAGAGGAACAATCGTTAGTGTACAATGAGTAGAAGAGAGGCGACTATTGGTCAAAGAGTAAAAGTTACACATGGGCCTGTTGACAGTCACCTGTAGGAGTTTGTCATATAGTGGGAATAACACTACTGAAGGCAAAACTAAAATCAATAAAGGAGATACGTGTGTAAGAAGCACTGGCCTCAAGGTGCTGCAGATTGGGGTGAATAAGGGGTTGAGCATCACTCTGGACAAACAGTTGTTTACAAGCTCGTCAAACACTTTCATGATTGGCTGGTACTCTACATACATTGAGAGACGTGTTAATAATATTAGTAAAAACCTGTGAAAGCTCCTCGGCTGCAGAAACACGGTCAGTACCTGCTTCTTTCCTTTAGCTCTACCGCCCCAGCAGATTCCTGACCTCCTGCTCCTCTACCAAGAATGACGGAGCATTGTGTTGCATTGCAGAATCAGCCACGGGCTCCCCATGAAATTACTTATAAAATTTGTAAGTTTGTTTGGAAGCAAGGGGTCATCATCCAGTAATGCATGAATAGTTTCATAGTTGGTTTGTTTAAGGCTGTGCCAGACTCCCCTGCTATCATGGTCATTAGGTTAGGTTTCTAGCTTAGTTTTATGATTGGCTTTTGCCTTCTTTACTTCCCTGTCAAACTTTAACTTTGCAAAGTTGTATTAGTCAATGTCCCCCACTGTGAAATGCTTTGCTCCCTCTGCAGTTAATAATATAGTGTTTTGCTAAACCATGGTTTGTTGCTGCTGCATATTGTCAGGTTTTTGGAGGGGCTGCATATAAGGAAGAGCTTGGAGAGCTTGCATAACACTGTGTCGTGGCTTATAAGTTATACACTTTTTACACATGGTTATTGTTGCTGATATTGTATTTATTTGCACTTGCATTTGTGGTCATAAATTTTTTCATCATACAAGCACTGAGTTATTACATATTTTGAGATTAGTATGGGCAGCGGTGAAATGTAACTAAGCACATTCTTTGAATTTATGGTACTGATAGTGATCATTTTTTGGTATTTATTGTCTTAAAAAAACACATGAAAATGAAACGTAACCACTACTACTCTCTTAACACTGACATATCCTCAATGCCGTATATCACTGTGATTGTGTTCTATATGATAGTGTGACAAGGCTTTCTGTAGATGGGTGAGTTGGCTTAAACTTCTACAGATTGGCATATTAAACACATTTATTGTGGAAAATGAATGGTTGTAACACAACCAATTCTTACCAGCTGTTATGATCAACAACAGCTTGGAGAATAATGACTGCCATCCCTTCCAATCGTAGTAGACTGGTGCTTCATCATGTGGGGTGATTATGGCAGCATTGATTTAATCAAGCATCTCTGTCTACAGTGTCTAAGGTCATCACATCTTTCTGCCTTAACCTGCTTTCCACTTGTCTGCCATTTCTCCTCCAACATATTTCTGATGACATTAAGATGATGTTTGCACGTATCTGGCATTGTTTGGCATCATGTTACACACAATACACAGTAACTTTACTTGAAGGCTAGCCAAAGCCCAACCCTCAGGTAAGCCTCCATTGTTGTGCTGCCCTACATTTACATTATGTGTCACCCTACACTCAGACATCCCACACGCTGATGCCATCAGATGTCTTTTCATTCCTGAAAGCAAGCATGCTGTCTAAAATCACAAACCGGGGCAGCATTATGCTGGCGTCAATTTGTTCATTGTGACAAACCTAAGCCGGCACGATGGTGGTTCATTGCAGCTCTAAGGCAGGATCTCTGTGTAAAAGAGTTTCTGTGATAACACTACTGTAGGTGGAGAAGAAGAAAACAAAACTGACATCAGCCCCAAGATCTTAAAGCAGGGATCATATTGATATATCTTAGAAACATCAGCTAACTAACTATAAGCCCTTTCAGAGTGTTCCTGGTTTTGTTTGCAAAGCATCTGAAGGTTCATTATTATGCATACTAGAAAATACAGAAAAAAAAATCCATAATGTTTGACAGACAATTTTCACACATGAGGAAACATCACTATCATATGTTGTTCTTTGTATTTTGTGACGACCCCGTGAGCAGAGCCTCTCTCTCCTGGGTGGTTAGGGTGATTCAGCTCACCTGGTCTTGTTTCACAGCTTTATAAACTGATGGCAGTCAACCAGTCCGTCTCTCCCCCCCTGGCTTCCACACTGTTTGGGTTTTGTATTTAGTTTGTCTTTATCTTAAGTTACATTTATTCATGTAAAATAAACTTACTTTTAGTTACAACTCGTCTTTTCTCCCCTCCTTTGTCCAACTTTGAGCCAGGCTGTGACAATTTAATGTTGCCTGATTCTGTGTTAAAATTAAATCAATAGACATCCAGAGGAGGCAAAGGGGATTTAAAACAAAAAAAAAACAACTAAAAAAAAAACAACAACCTGAAAACAAGTGTCTCCACAGCAGATAATCTACTGATGATGGTTATTTAAGTTTCATAATGTAACAGAAATCAAACAATCAGTGACCTAAGATTGTTAATAATCACTCTTTTTATTCAATCATTTGTTAGAGTTAGGAGGCTGATGACAGGGTCTACCTTTGGTTTTAATATAAATGTCCTTGTTTTATGAATGGAGCAGTAAACAAGTTATGTTTGACCAATCAGTGATGGCCAGTATTGCTGTATTTGTGATACTGATTTGGGGATGACTCGTGACTGGTTGTCTGTCAGCATCAATTAAAATTGTTTCCAAAGTGCATTTGTTTGCTTTCCCTGTGAAAACATACATCCTGGTTGAGGGGCACCACCCAAACAAGTCTATGGAACAAGACCAGCAGAAATGAAGAACATTTGGTGATTTTCTTGCATAAATACATGTAGAGTTGGGACTGATGATTGACACTTCTACCTGCTAGCTGGTTCCCCCCCCACAAGCTCTCAAAGGTGACTGGTAGTATTCTAGTATTCAGCAGCAATAATTTACATTCTACTGATCTAGAGCCCTGCTCCAGTGTTACATTACCTTCTGCACAGAGTCCTTGAATTAAGAAGGCTCAGTAGAGAGTCCCATATCTGATTATGCATCGCTTTTATAACGTTTTCTCAATGTCAAGACACTGTCGTATACATCTACAGTTGAAAACGCAAACACGAAACAGTAATAACAGTAACATCCCACCACTTTATTTTAACTTCAGCATTATAAATCAAGAGTGTAAATTTCCTGTGAATGCTGATTACATTGGAAAAGGAGCTTTGCCACTTGCTGAGTTTGACTAAGATGGTTAAATATTATTGAGTGGTTCGTTCTACAGTGCAGACAGACAAAATTGCACCACACAATCACAACTCCATAGATAAATCTGCATGACGGTTTTCCAGTAACATGCGGGGGGAAAATGTGAAAAATGATGACAATGTGAACATATTAAAATTGAAAGCATCGATTCACAAAGTACCCAAAAAGTCTTAAAAGTAAACACAAGCAAAAAAGAGAGAGAAGTTAGGGAGCGTCACTAAAATACCATTTAGATGGAATTTATTACTGAACGGATGGATGAGTGATTTTAAGACTGCATGCACTGACCAGTGATTTTAAACACAAACATTTTTTTATTGCAGGTTATAGGGAATGTCAAATTCACAGCTGAACATGTGAATTACATGCATTTTGCTCAAAACATCAGTATATCTGGATTTAAAAAATAGCAATGTTGCTAAATTTAACTTACCATGTTATGTCCCATTGTCACTACAGAGAAGAAATTTTGCAAATAAATCTCTGCGCACAAGTGGACTACAGACTTAAATTGCGGAATAAAGAGAAATTGAGTGTTCATTCTAGGGAAAGTACTGTATATTTGAATAAGGACAAAAGCTAATTGCTGTGCCTCCTACTAAGAGTGAAAGTCTACACTGGTCAATAGTTTTCCACCTCGGAATCCAAACAATGGACTTAATCCCTGCAGCCAAGTACTGAAGCAGGGGCTGTTTGTTTCACTTTAACAGCAGACTAATTGCTGATTGTTGCCTAGTCTCGGCTGACAACACCAGCAGGCTCTATGTGGGGAGCTTTTGGCCCATCTCTTTCTACTAAAAGCCTACAGTGGCTTCTGCTGTGACACACCAGCAATTATACTGACTTCTCTGCTGGAGATAAATTAACCGGTCGGACTTCACAATAATGAATTAAACTCTGCTCAGACTGGGAGCAGACTCGTTCATTTGTCTGTGAAATGACTTAGAACAAGAAAGAGAGAGAGAAATGTGACGGGAATATTTGCACCATAAAGTAACCAACTCTACACATGGCAAACCCAACACATTAAAGCTTCCAAGTATCAGTTTGAGTACAATTTGTGCCGTTTCAAAGTTGTCTTGAAAGCAAAATGGGTGATGAACTGACCACAACTGAAGATACAAAGATGCAAGAGAAGTCTTGCATACTGTAGTGACACTTGAAAATGCACTCTTCCAATTTATTGATGCAATACCTTCCAGGGGATGAAACTTATTTGACACAAAGTCCTTCGGCCTCATTAAATCTACTACGTGGTTCTTTTTCCATCACCACAAACCACAAAGGCAAGCCCAGACTGGCCATCGGACTATCTGGGGAATTCCTTGTGGATAAAAAATGGACAGCTCAGGAGAAAAAATGACAGAAAGGTGGAACTGAGTGGGAGTGTATAAAATGACAAACGGCCTTGAGCAAAGTGCAGCTAAATACAGCATAATTACCTCTGCCAAGGGAGGAGGTTATGTTTTTGCCAGCGAGATGTAAGGAGATGTCGGAAGTGGCCCAAGGAAGAATCGATTAGATTTTGGTGGTGATCCGAATCACTGTCTGGATCCAGGATTTTTTTAGTTTATTAGTTATACCAAATATACTGTTGTAATATAATGATTACAAGGCTCCACAAAATGGGGCTGTCTGCAACAAAATTATTGTAGTTTTGGTTTGGAGTGAAATGGCAACATGGGGAAACTGAGCTGCCTTGGTGGAGGTCTGCGCTCTCTGAGTGCTTTCTCATTACAAATATGTTCACAAGCAAGAGACATGGTTTGTGTTAACAAAAAAAAAAACAATGGAGATGCTTGCAGGGCAAGACTTAAGCATGTCAACTACCCTTCTTGAATTGATTTTAAGTTTTTGAAAACCAATACAGGACATCAACACACTACACACAACACTATAGGAAAGCAGGACATCCATCTGCATAAGAAATAATATTGAAAAGTGTTGTCAGGTCAAAGAACCTCCAGTTACTCGAAGCTATAGAGCTTCATGATGATCAGCAGAAGTCCAGTGAGACCTGGACTTCTATATTTATATATATATATATCAATATTATTATTCATTACAGCAGTAGATAAATAAATTCTTGAAACTGAAGAGATTGTTTTTAACCAATTTGCCGTGAAGCATTTTTCTAATGAGTGGAAGGCCTAGTAAAACTAAAAGATCCATCACTGACATTAACAGAGAACATATTCCATGAAAACAATGTTAGCATAT
Source organism: Chaunax sp. Z400 (assembly GCA_037577475.1). Taxonomy (NCBI): domain Eukaryota; kingdom Metazoa; phylum Chordata; class Actinopteri; order Lophiiformes; family Chaunacidae; genus Chaunax; species Chaunax sp. Z400. Next base: position 2,471,110 of record CM075199.1, read on the forward strand.
ACATATCAGTCACAATATTAAAAGTGCATACCTAATGTTGTTGCAATGTTGCACTGCCATTAGGGAATATCGGTGTGTGGTGGTATGTGCCAAAGTAACATTAACATGAATGACAGGACCCCGGGTTTGCCAAAAGAACACTGTATTGTAATGAGATTATCAATGTTATTCACTCCACCTGTCAGTGGTGCTGATGTTGTGTACAGAGATCAGCCTGTGCTGGTGTTAGATTTACAGCCTTCTTTATTAATTTCAGTCTGGCCCTGCACAAGGGCACAAACTTATCACTGATCTATCTGGGTACCATATGGAACTCTGCCAAAGCCATCCCTCCCCACTAGCACTTCACTAAAGAGTGTCACTCTGCATGAAGTCACACTGACGCTGAGGAGAGCTCTCTGAAATAAGGAGGGTGGAATAGATAAACAGGCTGACTGTGGGACGAGCTCACCAACCTACAACATGTGCGGAAACATCCATCCAAAGATACACTGCCAGCTGCTTATATTATGTGCTGTGTCACAGCTTATACCAAAGATTTTAAAAACATGTGAGTCTCACTTATTTGACTGAAAATAGAAAGGTAAGTTCATTTTTGTTGCTGTGTATGTCTACAGATATGGGCAGTGATGTAATGGGATTTTTCCTTAGAACCTATTTAACCGTTCATTCTGTAATTTTTTTTTTTATTTCTTTATTTTTTTTATTTACTCAATTCCTATTGGCAATAATAGTCATAGTGGAGCTAATAATTGAACGGTGGACACTTGGGAGTCAGAGAGACATTTATGTTCCGTGGGGTAAGTTTGAGCTCCTAAAGACAGCTTGGCAGTATGTATATATAGCTTTGCTGCACAGGAGAATCTCCAGACACTTGTAGAAGCAGGGGTTTTCCAGAATCTCCAAGGAAGATATTCAAATGAATATGCAATCATTTGAATTTGCCAATTACAGTATCATTAATCACAAATGCATCTTGGAAGGTTACATGTAGCACCTGTAAGTTAAAACATAGTGCCTTCATCAGAGCATCATATCAATACAATGTGTCAGCCTCTTTTTTGTGGCTCAATCATCCCACCTGTGTAGGGGGAGGTACATGTACATGTCCATGCTAGTACCTACTGCTAAACAGGTGAGAAACATGTTATCCAATCTGAATTAAAAGGGGTATTTTTTTCTTTGGTTGGTTGGTTAAAGTTTAATAAAATCACATTGTGTTTTAGGTTGAAATGAATACTTTGTGCATTGCAGGGCCCATTTTGAGGCTGAATGGACGAATACTGTTGTTATTCTATAAGGACAGACTCTTTATACCCAACATTCTTGATTACATATTGAATCCTTCTTGATTGCCTTTACTATTCTGCCCTTTTTAACCACCCGATGCACAGCCAATGCTCTGAAAACCATATGCATCAGGGTTTAGAATTTAGTTTGAAATTTGTAAACCTGAGTGTGCCTTCAGCCTTTAATCCACTTGTTTCCTGCCATATGTCAGGGATGCCCAAGAGCGGACAGGATTTCATTCCAACCAAACATAGCAGCAGGTGATTTCAGTGATTACATCCTCCTCTGCAGCTGAAAAAGCTCATCAGTGTAATCAGCTGCTGTAATATTTGGTTGGAATTAAATCCTGCTGAATGTTGGCACTCCATGTAACACCATTGGACACAGTCGATGTAGATGATCCCATGAGGATGAGTTCAAAGTTGTTGCACAGCACAGATAACATTTCTGACATGTGATAGTGTGTGCTGCTTTTGACAGATAAGCCATTATGTGATGACAAACTGCATCTTGTTATGGACATTATCCCCCCCCCCCCCCCCCCCCCCCCCACACACACACACACACTCATTTTTGTTGAAGTCTTGTTTCCCTTAAATCGTTCATATTTTAGACACAGCTGTAATGGTGATGTATTGATGATATTTTTTCATATTAAATACATTTCAATGTAAAACACACACCTTCAGACTCTGCCTACTAATTTGAATAGAAGCACAGCACACTTTTCCATACATATATTTATATATAGGCGGTACTTTTATTTACATGTGGCTGTTGTTCTCTGCTGTAACCATCGCTTCCTTGGCCGTGATTTTCACAAGCTTGATAATCTTCATAAGCCCCTCCCCTTTCCGCTACGTAGCCAAGATGGTGATCATTGAGGGTGAGAAGTGTCCGTCGTTCCACATTCAACTTTTTGTCTTGAGTATGACATCCGGGTACTCATAGTATACTGCGTTTTGGCATACTTAGTAGTGTGAACGCACTTATACACTGTGCTGTGAATATACATCTGCTGATGCCTCTGGACACATCTTCAGTGATGTTCCTGGAATAATTGGGTGTTTTGAGTCTTTCAACATCATACACCCTCCTCCAGGTGACCCAGCCAGGGCTGATCAGACCCCCGCTTGTGTCCAGATGGCTAGCTACTCTGACTCCATGGCTCTCCTCTTTTGAGCCACAGCCATCTCGAGGCTCTCTCTGCCTCTTCGGTGGTAGTGCGGATGGCTCTCCTCTTCCTCTCTCCATTGATGCCTAAACTGCTGTAGGCTCTGACCAGAGAATGGGCCACGAATCCCCTGCATCCCACTTCCACTGGGAGACACCTCGCCCTCCATCCAGACTGCTGAGAGTCACGGGTAACTAGTCCCGCGTACTTGGAGAGCTTCCTTTCAAAGGCTTCTTCCAAACGAGTCACTTGAGTTTCTGTACTGCACCACTTCTCTAGCTCTTGTCACCTTGACTCAAACTAGCCAGGTTCAATATGGAAGTATCTGATGTGGGAAACAGCATTAGATGTTTAACTTCTAAAAATGGAGTGAAAATAGAAATGTTCCAGTTACATCTTTATTCAGTGTTACTAATATGCACATTGTAAAATTAAGTGTGTGAGATTTGTTATACAATGCAGTACGGAAGCCTTTTTATTATTCCTCTCTCTATTCATCCTTTGGTGTTCATTATATTGGCCTCCATCATCTCTGTGTCTGAGTCTCATCAGCCTCCAGTGGAAACTGATTCAAACAGACCGCCCCAGATTTTTTCAGTGTTGTTTTATATGGCGACATATTCTGTTCTTTTGCAAGAGACATCTTCTGCTTCCATTCCCACTGTCTGGCTTTCCTGATCACAGCCTCGTTGCTGCTCTGTTGGCTTCAGAGAGCAGTGCAGGCAGCAAGGAACAAGGCTTACGATGAAATATCAAACACACTCATTAGCATACAGATGAGGAGGCTGAGCCTCGGCCATTGTTCGAATGTCGAAGCAATTCAGTGCCCGAAGCCAAAACTCTGTTGTAATCCATTTTAAAAAGAAAAGTGATCAACAGCACAAACACTTAAACACTCTACTGGCACCTTTAAATCACCTTTCAACTGCTTTTCTAGTCTGGCTTCACTTAATCTGTTAGCTGTTGGAATGGGAATCAAGCATACAAGGTTACATTTGAGCTAAAATAACCCTCTTCAAAGTGGGTGTGCGTGCATTACTTTAATCCATCAGCAGCTCCCTGTGTGATTTCATTTCTTTACCAAGGTGCTTGCTCAGTAAATTTACTTAATACACTACTTCACTTACTCAATCCGGCTGTAAATGACCTCTAAGTGACACGCCCACATTAAGAGGGTAAAAACAGGCTTTGGGACAGATTTACAGCCTGTAAACCCTCAGTCGCCCGGCTTATGCCTCGTGTTTGTTTTTGCTGACGAGAGGTATATATATATATATATATATATATATATATATATATATATGATGGTGAAAGGAAGGAGCTGAACAGCACCTGATATACACACACGGAGAGAGCTGTGTAAAACACTCTTTTTGGTGATGGGTTGTACCACATTTATTGATCCTGGTAGTGGCATTTAGTTTTTTTTTCAATTGGTTTACTCTGCACCTGTTTGGCTGCTTAAAAATTGAGAACACTTTAAAAGCCAGTAACAACAATAATAGAGCTGTATATTGGTAGTTACTTATATATATATTACCTATATATATATAAAAAGGAGAGCTCAACCTCTTTTTCTCCTGATTGTTGTTCTCTCTCCAAGATTGAGCTCTCTGTGTGTTTTTTTCCATTTCTATTCCCTGGAACATCTCTCCCCCTGTGGGCGTCAACAGGAGGTCTCGTCGACTATATGAAACTCTGTTTGTCCGCTTATCTCTCATTTTGACCCCTACTATTCTTTTTCATCCCTTCCCTTCCCTCTCCATCCTTTCCCTGAGGAAGACATGTTTACCTATGAGGTTGCACCTGTGGTTGTCATCCTCTCTGCCGGCCAATTCTCCAATCCCCACTGCTCGCTCCTCCCCTCGGCGCCATCCCTTCAATACCTAAATGGGAGGTCTTGTCAACCACGAAGCTCTGTGCATGTCTCTCCTCCACTCCAATATAACGTAATGTGTTTGTCCTGGAGGACTGTCAAGAACTCCTGCTACCAGCTTTTGATAACATCTGTTTGTGTACTAGAGAGAAAGTGGTGTCCGTGTGTTTCAAGCAAAAGTGTGATGCATGTTGGTGTACAAAGAAAAAGCTAAAGTGATGGAGGTTTAATTAATTAAGTATTAACAAAAGTCACTCTTTCAGTAATTGTACCCAGTATGAGTGAAAATCTAAGCATTGCTTTAACTTGTATCATTTAAATCTAAATTAGTCGCAATATTGTCTTGACTCACATTTTAAACCCTCAGAGTGAAATTGATGCATTTCATTTTTTTCTTTTACATCTTTCTTTTTTTCTTTTGTTAGCAGCAATTAGGTAAAGAAGTCTTTTTTTAAATTTTAAAATCAGAAACTAGGAGCAGGGACAAACTGCTGACTTAAGAATTTGTTTAGTCTATGCGTGAAGAATTCATGTTGTTGTTTCATGGAAGAGAAGCATTTTTCAAAGACCTTTCTCACAATTGACATTTTGTCTTGTTCTAGTAAGAAAGGTACACGTGTTAATAATGTGAAAAATGCCAGTACATTTCAAGCAGGCTCTGTATTTAAGCGGCCCATGAGCCACAGCAGTGTGACAGCATGCACAGAACTAGAATCCTGAAACTGAAGCTGCTGAATGGAATACATTTTATTATACAATAATAAGTGCTTTTCACACTGTGACATGTAAATATATATTCAAGTGAAGAGGGGTTATCATGTCAGTTGTTAAAAGGCTTCTTACATCACAATGAGTAAAGTGAAATTCATAGCTGGCTGTGGGAAACACTGTACACGCCTTTTTAATAACCAAAGAAAATGATTAATGAGCTGTTTAATTATAGCAGCCCAGCATTCAGGTGTTTCCTCTGGTTGATTAAACCTATGCCCAGGCTGACGTTGGCTGAAGTAGGGAATTTAACTGAGGTCACCAACAACTGTGTGCAGTTTAACGGCCTAGACACAGATGCAATATTTCATGGAGGAGGCCTGCAGCTGGGATTTCTGCTACACAAACTCTGTCTTTGCAGCGTGTAGTTGTGTGTTGGGTTTTCTGAGGAGATTTAAATAAGGACACTTCAGAGAGGTATTTCAGGGTATTTTAAAATGTCATTGTATATGTGTGTGTGTGTGTGTGTGTGTGTGTGTGACCAGTTGTGGCCAAAGCCCTCCCACTCACAACCAAGGCCAATTTGCCATCTTCCGACTGGCTACATTGCCAGTAGTTTTCCAAAAATTCTTTTTCATTGTGTGCAATTTTTTTTGCCAGGTGTTTGTTATACAGTTTTGAAAGTGTTTGCTGTTGACAGTCATCTGTAGGCGTCTGTTTGCGAAATAATTCAGGCGATAATACAATTTTCTTTTATTTCACTGTGTTTAAACCTCTGTAACTCTATGACAGTAGCACTCAGAGTGATTCTGACTGTTTGGGGAAGAAATTCAGAGTGTTTCCTTTCAAAAGATACCAAACCTATGCATGTGCTACAAATGGTTCAAGAATAGCTTTCAATTTACTTTGGGTAAGCACTGGATAGGCGTTTTAGGCTAATTTAGCAGGAATGCTAACTTAAGTGGTACTGAATTAACTAGATCATTTAATTAATTTAATGACTATGGATACACAGAGTCTGATTAATTTTAACATGCTATTTAAAGATTGCTGTGATCCGTTGAAATGAGGGATTCATTTCAATCATTTTTAAATAGAAAGTATTTTTTTAAATACTCTCTATAGTTTCTAACGTTGAGGTTAAAAACCGAATATTCCCGTGTAGAAGAACATAATTAAACCAGCCAAATAAATATAGAGCGATTTGTTAATTACTGTAGCAGCCTGAGTTGATTATATTGGACACTCTGTTATGGTCATACTGCTGCAGACATGTTGTGCTTCATATATTTCAGCAGTAATACCAATAGAACATGTAGGTTTTCTCATCCTAAGAACAGCAACTTACCCAGCAAGTTAAATAAAAGATCATGTTTGTACTGTGACGGCCCCGTCTGCTTGTTTGTGCTCTGCTTACGTCTGTCATTCTCTTGGAGGTGGAGCTCACCTGATTGCGAGATCAGGAGCATCTGGGCCCGATGCTCCTCAGGATAAAAGCCTTCAGCTGGCAGACCTTCACGCTCTCCACTACCCTCACCAGCGCTACACCTCATCTTGTAGCTTTTGTAGTTTTATTTGTTGTTTAATAAACATCTCATGTTCACTTTGATACATTTTTGCATCCTTTCCCGTCCTTTTGTCATGGCCCTGGGCCAGGTTATGACAGTACCTACTCACACAGTCCTGATGAGGTCTAATCAGCCGGTAAGTGGAAACCACCTGTGTGGGTGTGTCCAGGATGATTTCTAATACACACTAAACATAGATAAAATCACCCATACTGTATAAGCTACAGAAAAAAAGTAACACATTAAAAACATTTGTCTACAACATGTGTGATGTTTGTGCAAGTCCAGTACATATTTGTGTTTTTCTTTTTACAGACTAAATTAAAAGCACAGTATGATTCCCCATAAATTGCAACATCTCATGCAATTGTGCCAAAAACAACTCAGAACTTTTTTTTTTGCTTATGTTTCACAATGTATAAATTGACAGGAATATTTCTATTTATTAACATTTGAACAATTCATATTTCACGCACATCCTATCCAGTGCTACGGAGAAAAAACACCTGATTATTTTGGTAAGCAGTTTATCATTCAGCCATACCAGAAATCATTTGCCTTATTGGTGCACAAAAGAGAAATTAGTTCTCAGTAGGGTGACTACACTGGCAGGGTTTGAACAGTGATTGCAAAGAATTCATTAGGAATCCAACTATACTTACAACACATCCAGTGAGTAGGACAACTCACAAGGGAGAAAACTCACAATAACCAGAATGTGCTGCACCAAACCAGAGCAATAAATGCTTTGGCTGGTGGGTGACAGATGGCATGGTAGTGTAGGGGGGAAGAAGAAGGTTCTGGGCTCAAATCCGTTTATTTAAAATCCATATTTTATCTGTTGAATGCTGTCAAAATTGCCTCTAAACATGCTCAGACAAGAAGGAAGGAAAGAACCACAGGACATTCCTGCCTCAAGTGTTTTTAATGTAATGGATGACTGGGTGATCTTCTGCTCCCTCAGCACAATCCTTCATCTCCCGCATCTCTCCATCCCCATCCATCGGTTTTCCTTATTAAACATCTCCATTGTTCGGCTTTAGCAAAAAGACTCATTAGCTGCTCATGTCAATGCACTCTGCTGGTGATGAATGGCTGCTCTATCATGAGTCAATGCTGCAAAATTAAAGACCCAGTGCTTCATACAGTCCCAAAACAGCTGACCGACACCAGAAATAACAAGACTTGTTTTTTTTGCAACCCTCACAAAAGATCTCAGCTCAATATCAACCTGGTTTACTGAGGACACTGTTTCTGAGAGAACTGGTTTCTCTGATTGTCTTGTGGTATGTTTCTACGTGCATGAGGCCAGTGCTTTTTAATTCTGAGATGAAATGGTGAAAAAATAACACACCATAAAACTAAAAGGGACCAACGATGTAAGACATGTCACCAGCAAATTTAAAACAGGTGAAAGCTATGAAGAATATGCAAAAGTGACCCCAGCAGCTCATTTCAGTGACTTACTTGATGCAATGGAAATATAGAGGAGGCGTCCTAATACCCCCTTTAACACTTGTGCATCCACAGTGCAGAAAAGGTTGAAGATGTATACAATATCCTGTTGTATTCGGGAGTGATAAGCAAGCCACTGTTAGACTGTCAGTTTGTTTTTAGCCTGTTAACACCATGTGTTAATCAGTAGACTCTATAGATTAGACTGATCAATATACTCCTGGTGAGGCTGTCAATCAGGAGCTCAATGGTAAACATTGGGACATGATGGGATGATCAATCTGCCACACACAAACTCATGCAGTTTGTTTTTGTCTCTTATCTTTCTCACACAGTCTTAGAGCCTCTCCACAACATTAATGGTGAAATCACTGCTTAGTAAATGTGTAAATAGATGTGTAAATAGATGGAAGTTGTTTTTTTTTATATGCCAAAGCGATGTCATTGGTCACCAGAAAGGTGAAAGAAAAGGCTGCAAAATCTGACAAGCAACAGTTGCCATATCAACCGATGATGAATGGATGTCAATAATCAACAGTAGAGATCTCTGTGGGTCTGAACCAGACGTACATATGGGACACATACTAGATATGAAGACAAAAAGAGGGTAACTGACCTACTGAAGATGTAGCCAATCTTAACAAGACCCAAGGGGGATTGAATGTGACATTAAAGCAACCAGTGAGCTCAGAGTCCAGTCCAGGATCTTCAGCTCTGTGTTTCACACCCTGGCCCACCTCTGTCAGCTGTGCTTCTCTTTCTCATAAGCTATCGGTACAAAATGTATATTTGGCTGCAACACCAGTGGAGCCTGCGGTCGATAAGATAACTGCAGCTTCAATTGTCCAAAAAAAACAAATCTGAAGTGCGGTGCATGTTTGCTTAATGCTGTTCGGCTATCAAATATAGCACACCAATAAAAGAGTTTGACTGTGAGCCAAAGTACACGGCTGCACATCCTCTTTGACATAATGATTTATAGGTATAGACTGCTTCCACAAGCTTTCAGCAGATAGTAAACTAAATGTCAGGTCAGTGTTCCCACATGGGCTCTATGTGAAACAGAAATGGGATCCAAACAGCTTTGAAACTGATGATAGAACGATGAGAAGTTATGAGAAGTTACACACAGATGCACAAACACATATGTGTGCATTTTTGTTTTTCAGAGCATCCCAACATTTCAATTTTGCTGTGTTAATTGCGTTTTGCAGCAGTGCTGCAAATGATATGGATAAACAGCTCAACAAGATAACAAACAACAGAGATGAACCCTATGGCTGTCGCACTAATGATGCACACCCTGTACTGTAGGTTGTTGTAGGTTACTTCCTATTTATACAGAAATACTCATTACCACTATCATCATGTTCTGATCATCTGCATTTTTCTTATTTTGCAATAAGTTGGAAATGTAAACTTTCCCCTGCAAAAGATTAAACATGTTATAATGTGACAAAAAGCAACATACTTTGGAATTGATGTAGGGTTAGCAATACAAGGAGTGCATGGAATTTCTTTTCTCTTGCAGGATTCCTAAAACGTATGCTTCCTGTATTGGATATAGTGAATCAAATGAAATCAAAGAGCTATTTGTTAATTTGTGTGGTTCAAACTCTGCTTTTTAGTCAGTGAAATGCAAGTTGACAAAATAAAGTGATCCAGTTTATCTGCTTCATGTGTTTCACAACTGTTTTGATTTGGTCTGCACTTCTTTATGCTTTTCAACACCACACAGTTCTATTATCATGGCCACTCTCATACAAGAGAATTCAACACTCATGGTATTGAGTGAGTTGATTTGCAGGAAATGTTTATTATCACATTTACTTATTTTCTATGAATAGAAAATGTTCAAGAATGAACACATTTTTCTTTCGCCACCGTTCCCATGCTGAAAAAAACTTTCCATGTTTCAAACTTTGTCTGTCAATCACTGTGACATGGGATGTCCATGAAATTTGGTCCCTCATCTTTTGTAACCTTGGTGATCCCAGTATTTAGGATTTACTGTCATCTCATAGTGTGGTTGCTGATCAAACAAACTGAATATTTCTTGCTCATCCTCTTTTAGTGTCCACTAAAACTGAAAATATGATGACCCTGCCTGCCTCCTCTGAATGATTCTTAGTTTTGGGTAATCCTACAGTAATACAAATATAATAATGCATCCATTTGTGTATCCAAAATATCATTTTCTTCCAGTCGATCCCCCTAAATCCTACTGGACTTGAATGTTTCATTCAGCGCCATCATCAAGTCAGAATTTCAATGTGCGCGTTCCTGTAGTTTATTGGCAAATGCCTCCCTTCAGCCTCAGTTGCTAACATCCTAAGCTAAGTTGGTGAAAATGGGAAACTGCATATCTAAAATGAGCATGTTAGCATTTACTGAGAGCATCTTGGCCTGCTGGTGTTATGCCTGTGACCTCAAAGAACCACTGGCTGTTTAACTCGACTATATCTAAACCAAACTCAACCATTAAGTTGGCTGATCAGAATAAGAGCACATGAATAATTCTTTTATTCTTGTAGAAATTGTCATCTGAGTGTGAAATATTGGTGTCAGTCTAACCATATGTCACAAAGCTTGCTTTATGTAGGTTTGTTCATAACACAGACCCTCCACTGTGCACAGTATGTTCACATACTCCAAGTAAAGCATAATGGAATGCAATGATAAATCACAATTAATTTATTCTCTTCATTGATGATATTTCATTTTCCTTTTAGCAGTGAGGGAAAAAAGTACAAATTTGATATCCTCAATAAATATGCAGTGAAGAGATGAGCAATAATCAACCTCCATGTACATTAAGTGTTACTGATTATTTGCAGTTCTAAGGTCACTGATCCTGGACTGTTAACCACCTTTGTTTTCTGGATGTTAAGACTTTTGCCTGGTTTGTGACTCTGACTTAATTTTCCTGCCTGATGTTTTTCTGCCAGCTTATTTATGTGTCTGTCTCCCTGCCTGCCTATTTACCTGCCAGGCTGTCCATCTATCATTCATCACGTGTTTATGCTTTGCTCTGCAGTTTGACTCCTCAGTGCAGTGACTTAATGACACGCACACTTAACACACAGTTGATGTGGTGGTAGACCAGCCATCCATCATGAGCCTATTACAAATTCAAGCTTTGGCTTGATCTGTAAAGTCTTTCTTATGACAGTATTTATTATTCTTTCTCCTCTTTTTCTGCCCTCCACCCTGTCTGTCTGTCTGTCTCTCCTTCTCTGTCTCACTCTTCACTTTGATTTTACCTCTAAATGATTTTGAAAGATGAATAAGGTGGAGATGGATTATTAATCATAACCTAAAATAGTTATTTATTAATAACTATTTTATTTTAAAGTAAAACACGGAAAACCATATGCATATGAACATTTTAAAAGCAGCATTAAAAACAACTCTGACATATGATGACCTCACTGATGACCTCATTAAGCTGCAGTCTCTTATGTATGCATGCAGCAGATACAGACCTACAGTATCATTTAAAGTCACATGTATGGTGAACTGAAACATGGATGTTGAGAATTCTCCTAATAGTCAGTTTTGGCCTCCACCAGCCCTGAACAAACTAACCCTTTACCTTACAAATTCTTCACTTCCCAAGCTGAAAACAGCTGTCCACTGCTGGAAAAGTTTTATAACATGGGTGAGGCTGATCCAAAACAATAAAGTTACAGACCGAACCAAAGCAATGAGCTAAAAGATGCTAAAATGCTCAGTAAAGCCGCAGAGTTGGGTGATTATTCACCTTGGGTTTGTCACATGAAAGACTTTCACATTACTTTGTCATTTGATCTGTTGTTAATATACAATATTGATTAGTGCAGCTCTGGAGGTTATTTGCCCTTAGGGTAAATTAAGAGAGGAGTGAGAGTGGGAAAAGTCAAAGACAAATAGAGGGATGAGGAGAACATGGGAGTGAGACAGAGAGCACAGAATTATGGCTTTGTCCTTTCAGATGTAATTATCAGGAATGATCATTTATTACACTAGGACGGGCGAGCTAAGGGGAAAGAGGGGGATAAAGAGAGAGAGAAGAGGAGGCAATGTGAGGGAACATTGTCTCATTTTTGCCATTATGTCCATGAGACTGCTCTTTGCTGTAATTATTGGTATCACATTGACTTGACTCATGGATGTCAGTGACACCAAAGTCGCACAATCACACACAGGAATTTACAAGTTTTTCTTCTTAAAATTTACTTTTGATGAGTGAAATTTTTCCTCCGTAGAACTTAGCCCATAAAAGAGGAAGCACATTAAATGTCCTCGGCTTTCATCAGGAGATCAGCAGGTCTACTGCTTTTTTGTTTTGTTTCAATGTTGTGTGATCAGATTGTTTGGTTTAAAGTAAAAAAAACAACTAATTCTTTTTGTCTCACTGACTTCATTCTCTGTCTCCTTTTTATCGCATTCTTTTCTCTTTCTGTCTTCCCTCTTTTCTCTCTTTCCTCCCTCCCCCCACCAATCCATTCTGAGTGATGAACAATCACAAACCATCACATTTCAATTAATCAAAGACCCTATAATGATTTTTGTGTTGCTGTGTGTGAGTGTGTGCGCGTGTGAACATACATACTATATGTGCAGGTGTGTGGAGGAGCTCAGCTCAGTCAGGGATTAAATTAGTCACTTTCAGACTCTGAGTTTTCTCATTTAAGGGATGGAACCATTTGGCACAGGAGCCATTTAGCTCAATAAGAAGATTTGGAGTCTGTGACAAAGTACTGTCAAACCTAATGGGCAATTAATGCCTCATTTTGAAGAAGGAAAATGAATGGTATGAATGAGAATTAATTTTCTCCTCCTTACAAATGAGGTACTTTAAACCCTTTTTGTGAAAAAAGAAGTATTTATTACAATGAAATGGTTTAATTGACTGAGACAATCAACAAAAGAAGACACACAAATCTGCCTTGTGGAAAAAAGAACAAAAATGATACAAATTGCAATAAGTCCACCATTTCTTTTTTTTTCTTTAGTAAAGCAGGTCAACTTGCAAAAAAAGCACAGCTCTAAAGTAGCATCTTAATTTAACAGCATGGGTTGAGCAGAGAGCATGAACACACATGAAAATGATCATAAACAAGCGGTTAAATCCAACTTCAAGCGCAGCTTTGGTATGCCAACCAACACCTCCTGTGTGACAGGCAAAAAACACTATAGCCCTTTTTACACAGATATGGTGATTGGTTGATTTCCGTCTCTGAGTTAGCTGCTAACTGTTGCTAGTTACTTTTTAAATCTCCTGGTTGTCGCTCACACACAAAATACGGCATCAAAATCACAAAAATCACACCCCTGTCCCGAACTATTCAGGGATGAATAGTCAACTCAGGCAATAGTTTTGTTGATACTAGCAGGCCAATAGCCTCATGATAGGAGCCAGGAAAAACTCCACTCCTATTGAGTAGCAAAATGCTTAGCCTACACTGCCTGCACAATTCAAAAGGTCCTTCAAGCTTCAACTAATTTGCATCTTCAGGACAAACATGACATCGAGTTGTCAATCTCAAATCCAAACTTTGTTCCTCAACTTTTACACAGTTCCTACATTTTGACTGCAAGATGGGACATAAAATCTAGGGAAAAAAGTAGTTTTCTGTAGAAAAATTATCCACCTCATCCGTGCATGTGATTACAGTTTATTTAATCTATATCAAAATCATTCAGATCGCTATATGTGCTTTATAGTATGAGTTCTATTTTAGGGGGCACCGGAGCATTGTGTTTCTTCAGGACAGATGATTAAAATGCAGAAAATCAAAGAAGCAAATGAAAAAAAACTAAAACGGTCAAGCAACCATGACACTGTAATTGTAGTAAACTTAATTTTGCTAAATACACACTGACAAAATTAAATTAATGTCCATGTGCAAGCCCAAAACTTCTGATCCATTCTCTGAGCATAACCTCACTTTACACCATTGCAGCTGGGAGCTTTTTAGAGACTGTGAACTCATCTGGCACCAATGCAAACAGAGTCATCAGTCTTTACTTTGCCCACAGGTGCCTTGGATGGATCCTTTACCCAATTGGGATTGACTGTATAATAAAAAACAGCACCAAATTAATAAATTTCAAATATTGTCTTTGTCTATATGTTGTTAATGATTTAATATTCATCAAGCACCATGAAACTGTGTTTATCGATCAAGCTGTTGGCTAATTTCCATCACTTCTGTCTACTTTTGTGACCAGAATTCTACACGTAGCCTCGTCTTTTAGCCATTTCCATGTGTACAGTATTTCAGACATTACCAGTCATGTCTTTGGTAGAATTGCAGTGTTTTTGCCATCTTGTCCTAATAGAGCTTTCATTCTCATCAGCATTGCCCCTCGCCTGCCACACCACGCTGTCCGACTCTGAAGAATTTCAGGGTGACGTCTGCCATCTGGAGTTTGATTCTTTCATCATGGCCCCAACAGGCTGTGAAACTCCAGCTGCATCGTGCCCCATCTGCAGACCTCAGTGCCTTGTTGAGAAAGGAATTAACCATTTGCCAAGACAGAAACTCTTCCAGCTGAGGGCAAAGACAAAAAAAACAAAAAAAAACCAAACCAAAAAAAACAAAACAACCCTCAACCTGAGAAATTTCTCTGTTCATCCCCAACCAGTGGATGGAAGGCTATTTAAAAATACTCTCCCTAATTTGTCCTCTCATTTATTTTTATTTATCATTGTACCTGGACCTTATACAAACAAATTCCTAAAATGTTGGATGCTGTGTAAAATGTCAATAAAAACAGAATTAATTTGCAAACAAGCTGTGTTTACCGACAATGGTTTTATTAAGTGTTCCTGAGCCCTAGTCGTTTATACAAGCATGTTTTTCACAAAGTGGTAAACCTCACTCCGTGTTTATGAAGGATTGAGACTTTCGCAGATATCCCTTTTATTCCCAATCATAACACTTTGACCTGTTTCCTATTAATCTGTTTACCTGTTGGATGTTCCATTGGTGGTTTTTTTTGTTTGTTTTTTTAGCATTTGGTGACTTTCCCAATGTTTTGTTTCCCAACTTGTTTGAAACATATTGCTGGTATCAAATTAGCTTATATTTGGAAAACCCCAAAAAATCAATGGGGTAAAATATCAAATAAATTGTATTTATACTGTTTACTTTCAGTATGTTTAAAAAACAACAGCATACTAACTACTTTGGACACAGAGTTGTAGTCAGGACTTCACTGAATAGAACAAAACAAAACAAAGGAAGAAAAAAAAATCACCCAGTACACAATTTGCCATTTTATTGATACTAAATCCTGCTCCAAAGATATATTCAAGGTCAAAATCTGTCATACGATGCTGAGATGCCAGAAACCTCCAAGCCAGTCCAAACAATGGACCCTACCAGACAATGAAATCCTCATCATGGTCTGTCTTTTCCGTCATTCATCCTTATCCCAACATCGTTTTTTTTGTCCTTTTCCCCAGCAACATCGATAGCACAAGATGTGAAATGTATTTTTAAAAAGGCCTTCTGGGGTTTTCAAACACTGCCAGTTAATTATCTCTTAGAGAAACCATTGAATACCTCTGTGAATCAAATAAAGCTGGGGCTACTGTACCACAAACATAGCTTCATTTCTGGCTTCTAGATTCTCCTCAGTCCATCATTTAGATTTATGTCTGCTTTCTCTCCTCTTGTGTCACTCTGTGTGTGAAGCAGCTTGTTCTTACTGCCTATCATGTGTGTAGTATTTTCCTCCCAGAGGAAAAACCTGGGTAGCTTTAGTTATGCATTGATTTGAAGTATGTTTAAAATGGTACCCTGTCTGTGTTCATCCCTGTCTGTCTGACTCACAGTGTGTCTCTCTGTATCCAGTTAATACTGTCTGTAATGTGTTACTTTCCTCCAAGAGGAATAGGCAGGTAGCTTTATTTAATCCATGATTTCCCAGGTGACTCCAAACATTAAGGTGCTTTTTAATGAATTCATCCCAACATCCAACCACTTCTACCTCCAACTTGCTGGTAATACGCCAAGCCTTATGTAAGAGCTGACTTCTTCAAATTGAGCTAAAATAATCAGAATATTGAGATGGAACCTATGTTGTGTTCATGCACTTAATCCATTATAATCTTTCATTGAAAATCTCAGCAGGCTCTACTCCCTTAATCCCCCCCTTGATAAGGCTAAAATAACACCACTAACGTAGGAGTTACAAATTATTTTACCTCCTGCTGACAACCCCTGTGAAAGTTTCAACTTTAAAAGCACAACATGTAGCGGACAATCTTTACACCTGTCATGATTTCACTTGAAGAGTCATAGAATTATGCTGACAAAGGGCAAACGAAATAAGAATCCCCCCCAAAAGAATGTGCACACAGGTTGTTTATGTTATGGAGAAAAGGGGGTATGACAGTCAAAAATAGGGGTGTGAGACTAACAATAGAAAGGTCCAAACAAGGTAATGCTGGCCCTCGCCACAATTCCCTGCAGATATAATGAAGTGTGCCAGATGTGTGAAAGCATGATGGTGTAAACAAGAAGTTTATTCCCCTGTCATAGAGAAGGGAGGAGGCGGTGGATGCATTCATCAGTGCTTTGAACAATCAGGGAAAAAACAAAAACAGAAACAAAAAAACACTGGCACTTAAAATTAAACTAGATGCTGTCATACCAAATACTGGGTGCAAACTGTTCAGAGGTCTCATTTATAACCATTGCCTTTTTACAAAATGGGTCATGCACCACTTCCCACGCAAAAGTTGTGATCTATAAAAACAATCTTGACAGGAAAATGTGTGCACCTGTACATAAACTCTGACTCATGCGCACATTTTGGAGAGGGGGAATTGGCGATACAGATGGTGAGGTGGTGATGGAATTGAAGCCAGGTGGTAGAATGATGCTTCTCACACATTTAATTTCACTTAATATCAAATGTTGCTTAGAGATTCATGTTATAACAAACAATCAAACCAGCAGTGTTATTTGCACCTGCAATCGTAATGAACCGCAGTTATGCCATAAACGCATTTAAATTTTAAAACACACAAAGCAACTCAAATCTCAAAGTCTGCTTAATGTTTCATCGCTGACTCGCCATCACATTCCAGGCCCTGGAGCCCTGCAGTAACACTTCTCAGTAATACTGCATAGTGGATGGATGCAAGGACTCTCACTGTCATCTCACTTCTACACGACTACATGAATGGAGGAATTAACAATATGTACTTTTTAACCTTCAGCTCACCCACAAACACATCGACTTCTGTGTCTTCATCTTCCTCCTGGCTGTTGCTATAATTAAACAAAATGAGCCAATGATCAGTAAGCTCATTTCTATGCATCAATATTTATGAGGGGCTTTGCATTGACCATGTATGGTGGAATGAGTGTGTGCAGACGTGGGATGTGATGCAGATGCAACTTTTCCATATATACAGGGATTTATTTAGGAATCATTGCCTGTAGTTGTGAATGCACACCGTTTCATACATCGATTATCTGTCAGCACATGCCGTTTGAGGCTTTTGTGCACATGTACATTTTTAATATGGATCTGCATGCACTGTTTTATAAATGAGACCCCAGCACACAATGGAGAAAAGCTATTTCAATAGACTGATTGCTAAAGAATTACAACTACTTTGCAAGGCAGTAGGACCTTGATGCTGTTCCCAGGAGTTGGCAGCCCAAACCGAAGCTTAAATCACATTTTGCAGGTTGTCATAAAGAGACACTTAGTGGGCGGCATCACCCTGTACACCTTTCTAATGCCAAACCATGATGTTTTCATAAACCTAACCAGAGAATGAGACTATGAGAATGAAGGCTACATGACAAAAGACAACCGATGTCCTTTCTTGCATGTCCATTACTCCTAAAATGTATCGGCACATGTGAAAAGGTTCAAATGTGTGGCATGTTCTTGTTATCTATACACCATCCTATAAGATCAGATTAGATTTTCATTATCAGTGTTGAGCGCTCTTGAACTCAGTCTTTGGAGCTGGTCCTACCATAAGCCCCAAAGAGAACATCAATATCTGATGATTCTGCAAAACCCTCCATACCTTGATCCCTCCATAATAATCTGGGCCTTTCTCATATATCATTCTATCATTTAACCCTGCCTATCATGATAAGTTTGAATGTGGGTTTGTGTCTCTCCTTCAGGCTAGTTAAGCATATTTACCCAGCAGTGTGTTTTTTCTCTGAGGTAGTTATATTAAAATTCAAAGTCAGGGCTCAATAGTAAAATGGTTCTCTCTGACAGTGGTGATGAACAGCATGTGACTAAATGATTTTTAATTGGATGTGCTAGCTCTTTCTCCATGTGAGAGATATGTCAGCGTAATTCTTACAAGTGAGCCTTTTGCTGATTTAAATAAAGCACCATTAAAATTTGTCCTTGAAGGAAAAAGGGAGGCAATTGTACCAGATCACCATCACACATCTCACACTTAAGTGAGTTCATTCTCCAACAAAAACAAAACCAACAACAACAGCATCTGCCACAATCGTTAAAAACCCATAATGCTCGGAGTGAGGCGGATGAACACTCCCAACCATCCATGTACACAAACACACGCATACACACGTTTATTTACCCAGAAACACAACTTGCTCTTTCCAACAGCTGTGTGGCCCAATAGTGCTTCAACACACATGGCTATGAACTGAAATAGATTCAGGAGAACATGAGTTTGAACTGAGGTGCACTGACTTTGACATTTACTGACATTTCTGAACAGCATCTTTTTGTTACATATTGAAAATATTCTTACCTCCTCCATAGAACTAATATTTATTGTATAACACACACACACACACACACATTATGATGGCCAGAGGTGCTAACAGAGAAACTGTCACTGTCCGTTTTGTCTACTGAAACAAATCTGTTTACACATGGTAAAGATGAGCATGTTAAAAGTTTGTCATATCCAGAGGTATCCACACACTTTATTTTAGGGCTGTTCCAGTGGAGAGAATGACCAACTGGTCACTTTATTATTCAAGAACTGGGAAAAATAAATGCCCTGGCTGGGTTGTTTTTCTATAAACCAATCACATTTGTCTTGGGAGACATTAAGCCCAGCATGCAGTTATGTAGCAATATCGTAGCAAAAGGGGAACAGACTGAAATAGTCAGCCAATGGCAGGCTTATTCCAACAGCCTTTTTCCTATGAGCCAGACTAACATGTTAGTATTGACATTTGAGCATATTGCATTTATCTCTAAACAAAGTCAAGCTTTGCAGAGCAGCCAACATGGCTGTAGAGGTGTGTTGTGTTAATTACAAATATCAGAGCAAGCAAAATACTATTCTGAGTGAACAAAGTTGCCTTCAAACATATAAATGTATTTAAGTGACAATATATTGGTGATTATTCTGTTATATAACAGCGGATTTTGTATGAATCACCAATGAGCTTTAGAAGGAAGCTCTGATTTCAATGTGCATTTATGTCTACTGTACAGTTTGCTTATATTAATCAAATAATCAGCTACTGTATCTATTTTCCAATAATGATCTGAGGGTAATGTACCATTTACATGGAGTACTTTGCAGTAATGTAATAGCATGTATTTGCAATACATGCTAAAAATGATTGAAATAAGAGATGCCCCTCCTCTCACAAGTTTTGCTTTGCTAAACCCGCCACTGTGACAACAAGCAAAGACACTTTATAGATTCATTAAGCAGTAAAGTACACTGGGTCATAGTATCCTGGAATTAAATTATAGCTAAGGCAAGCAGCCTGTGGCTTTTTGTTAAGTTTTTATAAATGTTTTATTTGCATTGCAGTGGCTTACAGAACATGAGGATATATATATATATATATATATATATATATATATATATATATATATATATATATATATATATATATATATATATATATATATATAAACAAAATCCTTTTTCATTGTTCTCATTCCAAAACAACCTTGTGATGAACATTTAAAGTCTGTTTTTAACTAAGTCAGTTCAAAAGGGTAATAACACAGGTCAGACAGGATTGGCTGTCATCAACAGGAAGCCTAATTATCATAAAGTGTTTAAATGCTGAATGGGTTTCAGAGTGAGATTTAACAAGCTGATGAGGAGGCACAGACATGACCTGACATCAGCATTACAATTCATCAGAAATAGATTAGTTGGTATATGTGCGGGATATCATTGTATGTGGTTTGTGTGTTGAAACACTGACACTGTCTCTTATTTGCTTCTAGTTTTTATTTTCCATTTTTGCCTGCCCTTCATCTAGACACATTTCACGCCTAAAAGGTTAAACCTGCTCTAGCAAAGCACATTTCTAATTAGCTGAAAGTCTGGCGATAAAGTATTGATGGCAGCGTTATCACAGTTCATAATGAATGCAGTAATCAGCATTCCCAATGTTGTTTTCAACTTCGCTCTTCTTTAATGGCTGTGTTTAGATGGCTTTATAGCTAGCTTTATGTGCAAGAAATGTCACCTGACTCTTACACAATTATACTGTATTCTTAAAAATGTTTTATCTGATAGGGGAGCTATAATAACATTCCAAATCATTACGCCTGCAAAGGCCAAAATTGTCAAACAAACAAAGTGTGTCTGCAATAACTTCGAAGGATGATGGATCTTGCATCAGTGGATGGCAATATGATATAATTAACTTACTGTGTATCAGTTTAGAATATGAAAAACAAAAAAATGGCAAAAAAAAGTATAATAAGATAATGTATGTAAAAACAATAAAAAAAGGCTAATTGACCTACCAAAAACAGTGTTGGGTAGTTTCACCACACTGATGCTCATTATTTGAGAAATACTGAATAACATTCATATATAGGAGAAAAAGAGCAAACAGTGTTGAAAATATTTTCCTTATTAGGGTGAAAATTGTCACTTTCTTAGTTTCATTGTATTTTCTACAGACTCTTCAAACATTTATTCTGCAAAGAAAACTGCTTAGTGAAGAAATCTACAAGGAACATTTGAGTTATCCACTTACCCTGGAGGGGATGCACTAATCCAAAAGAAACTCAAGGAATTAGATAATGGAATTCACAAGCATAATCTATCATCTATATTAGTTGACACTTAACAGAATTATCTTAATTCAACTGCATCTATATTTTTCAATTGAGCCAAGCAAATAAATTTGAAGGATTAACTCAATAATTATCATCTGTAAACTGAGTTTGTATGTAGCTCAGTTCTACTTGTATTTTTGTCTTTTGGTTGTAAGGTCATGTTGCAACTGCTGTTGTTTGAGTGAACAGATTATCTCTCCTCACAGCTATGTATTCCATATGTTCAGGGATTTGTCCCCAGGACCTGGTTTTGAGCAACCGAACAGCTACAACTTAACCTACTTAACCTACAGTACTCTATCATATCTCTCCACCCCCCATGTGTATGGGGTCACAGGACCCCAAACCATTACCAAACCAGTGCTCATCCACATCACCAACAAATCATATACAAATGTACAATATTTACAAACCTCAGGTGCAAAACACTACTTAGAGCTTTGCTGGCCCTACAAGATGCCAAGGCAATCAACCGCTACGCTAGCCTGCATTGTGCAGGGCTAACTGATAGGCATAGGCAGCACCCTAACCTAGGCCACTAGCCGTAGGGACACTAGTCCTGTTAGGGAACCATTAACGCCTACCGCTGATTAGCACGTAAAACTGACACCTCAAGGGGAGCAGATGCTGCCATATTCAGTCAATTATAACCAGTTATAATTTGCCCCCATAGGGCAAGTCGAGCCGTTTTGTGGTTGCAATGGCCCTCTGTACATCTGTTCTCACCAAGGTGAGGAGGCAACTCCACTGGCTGCCTGCAAAGTAAGGCTAAGAGGACCATTTCAACAATGCCAGCCACCAGCCAAAGACCCTTGGGTCAAAAATGCACCAGTCTGCTCTTCTGCTTTAGAGATAGATAGATTAAACCTAAATGTGCCACATAGGCCCCAGCCTGCTCTTCTCCTGGCTGAGGCAACGGCTAACATCCTGATATGGTCCAGGAGGCGAACCACATGGCATATCAACCAGCCATCATATAGTTTCTAGACTCTCAGTCCCTCAAGCCGCAGAGGCCCGAGGACTGTGTCTGTGCACCTGGTGAAGGTGTGAGGGGCCAGCGGGATCTCGAAGGAGAGGACACAGAATCCGAAGACCTTGACCTTGCAGGTAGACAGCATGTGACCATCCCAGATATGAATCTGAAAGTAGGCATCCTTCAGGTCTATGGAGGCAAACTGCTCATAACATGGAACACCAGGGGCCAGATAGACTGATCAATTCTCCTGAGATCCTGGGATACCCAAAGAATCCCACCCTTGTTGTGGATGTGCAGCTCACCCTTTATTTTCTTTCACCAAGAGGTTAAAAGGAAACCTACGCCCATAAACCCTGCCTTCTAGCTTCTCCCCTCTTCTTGAACTGTCAAAGGCTAACCAGAGGGAAAGGGCTCCTTTCTCATCTGTATCTTGGAACAGGGATTCCATCTCAACCAGGGGCTGCAATTTTAGCCGCCATGCTTGCCTACTGCTCTTTGTCAGTAGATGGAGGGGTGGGGCACAGCCGGACTAAAGTTCTGAGACCCACCCCAGGGAGGCCACCTTAAGTCTGGCTTAAAAAAAAAAGGCACCTTGCCTCCCTACTTCAAGCAGGTAACGCAGGGGACTGGGCCCCCCTGGTCTGACATGGGATGATTATGGCTCCTGGCCAGAGACTCAGTGCCCTTTGCCTCTTCCTCTCTCTCTGCCTTTATTGTGCCTGTCGTCTATGGGCATGGCCTTATAACTAAGCAGACATGTTGCACTCCAGAGCTTCTCACACGTGCCCCGAGTCTGAGAGAGAGAAGTTGAGGAATAATCAAAGGGAGAGAATTGTTGAAACACAGCCACCTGAAGGCTGAGCTTGTGTCCATTCTCACATATTCCCCAACATGCAATTTTCACCACAGGTCTACACTGAAGATGCATAAACTAATACAGCAATACATGTCCAATACACTTTCATTGCACTTTCTGCCCTGCTTGGAACCCACAAACAAGACAAGCGGCATCACCCCAAGAGAAGATAGAAGGCATCAGTCTTCTGCACAAGAGTAGATTGCTATTTATCATTCTTGCCTTTGTCTTTCTCTATCTCTTGTTTCAACACCAGGTCTTGACTGCTCAGTGTGGAGATCGGAAAATCAGAGTTATGACGCGCACCGGTGCCTTTTATAGATAGATATAGATAGAATCTTCTTACATGGGTGAAGAGAGGTGGAGTCTCTACCATATACATGTAGAACTACACATTTCTTCTTTTATCCAACTTGTCTGCTCCCACCTTCCTTGGTCAGTTTCTGTTCTGTACACTTTCATATGGCCAATAGATTACGTAGTTGCTTTATTTCAAATAAAAAAAGAAAAAGAAAAAGAAATCCTCAAAGAATATCTGACCTCTGGCAGATCTTCATACAAGTACATTGTTTTAAGTGGCAGGGATGGTGTACAACGTCCATATCTGTGTAGTTTTCTTGGACTGGTTTGTTCTAATATTTGGTTAGTACAGATAACATCCTGTATTCTTTGCTCTCAAAGCCGCTGGGCTCTGGAGTGTTTTGCCCGAGAGGGCTGCTGGAGGCTTTTCTGGGATGTACAGGGCAGAGGGCAGAAAAACAACACGAACAGGTTGGTTCTAGTCAGACACCAGCTGTATTCACATGCAAACTGCTGTACAAAACCATTCAACTCAGATGAAAGCGGAGATTTCACTATTTGAGTAAACCAGGCAACCTGGAATTAATCTTAGATGAGCATCGAGAGGCAAAGCATTGTCTTGCTTTTCATCATTCTAACAGAATGTGCTGGTTCTTGGCAGTGAATAACCACCGTCAATATATGACCACTGATAACAAGACACTGCACCGAGCCAATTTTGCCTTTGGATTTTTCAGCTATTCTCAGATGACTTATTTCATTACATTTCTTGTCATAGGAGTAGTTTATTTTTCCCTTTTGAGGTACACACAACCCGAAATGTCAGCTGCTACAGAATTGTGGTGGAACGGAATGCCTTGGATAAATGCATGTAGCTTATAAGCATGTGTGTAATGATATTGTATAATAGACAACTCTGCATGAAAATAACATTAATAAGGTAAACAGTATGATACGTGTGTCAGATGTTGCTGATTTGGTTGAAACTGCATAACTTAGAAAGAAAGAAAAACTTTTAACCTTACAGGCTTTACACATAAATGTATGTGCTGATTAACACTTATTTACTACTCAAAATGTTTCTAATGATGCATCTTACTTCAGAAATTGTGAAAAACTTTCCTGTCGTTATCACCTGTCTGGCCTCAGTCACTCAGTCAGCACCTGTCATTGTTTTGGAGTTATGAGATTCAGTGATAACCTTGCTTATCATTGGAGTCATGTGATTATCATCCAAACATGCTTTACTATGCAGCATACAGGACTGTGATACAGCAGACTGGGGTTTGGCTCCTGACTTCCACTCGTTTGGGTTTTGCCAACAAAAGCCTTTTGGTTTCGGCTAGTGAAAAAGTGTTGTTTCAGTTAAAGGTTAATTATTGACAACGTCAACAGCCTTGAAACACAGGACATATTGACTTCTTAACCAAATGCTTTGATTATCTAATCAATACCAGAAAGCATAATCTGAAAAGATGCACAACATAGATATTGTTACAAATGAGTATGTAGAAGGCCTATTGCACATGTGCTTTCAGCATGTTCACACATATACGAGAGTATCCCATATACACAATGCAATATCAAACATGTAGATATATACACACACACACACACACACACACACACACACACACACACACACACACACACACACACACACACACACACACACACACACACACACACACTCCTGCAGCTCAGGGGAACTGACCTTTACAGGATCTGACTGTCTGCTCTTCTTTTCCTGTCTTCAGTCTGCTCTAGTATCTTCTGTCTGTCTCTCATACACACTCTCTGCAGAGACGTTATAAGCTCACACCTTTAAAACATCTCTGACCTGTCTGGCTTCTTTTTCTTTATGTCACTATATCAGCTACCCCACTTGCATCTGTGTCTCATGTCAGCCTCTGACTGCGAATCTGTACATCTTCTTTACATCTTATAACATATGAGTCTCTCTCTCTGTGTTTTATTTATTCTGCCTTTTTTCCCCCCCATACTGGAAGGGAAATATTTATAATTGACTAATCAAGATCATGCTGTTTGTATTAGAGAAAATTGTATTTTAAAAGCTTATGTTTGCATAGAATGAAATAAAAACACAATTGCTTAGAGCCTATATAACCAATGTGACTTTCTCTTAACAATAATTTGGCATATATGCAGAATAGTGTAAAGTGTAGGTGTTTTGTGTTAAGTATATTTGTTTCATAAACAGTCAACAGTCATGAAGAGCTGCTCTGTTAGGCACTGACTGCTGTCACAATCCCATAATACCATCTACCTTGAAAGTGTTCTGAAACTCAACCCTTTGTGTTGTTTTTCTCATGACTCAGAGAGTTTTATCTTTCATGATTTTGTGTACCTGCTTATCCTGCAACCAGAGTTGGAAGAAGTATTAAGATCTTTTACTTAAAGCTGTTCTGGACAATATTCTTTAGAATGACAATGGATGAAACTAAGATGTGTACATTAGTGACAAACCTACAGGGAATTATCACCCGACTCAGCAGTAATTAGCTTTTTTCTAGCATCTTTCAGCTCCTTGTTTTGGTATTGCAGCCTTCAACCTCAGTGATTCAGTTCTCATCAGTGTTATTACTGTTTTCTCTAAAAATTACCCCAGTGTACACTAACAATCTAGCACCTAATGGCAGACAGACTGAAGCTACTGTAGCTTGAATTTAGAAGCTTATTATTTAAGCTAAAAGGAAAATGACTACTGGACTTAAATTTGTTGGATGTCCATAAACATGAAATGACATGACAACATGTCAACTTGTAAGGTGATAATATGTCTATGTAATGTTCACAGCTCATGCTTCCCCAAAGTTCAATTCAAATCAATTTCAAAACCTTTATTTTAGCCTCAAAAACAATTGAGATTTCCCTCATCTGCAAATGATGTTGAGATACAGACAAATATGAGTTAAACATTTCAAAACAACAATACTCAGTGAAAATAAGGTGAAGATTTGTGAGAATTATATGTGAATTATATGAGTGTTGCTCTTGAGAATGTGTTGTAGATAATTTCATGTGTTTGGAACACATGGACATCCAAAATGCATCCAAAATGCAGAGAAATGTTTATGTATCTAAATGTGTAAATGTATATTTTCAGGCTACTTATGCTTTCAGTTTCAGTATTATTTGCCACACTTTTTCCTCACTCTTTTATTACAGTGTCTTTTTTCTTTTTTAAGATATCTTTACATCACTGTGAGCTTATGCTCACTCAGTATAAAGTATGCAGCATGGCTTTTCTCTGTTTCAGAATCAATAAATATGTGCTAGACCTTGTGATCTAGCACATATTTATTGCACATAGTCAGGATGTTCTGACTAGACAAGATCAAGCCTTGCTTTTTTTTTTTTGCTATGCTTAATTTTTTTTTCAACTTCAGCTTTAATGAAAAACCTCTTAGATTTTTGAGCCTTGTGTTTCATTAAGGTAAACACATTCAACCAATTGCATCTTCTGAGTGCAATTTTATTGACTGAGCTTACATTGACCTGAGATGCAATTAATTCCCAACATAAAGTAAAATCATATCTGTGCTGCTTTCAGGTGCTTATTGAAAATATCAGAATTACAATTTTAAATGAGACATTTTACTAGGCAGCGCTTCAGTAGATGGACTGCATCGTGGTGCAGTAGAGGTAATTCTGAATAGTGCAAACTGAATCAGTTCTTCACTCTGCAGCACATACAGTATAGTTAATACAAATAATAAGCTGTGTTTATGGTAAAAATATAACGTCTATAAATCTTCACACCTCAGAAGTGCATTTAATCTCTCATAATCTTCTGTATATGCAAATGAGTTGAGACCCGACTTTGGAGCTCAAATGCGATACATGATATTAATATTTATCATTGCACCCCGAGAGAGGAGATTCTAATAAATTGTATCTTAAATGTGAATTACATCAGGACTGTTCATTTTCTGTAATGTTCTTTTAATTTTCTCTTTATTGAAAATATTATAAAAGACAAATTTACAGTATAAGGGAATAGAGTATAAACTCTATGGTGACACATTTAAATATTCTTATGTGATTTATAGTGGGTAAAATGCATTACATTTCTATTGGGTTTCTTCCATTAAACATTCACTCCCTGCTTAAATGTCACCGCTGTCCTCAATTCGCTTCTGGTTTAGTGTTCTGTAACTCCAAGAGTGTAAAACAAGGACATAAAAGATTAACTGCACTCAGACAAATTCTCTCTGCTGAATAGGATCGAATTTCACTTAAAAAGTGAGTTTGTTATAAGCTGCCTCTTGCTGCTCCAGAGATGACTCACCTGTTGTTTTAGAGCATTGTTTTGATGAAAGCAGACAAACATGGACTCTGAGGATGAATAGTGACATCACACCCACAAAACAGGCCAGTGAACACACGCATGGGAAATTGCTGCCAGGTGAAAACCTACTGGTTCATGTCCAGTGTGGATGGTTTCATCACCTTAGATAGATGTAAAAGTTTAGTGATTTATGAGACATTTTAAGAGGAGATGTAGTTTGGAATTAGAGGGCCATATGTGGGGATGTCGCTGATGTCATGCTTTGAGCAGCCATCCAATCATCCACTCATCATGCTTTATTAGCTCAGATATGAGCCTCTGACACAACTTTCTGCTTTGGAAAAAAAAGTTGCTAAACTCGCTGAACTCTCAGTCTCGTAATAGGAGTGCAACATCGTGGCAATATAAACCATCAAACTTAAGGATCTATCACTGCAACTGGATTGTATATTAATTGACTGACTTTCTGCATTATTTTAATGGTGTGCTGATTTTGGTTCTGAACTCCCACTAAGCTCTATTAGGTATGGTGTGAACATGCTATACTGCTTCCTGTTTTACAAAGTATGGAAACTGTGAACACAACATGGGAGGCATATTTACATTCCAGTACAATCAAAGAGGACATTGTCACACCAAGCAAATGCATCGAGTATACACTGCAGCCAATAAAATAAATACAAATTTTCCATTGCATCCGTTAATCCAGCTAGCCAAACTTACTGTAACGACGACCCTTATTACCCAAAATGCCTCATGCTGGATGGAGTGTTCGAAAACACACTAACCTAACACTAACCTGTTGTTAGTGTTTGTATTGTGTCTGTTCAGAAGATGGTAGTTTATGCAGGCAGAGGCCTTTTTTGTGTTGATTATTAGTTGATTATGAGCTGCCAATGATGGTTATTGATTAACCAGGAGTGAGGAGGCTGTTGTTGTTTTATTCCGGACAGCTGTGCTCTTCCATCATGTAATATAGTTGATCAGTTTTAACAGTTGTTTACTGTGATCTTGGTCATTTTAATCCAAATATATTTATCTTTTGGCAAATTAAGAACATGTGCGCTGGTTGTGGTGTTCTATGTGTAAACTTTGCCTTACAGCACGGATTGTCGGATCATTGATTGTATATGCTGTATTTTCACTCAAATGCAACAGTTGTGCTAGCTGTGATAATTTTCTCTCTCTCTCTCACTCACACACACACACACACACACACACACACACACACACTTGTTTGTATGTGTGTTTATGTGCCTGTGTGTGTCTCAGTCTCAGTGCTGGGGCTACAAGTGGGATCTTTTCTAGTTTACTACATTACATAAGCAGCCTGGTGATGGTGTCACTACTTTCTGAATTAAATTTTTTCAGTAATCAGCTTTTTTAAAATGTTTTCAGCATTCATACCCAATAATAAAGAGCTTCAATAGAACCTAAATAAAAAGATCATCTCATTCCATTTTATTCTACCCAGTCTCATCACCTGTGTCTGTGCGCTTTCATTTGTTTCTATTCAAACTTTATTGTTTATTTGTGTTCATGTGTCTCGCATGTCCAATTCTGTCACTAGTCATTTGTGTTCTATCTATTGAATCTATCCATTTGTCTCTCTGCCCTCATCTCTTCTCCTTTCATTCTTTGTTTGCTCCTTCTTCTACCGCCACCAGTCGAGACAAGTTGAAGCAAAACAAATGATTTAAAACTCCAACTTCAACCACCTCAGCATGTTTTTTTATGACATTTCCTTTTTTTTTTTTTTTTTTTACATTTTACTGGTTTCCCAGTTAAAATAAGCTTTACTCTCACGTTGCCAAATATTCTGTCTTTGTCAGAGTGGGTTTTCTTGGAATGGAAAACTTGGATCTGAGCTTTTGTAAAAGTCCTTAAACACTTAAAGCACGGAGTAAATTTTATGTCTGAAATGTCTGCAAATTAGAGCTCCCTCAGATCCATGGCCTGTATGAGGAAATGCCGTCAATAACATCATCATATTTCCACTGAACTTGAGCTTTATGGCTACAGCAACTGGTTTATAAATAATGTGAATGTAAATAGAAGCAGTTCAATTAATCAGGGCTAGAAAGGCAACCTGGTGATATAAATACAAATCACCTGCATTGGGTGAATCTGAATTTACTGCTTCATTTCATACAGTAGGTTATAAAAAAAAGTCTAAAAGATGGGAGATAAATAAAAGCCCGTTCATTTTTTTTCTTCCATTTTTTGCAGGAACTAGCAAAAGGTGAAAAAGATCCAATTCAGTCGAGAGCTATATTTTTCTTGTATTTTTCAATAAATCTCAGTCAGTTGTTAATGCAAGCAAGCTAAACTCAACAAGATTTGCCTTGTAACTTCATTTTGAATCGATAATACTACAGCTAAAAATAGATTTGATAGACTTGATTCAACACTGAAAAGAGATAACACATGAGGACGTTCAGGAACACATACGCCAAATTTACAACACGCATGCAGCTTAATAATGTGGTGCAAATATACGTGTATCAAATTATTTATGTGGTCCCAAATGGTTGGAAGATATGCTGATAGAGCGTTCAGGGAAACTGCATGATTAAGTCATGCCTCAGCTGCATTTTGGTGTTTGTTTTACAAGCCAGCCCTGACCTCTGTCTTTGACAAGAGTATATTAGTCAACTCCTGAAGCCATGCAACAACAAAAAAAAGAACAAGAAAAATTCTTTCAGAGTGAGAGCATAGTGAAACTGATGGGTGACATTTCTTGAAGGTTCCAGGGGCTCCAGACAAGCCTGTGAGGAGGGTATGCTGGCAGTAATTGGCAGAGCTGACAAGGATCGGGAAGAGAAAGAGAAAGAATGTGAGTGTATGGTGGTGTGTTCTTGTTCTTCTACCTCATGTTAGACTGTCAGAAAAGAGGACATCTTTGGAGAGTGATCTCATTTTGACAAGGACTGAGCGTTGCACACTTGGTTAAAGTCTTAAGGTTTGAATTAGGTATATGATACAGTTACAGCAAGGGTTAGCTTTTTGTAATGAGCTGAAAAGATCAAGGTTAATAAATGCATTGTGTGAATGTGGGTCATCACAAGTTAACAAGTACACCGGTGTGGATTTGTCTAGCTGCGATTGTGATTGTGATCTCTTGTCCCTCAAGAATGGGATGATATAGTTTATGCACGTGTGCTGACAACATAGACCAGAAGAAATATCTATAAATAATGGTTCTGACTCCATCTCTCCTGGCCTCTCTGCCCTTTCTATCACTTGTTGCTTGTCTATATTCCAGATGTATGCTCGTCGACACACACACTGACTTGTCTACACCCATTAGACATTGGGCTAACCAGTGATGACGCTGGGATTTGAAATGGGCCATGCACTAGTACAAGAGCAATATACTAGGTTTGCATTTCCCTTATTTTTATTCACCGTAGGTTGTATCTGGACATTTTCTCCCACTTTGCCAGTGTTTGCTGCAAAGCTGGTTAGCATGCTGCTAGCATTGGCAAACTCCTTGAATCAGTGTTGTTCTGGTTCTTCAGGTGTTTAATGAAATTGCTTGTATTAATGGAGATATTTTTCACACCTCCTCTTGACAGTTTAGTGTCAAGTTTCAAGCAGATATTGTTAGGACCCAATTTGCAGACACGGGGCAGAGACACAAAGGGTGCAGTTCAGAGATTTAATCATCAATAGGCCAATAAACAGTCCACATTAAAATACCAAAAAGGACAGGCAGACAGGCTACAGTATCCAAAAGGCAAAGGCAGGCCTAGAATCTAAATACAGGCAGGTAACTGGTACACAGGTAATCCAAAAATACAAGAACACATCTCCAAATCAGCAGGCAGAAGCAAAATGCATGCAGGCAAAAGTCAACAAACCAAGAAAACTTACGGAACACAAACAATAGGAACACTAGAAGAAAGGCTAGAACGTGTGACAACATCAACAGTGAACTGGCAACTAAAGACAGGAATCACACAGACTAAATACAGTGGGATAACAAGACAGTGACAAACAGGTGGTACAGGGAGGAGCAGACAACCACAGGTGGAGATAATCAGACACTGGAGGGAAAATAGTAAAGGGGAACAAGCAGAGAAAACTAAAGGAGCAGACAGTCAAAGAACACAGAGAACATAAACCCCAAAGACACAAGAGGAAGAACAAAAACACAAACAATGAACATGAAACAAGAACAGAGGGTTAAACAGGGTAAAATACATAAAACAGCAAAGACAGGAAGTGAAAAACAAATAACAGTATGGGAATAAAGTTAAAAAATAAAACAAAAAACAGTGACACGAAATCAAGATATCAACCTTTCAAAATAAGAGGAACAAACAAACTAGGATGAGATCCACGACAGTTTAGCACAGCATAGTTTTTAGTCTACTTTACTTTTGTCATCATCATTTATAATAAAATATATCCACACTGCTGACATCACTCCTCCTCTGCCCACCTGCTTAACTCACAGAAGTTACTGTGACATTGGCATAAAGTGGTATCAGAGTAGTATCAGAGAGAAGTAAGTAAGAGTACACAAGCCTATCACTGGAGCCATCACTATCACAGTCTCCACTGTGCATTCAGTTCAAAATGCCACAAATGTGGTATCTACACTAACAAAAAAGAATAAGTTTGTTAGAAAGCAATCAATCTACATGGCAATCAAACTACATGGATAATTTATAAATACCACTGAATTAAAACGAAACGTAGCTAAATTTGATATATTGATTTTCCTGTTACGAGAGACCTTGAGATGTTCTGATTCACCCTTACTACTCACTGCAGTATTCATTCTATGGTATATAATGCAGTAGTTATTAGAGGCTGTTTTTATTGCCCTGACATGTTGTGTATCTCAGCTCTCCAGACAAATAAGAAAGTGCGTTTTTGTTGTTACTAATATTTAAAAAAATTAGGGCCACTTTGAAACAAGTTTCAGTGTTACCATTCTGGGATTTGCACTTATTTCTGTGATGCTGCTTGAGCTCCAACAGAACGACATGTACTCCCCAATTTTGAGTCATATTTTTTTCCAGTCTGGTGAGTGCTGCAGTACTCTGCTGGAGAGTGATGATTATTCTCTCACTGAAATTCGGATTGATACCTGTGATGTGGTAGAACATTGCACCCATGGTCATACTACCAAGCAGTGATGGCAAAAATGTGGTTAACAATACATCGAGAATGAAGTGATGAGCTACTTTCATTTCAGAAATATCTGTAGGGCTGTTGGATGAAGCTTGGCCTCAGTGCCAAAAGGTTTCCAGTCTGCCTGAATGTTTACCCGAAGCCCCATTATATTACGATGAATTTCTCTTGTTTAGTATCCCCTTTGTGTCTGGTCATCATTTTTTTCCCTTTTCTCTGCTTGCAGCATCTGAAGATCTTTTCTATAAACCATTTCTTTTTTTCTCAGCCTTCCTGTCTTTCTTTCCTGCATGTGTCTTTCTTTCTGGCAACCTGTCTACCTGTTCACAGTCCTCCCTGTGTTTGTGTTTCTGTCAGTCTCTCTCCTTGGTCGTGTGGACCGTCATGCCTTTCTCAGTTATTGCCAGCTTACTTGTCTACAGGGTTTTAACAACCTTTCAAAAGTGAAATTCAGACTCTTCTCAAGCTATTTGATGGCAAGTTCTCAAGGTTTTATAGGACCCCAGAGCAACCCAAAGATCTGATGTCATTTTGAAAGTCATTATTCAAAGTTTGTCTCTAATAAATCCTCAACTTTTTTCTCTTTTAGTGAAATGTTGTCATGGAGAGAGAGAGTACAGATGGTATTATGTTTAAAGACAGCATCATGAATACTGTCTTGACATGTAGTCAGCAAAATATGAGAAGATTTGTCCAGTTGCTCAGTTTAATAGTAGGAATTACTTTTTATAGTATGTGATTGAAGTCAGTAAAAATATAGAGATTTTAATATCCAACTGATGAAGGTCCATTGGACAACATATGATAGAGCTAGAGATTCAATCAATAGGCTTAGTGTACAATATGAATGGAATGCCAAGGGCAGTTTTGAGAAATTGCAAGTTCATGAGAGACGTGCCTGAGGTGAGTTGTGTAGCACTGCACAGTGGAGTTATTGCCTCCGAGAGAGGGTGACCTTGAGTCAATAGTCTACACAGATGCGTGGGTATTAAATTATGTTGATTATTACCTCCGACAAGGAAGTTATGTTTTCATGGTCCGCTACCGGACGAGCTCAACTACCTCAAGAAGAGGCTGTACGACAAAGAAGAATACAACTGAAACTTAGAGGTGGACAAATTTAGGGCAAATGAGGAGAGGACAACAACGATAAATGAGATCACGGATCTTCAGCGTGACATCGATGAAATGGAGATCAGATGTCCCAGGGTCAAAAATCATGCTGAACGCTTCAGGAAAGACAATGAAAAGGCAAAGGTGGAGACAGAAAAGAGAGATGAGCAGATTGCCACTCTTCTGCAGAGCCTCCACCAGACAGAGAACCGGGAGAAGATGCTGAAGGAAGAGATGGATGAAGAAGTCAGCTGGCTTAAACAACTCCTTGAAGAGAAGGACAAAGAGCTGCGCAAGGCCAATGAGCATGCCGGAGGAGACAGCGTCCATTTGTACAAGCTGCAGGACACTCAGTCAGCTCTAGAAGAGGCCAAACTTAACTATGCCTCTCTGGAGGAAGAACTGAAAAGGCAGCTAGCAGAGAGAGATGAGCATCACTTGCAGGAACTTTCACAGAGAGAGGCTATCCTCAGGAAGGAGCTCTCTGAGAGGGAGGAGAGGTTCAAAAAGGAGCTCGCTGAACAGGAGGTGAGGTATGTGCAAGAGCTCTCTGCTGAAAGAGAAGAGAATCTGAAGCAGCAGCTCTCCAAGAAGAGACAGCGTATCCTGAGGATCCTGAGCAATGGCAGGCGAGCCGAGAGACACGTTACAATCTGCGAGGAGAAAAATATTCACTTTTACATTAGTCCCGAAACCCAAAAACAAAGAATTGGTGGTAAACTAGGATATTTTCCTATCCTTAACCAAAAGGCTTTTGTTGCCTAAACCTAACCAGACAATAAGCAATCCTCAATTCTGTTGTAAGAGTCCTGGACTTTGTACAACCACCATGGACTTTTCCATTAGTGTGAAGAAAATGCACATTAAATCTTGACCATGGTTAGTCACTTCACCCCTTGAATCTGTTGTTGCCATCCATTTAGCTGCTGTGGAGACACTGAGACGTGAGCACACATTGCTCACTTACTTTGTACGTGTTGTTCAGGTGGAAAAGAGAGCTGTTTAGAATGGGACCTTTGAGCCCAGAAATCCTTCTGTCTGCATGTGATAAGCAGTCTGTGTTGTACTCACTGCTGGGCAAAGAGAAAATGTAGTTTGCTCAGCTCAATGCCCATGTGGAATAATAGAGTTACCTCCACCAAGGGAGTGATGTTTTCACTGGCATTAGTTAGTCTGTTTATCTGTTAGCAGGATTACACAAAAACTACTTGATAGATTTTCCTGGAACTTGGTGGAATGCTTGAGCATAAGGGAGAACCCATTTAATTTTGGAGTGGATCCGGATAAAGGAAAAAGGATTGATTTAAAATAAAAGGGTTGTTTGGCCTGTCAGAGGTACGTGTCTACTTAGTGTCCTCTAGTTATATGCTTTTGGTAACTGTAAAGTACAGGTGTGATCAATGAGTTTAATCATTATTACTTAGGCAACTCTATAGGCATTTTTCTCAATAAATGTTTATGCCCTGACATCACCTAAAAAACTGTACTGCAAATGCATCAGTGTATGACATGCTCTGCATTCCTTTGGTGAGCCTAGATTAGTGGATATAGTTTTGGGTTTATGTTATGGATAAGATGAGCAACCCTCAGAGTCACCTTAAAATCATCTTTCCATGAAAACTAAAAAAAAATATAATGAGTAGAAAAATCTAAATATTGAAAGGTAAAACGTTGTAAGATATTCAAGATATTCTCCGGACAAGATGAGAGAGATCCAGAGTCATCTTAAACAACATGGTTCCATGGAAACCATCCAAAATAAAATGTGTATAAAATTCAAAACGTGTAAAGCCAGCATGTTTACAATGAGTAATGGACAAAAAATGATTATGGATGGAGAGAGGGATGAACGGATGGACATGCAGATGACTAAATACCTCCATCATTATTATGTTTGGGTAATAAAAACACACCTTTTACTAATGACATTATCAGTTCTCTGTTCTCTACAGGTGTAATCAACACAGCTTAATGGAATTCAGCCCATACAACTGTAGGTTAAGTTTCATTAGAACACCAAGGCTCTATAAATGATATGCATGGGTTCCCTCAGTTAAATAAATACATCATTAAAGAAAATCTTGACAAACATTGATTTTTTAGCGCAAATTTTACTGACAAAGGAAAGTTTTAATAACCAGCAGCTTTTAAAATATATATACTTTATATATCTAAAAGAGCATGAAACCTAAACTTGACCTTTTTTTTTTTGCTTTTAAAAGAAGTGTTTTTGTGTCACTGCTATGAAGCTCAACACACCTGAACTGCGCATAATTATAACTACATTGTAAAGCTGCTTGCACACAGCTATGCAGAGGAGTTCTGAAAAAAGGCAATGGACAATTATAATTGGCAATTTGGAGAAAAAAATGTTCTCTTCTCCATATCCAAGGACTTGAAATAATAACGTAGCAACAACCTGACAGGCAGGAAATTGTCCAAGTTGAGTACACATGCAGTTTTCACCGAGCGTCTGCATGCTAATGAGACATTTATTCAGTGGTGTTTGACCCTGTCTTCAACACACAAACACACACACACACACAGTTGGTTTTCCTCAACTTCATGCAGGTTGACTGTGGATGCTGCAGCATTATGTTAATGAGCATCACTGCTGTCCAATCACACGCTCCGCTGCCTGAAAGGGCAGAGAGACAACAAAAGAGAGAGACCAAAACTTGAGGGAGAAAGGGAGTAGTTGCAAACTGATGAAGAAATGAAAACCATGAGAAATGGAGGGTTGCACATGGAAACAGCCTTGTAAATGTTCTTTTTTTTAAAGAATTCATATTCATTAAAAGTGTGTCTTTTTCCTCTATGAGCTGCATGTAACAGGCTATTTTCACGTTGTTGATAGAGTAGGACTTATGTAAATGACAAGTGCAATGCATTTGAAGGATAACAAACATGCCTGGTGGGGAGAGGGAGAGAATGAAAAGGAAAGCAGAGACAGAATAAAAATCAGAATCTGCCAAGTGTTGTAAATCTGCTGGTGCAAGGACGTATCAACAACTAATTTGTCATGTATATAGAAAAACCATTCAGGGACAATAGGACCTCACATTCAGTACAAGCAGACAGTGCCTGATATACCATAGAAAATATCATAAATCACTCTAATAAGAGAAAAGGGGAGGAAGGCCAGACACTTGTGAAACACAAGCTGCAAAGTTAGGATAAATTCTTATAAGAATCTAATGACTACAGTCTTCATCCCCTAATTATTATGTTTTCACCCATGTTTGTTTGGTATGGGCAAGGAAAGAACCCATTAAAGTTCTGAATCTTGGGGTGGATAAATTGCTTTTACTGAGTAGGATTTGGCCTCAAGAGAGCTGGAGTGAGCCAGCACACAGCAACAAAAGTGTTGCTAAAATACATAACATAAACACTGAATTTGAGGAGAAAAAGGCTTAATACTAGTGAAAGTATCAGTCCATGCAGCAAGATAATTTTACTTGTAAAGAAATATTCAAATAAAGAAATAGGGGTAAATGATTAAAAACCAGCAAATGACTTTTAAAACAAGATAATTAATCTCGTGTTTCCAGATGTTGGCGAGTACAGAACAATTTGCAGCACAAGCATTGCAGTGAATGAAGAGAGGGAGTGAGATTAGCAATGACAAAACAGAGAAATAACAAGTTATATAAACTTTCTCAGCACATTCGCTCTACAGCATAAATGAACACAGTCACACCTCCACACTGCAGGAATAAGCCACATTACTGAAGAAAATGCAGACACATGCAGGGTCTTTGCAAATAGCACCACACACTTCTTGTGGGTCATAAGTGATGATTGATTCATGCTGACACTTTAGCTCTGCACAAATATATTTTTGATTCTAATGCTTACATATAGAGATATATTAGTTGGATGTTTATGTATCAATGAAAAGTAGAATATTGGTCTTGTCTGAGGTATACACTCTTTCAATACCTTTCTATTTAGCCTTAAAGTTTTAATTTACAGGTTATTACTTTCAGATGTATGGAGATGAAAAGCGTCATTGGCCTGTAAATTAATCTGTTAAATTAATTTTATTTACCTTCACTGACAAGCACAGGGAATACAGGGAACTGTACTTTTTCATTCTTCCTGCTCAACCTCCCCTTCATCCCCTCTATCCTTAGTGGGATGGGTGGAAAAAAAAGTCCCATCAGTGTAGCTGAGAATGACTAATCTTCATTAAAGTTGTACCTAAAAACAACTTGTTGCTTTGTTTTTTATACTCAAACTCCTCCTTCAATTGCATCTTATCCCATATAACATTCCTGCATGAGCTCATGCTAACTCTGCCATAATATAGACATGTGTCAACTAATTTAATGCAGTGATTGTCTATTTTAGACACAAAAACATGGCTGGCCTGAAGAATGTGTAGCCTTTTAGTTACAGCTACTACTGTGAAATGCATACCATTAGTTACATAATGTAAAAATGCTTTGGAATCCTTCAGCAGTTTAACTATTTTTAATTCTTGTTTTAATTCTTCAGAATAACTGCTCCTGGTATACGAGGGCTACTGTTGTAGTTAGAAAGACCATCCCTTCAGCCGATAACTGACATCAAATCCCTGCAAGTATCTGCCCTGATACACACAGTGCGTGTCAGTGCAAGTCAGATAAACAGTGAGTGATTCGTTTGGGTTTCAAGAGTGCTGCCAAATGAAGCCTACGGTTGATGGAGGATATAAAAAAAAAGAAAGAAAGAAATTGGATGGAGAGGAACCTGGCCTCCCAAGTTCCTGCCACCCAATTTCTATAACCACTTGTCTTTTGCAGGGGGGCTGGATCCTAACCCAGCTGACATTGGGCTAAAGGCGGGGTGCACCCATATTGCCAGTTCATCACAGGGCCAACACATAGAGAGACAAACAACCATTCACAATCACATTCACACCTATGGACAATGGAGTTACCACTTCATATACATGTATATTGCATGTTTTTGGACTGTGGGATGAAGCCGAAGCACAGCAGACGGAACACACACACACACACACACACACACACACACACGGGGAGAACATGCAAACCAAACTCCGAAAAGAAAAGGCCCTAGGTCTGGATTTGAATCGGCATTTCTCAACCTTTATTCAATGATGGCAACCTTTCAAAGTATGCAACATCAGGAGTAACCATAGTATAATATATATAAACATAAACTGTATATATATATATATATATATATATATAAACATAAACTGTATCCGTTTGACAGCCAATGCGCACACACACACACACACACACACACACACACACACACACACACACACACACACACACACACACACACACACACACACACTCACAACAAGAGATTATTTGGGGTGATTATAAGTGATATAACTTGAAATCTCTTGTTGAGAATTTTCAGATGCTGAGAGATAAGGTCGCAAAGTGTGCTGTTGTCGAAAGGGAAACACGTCAATTTCATATCACACAGCCACACATAGGAAGAGGGCATGACGGACCCAAGATGAGACCATACGATCTGCATTTCTTTGTCATTTCCTCTGCTACCCTCGCTGCTAAGCTTCCACTGGATGATGAAGTTGATGGCTTAGATTCAGAGTTATCTGATTCTGGAGTTTCTCTTTTCACAAACTGTTGCATCCTAGTCTGTGTGTCTAATTCAACAATCACACACTCATGCATCACATGTAAATGAAAGTTGTAATTGGTCGTACACTGACCCTGTACTGACCAATCATACACTGGGTCATACTGTATGTTGACATTATGATGTGGGGGAATATTTAGAATTTATAGAATATTTAAGAGCAGGAAAAATCAAAATATCAAACAAAAGTTTCTGCATTGTAGGAATTAGATGATATCTTTAGGTTAATCGTTTATTCCTCTCTTATCTTTATGGATTACTGAATACTGAGAATTATCATCCACACTTTCAGACCCTGAAATGTTCCCTGGGCATTTTGATTGGTTCGTTTTTATCTTTAGTTTTCTTGTAAAATATAAAAATCACCATAATTCTCTATAACAACATTTTTTTCCCGCTGTGGTACACACACACACACAAAGAAAAAAAAATATTAGGTCTATGAAATATGCTAATTTGCTGGTAAAAGTGTATCAATACAAGAACTCCCATAAAGTAAACACTGTCTGAAGTTGGAACTCATACCAATTACTTTTATGAAGTTCTAATTCAAAGCTTGGATGCCATATGCCGAGGAAAAACTTCAAACCCAAAGAAAAAGCGGGAGATGGATTGATAGAGGAAAGAAATCAGAATTTGAACATAAGAGAAACCAGTTTCTTGCCAACACTCACACAGAGCATGTAGTAACTACACAGAGGACACGCACACACACACACACACTCATGTAGAATGAAAATTAATTATGTACGTCTGTATAAAAAAAAAAGATGAAATAAAATAGTTCTGTTTTCCTGCAAGTTTTACCATTAGATATTTAGACAGCAACGCCTGTAGACCTGCCAGAAACACAAGTTGTGACTGAGTTGTAAATTGACATGAATAGTTCTAGGTTCAAACACATGGTTTGCATGAAATACCGACCAGAGGTCTGCATGATCCGGTTTCAGGTATAGTGATTCTGCAAAGAGCAGAACATTGCCATGACTGAAAATCATGTATAGTATTTGCACTAAAAATAAGCCCCTCTTTCACACACACAAATTACATATACAGATACAAATACACAAAGGTGAGGGAATAAAAGAAGTCAGCCATTTGCATTCGTTTGCTGTCTTTACCAAACAGCACAATGAAATGAGCACAATGAGTCTGTGCTCCGGTAGACTCCTTCTCATCACAAATAAAAACATTTGGCTAAACCAAACGCATGGAACAGCAAGCTGCAGGAAGTAAACATGTTGCTTCGCAGCGATACATCTGCACATCTGGAAGAGTGTCAGACTTTTCAGTGTGTGTGTGTGTGTGTGTGTGTCCTTGATTATAGATTAGCCTGCACAAATTCCTGCGCAATGAAAGTCAGTTCATTCCTGGAAAGGGCCAGAACATTCCGTTACATTAGATGAGTCATCTTGTGTTCACAATTTTAATTCTATTTTCACACAGCTTGAGAGAGGCAGTGTGTGAAGGAACAAGAACATCAAATCTGAGCATGTTGTTCTTTATTTGAGGCGAACTGAAGATGCACGACACGCAGTGCTGTTTCATGCAGCTCTTATTCTAAACCCACAGGGACACTTACTAAACTACTCATTGTGATTGCAGACAGAATTCATGGTATTGTGTTGGCAAGCGGTTGGTGGTCGGGTTGCGTTATGACATGGGGAGGCGTAAAATGTGGACAACAAACATCAGTGAATTTTATTCTTTATTCTTTTATTCTTGCATTGCATTTCAATGAGATACTCTTAAGATACTGAGATCCTTAAGCCCACTGGCATGCCATTTATGTGAAATCATCATCACCTCGTGTTGCAGCATGATAATGCAAGGCCCCATGTTGCAGGGATCTCTACACAAGTCCTGAAAACTGAAAAATACCAGTTTTTTTGCGTGCTGCGCTTGTCTACGAGCAGATCAGGAGGTGCAAGACGATCTGTTAACGA
Organism: Chaunax sp. Z400; assembly: GCA_037577475.1. NCBI lineage: Eukaryota > Metazoa > Chordata > Actinopteri > Lophiiformes > Chaunacidae > Chaunax > Chaunax sp. Z400. The sequence goes on from CM075199.1 coordinate 2,512,519, forward strand.
TTCACATTGCCAGGTATAGTGTGTGTTGAAAGTGCTGTGACACCAAGGATGTCCACGCAGAAGTCTTTATCTCTGCTGATTTTCACCAAAAACTGGGTTTTGTCACTAATATCAGCTGACTCATCAACCGCTAAAGCGATGCAAGGTGCACTCTGAAGCTGTGACTGTGCATCCGGTGCTAATACTTCAGCTCCTCTTGCGGATGATGGTTTACGTCTCACACTATAATGTCACTAATCATTACGAAATCACGCTCTCCTTCAGAAGGTAATAATGTAATCATAATAATAACAATTTAAACATGTTAGCGCGTATGCACTTTTAATAAATAAACATTTTATTGCAGCATTATTTCAGGAGCATAAAAATAATTGGTGGATTTCATAACAATATACTAAGATATATATTCCTGTAACCTCAGCAGACCATGTTTGTAAAGTTGATAATGTATCTTTCTCATGTCTCCTCTCTCTCGATGGTCTACACCCCAAGAGGTACAAAATCCAGGCTGCTGCTGAAGCTGTAATAAAACTAATCAATGCCTAACTCTAGATAAGGCAGAGGGAGCACTTCAGACTGAGGTCCATATCAGGGCAGTGGTGTGTCCTCGAGGCAGATCTTTGATGGATACAAGGAGAGCTGCACTGTTTAGTGTTTAGACAGCTGGGGATTTTCCCCTCGAGGTCTTTACCTTGAAAGAAATATTGATATTTGATACCTTAAGGTCTTGCTAGTATTTCCAAACAGCACTTGTGCTTTTTTCTTTTCTATAAAAATCAGTCATGGCCGTGCTGCACTTACAATATTTAGTGATCCAGCACCCTGTGACCTGCGAACGAGATGAATGACAAGAGCTGGAAGAAAGCAGCACTCAGAGATTGGGAAACGAAGAGCATGACTCAAGAGTTCATCTTGCTACAGCAAGTGTAAAAAGCTGAAGACTTGCCTTTTATATGTTACATTTTTTTCTCAGGATATTTTTCTAAGTTTTTTTTTTCCATAACTAAATACTAATATGATGCATATCATGTAATCCCAAAATCTCTGCTGCAGTTAGAGTTGGGGGGCCTTCGTTTCATGTCCTGCTACCCGCCATCTGCTGGCTTCACTCCTCCACCACCAGTGAGGACACTCCATGTATTGAATTGGCCTCACATCAGTCAAATCACCAAAGGTCTTCTCTATATACCTTATGAAACCATGACAGGATGCTGTTGAGATGTGTGTGCTCCAAATTAAATGAGGTTTTACTCCTGCAGCCTTTCACATAAGGGATTTTTCTTCTGTGCTTGTCAGTGCATGTGTTTTTATGCAGATATACCGTAATGCAATCATGTATGCAGTCTTACAGTATTTGTCGTGTACTGACATGTACCTATGTACATTTTTAATTGTGTATTATATATGTATACGTGTTGTGTGTGTGTGTGTGTGTAGTGTATCAGGCAAAGAAAAATAATTCCCATTGAGATTAAAGTTAGTCACCTATTGGCTGATTAATTATTTAGAAAATGGAAAGTGGTGGTTCCACATTAAACATTTAATCTACACACACACACACACACACACACACAGAATGAGAGAGTAGCACACCACACACATCTCCCAACACATGTACTCACAGCACATTAAACATTTAGCCTCGACTAAGCTCTTCCTCCATTTGGCCACGCAATTAATTTGGAGTTATAAAACTATATGTGCAGATGAAATGGCAAGATGGAGCAAACCTAATGGACTCGTTCATTGGATTCATCGTAGTTATTAAATCTGAAGTCCATGTCACATGATGCTAATGTGCACGCGATCTGACTGTAAATGAAACAAATAGTCTGCTTTGAATTTTGGGATTTATTTATAATATGGTTTGCTGATTTTTCTGATTTTGTTCACCCACGGGGAACAGAGTGAACATCATCTCATGGACCCTGACATTGACTCATCATAGACTATACTTAAAAACTGTGTGGCATTAAAGAAGGCTTGACAAAAACAAAAAGATCTGCTTGTGTTCCGACTCAGCGAGTGGCTGAGATTAAAGCACATGTTGTCCACTGTTGCTAATAGTGTAAGTAGGTTTATACAGATGTTCTGTTTGCTCCAACTTCCCTCTCTCTCTCATCAAGAAATGAAGTCTTTTTGATACTGCCACTGAGGGATGCCAAAGTTGGATATTTTTAAATTCTACACATAGTGGCTTTAAAGGATAGAGCTGGTCATAATATGTTATTGCCAATGAATCATTTGAAAAAACAACAACCAACAATGTGTTGGCCTATAACACTTACATACAACCTCAGTGGCCTCAGTGACACTCAGACTTAAAGCCATTCATTAACTCTGAGGAGATGAATCTTTACATGGTTTTATATCTTAGCTGGGCTCTGTTGTTTTCAGCACATGCCAGTGGGACATTTGTTGGAGAGTATTGTGTGTTGGTCAATCGGGTCAAAATAAAACCTCATGTTTTGTTTCTTTGTTTTTTTTCTTAAACAGGTTACATAGTGGAAAAATAAGGCTTACTGATGTTGTTGTTTTTTTTAAGGTCTTGAAATGAGAGTTGTTGACAATTTGAAAAATACAAAATAGCACCAGATTCAGCCTGTGACTGACTCATCTCTTGACTCATCTGCCCCCCAGGAAGATGAGTCAAATTCAACTCGAAGGCTTGGCATGGTTTTGTATCAGAGAGTGAGTGAAAAAATAAATGCTTTTTTAACTCACTTCTTCCATAATTATCTATTATTTCACATTGATTGTCATGTCTGGACATGAACCCACCATGGCTGCAATACCTGTCAACACCTCGACTTTACTCCTCCTATTCCCTGACTGCCTTTATTGTCATTTCACCGGTCAACTTTTCTCATACCAAAGAAAATCTCATATGTATTTAGAGACTCTTCCCTACAGGTTTTGGATTGACAAAGTGTACTTGCCATGCATTAAGTCCTTTACTGTATGTATGCACTAGTATGCATGTCCATAAGCACTACTTCCCCAAGCCACAGGAGAGACAGCAATATTTCTCACTCCCACCGAGCTTGCTGTATCCTCCCCGCCCTCCCCCAAGTCATCATTATTTATACAAAGACTCCTCAGCTGGGTTGTTCACTGGTCACTGCAGCAGAGGAGTAGAGGGAATGGAGGGAACAACAGACAATGGTTGGTTAGGAGGGAGGAATAGAGTATGATATGAAGAGTGTCTGCTATCACAAGCTTAGTGGCTTTCAAGGTTTTTAACAGACACACACACACACTAGAGAAACACACTGCATACAGAGTGAGAATGGCTCTATTACTCCCTCACACTACTTCACTTCTTTTTTCTGTACTTTTCAATTCCTTCTGTTAACTCCTCCACCTTTCCTGCTCCACCTCTCGTCTCTCTCCTTTGTGCTTCTTTCCTCTCCTTATTCTGGTCAATGTACTTCGCTGACCACATGCACTCCAGTTTTCCCTTGTTACCCTCAGCACCATTGTTATTTACCGCACTCCCATGTTTCCAGTCCCTTGTTGCCCAATTCACCTTGTTTCTTTTTTGTTCTATCTTCCCTGTCCCTTTTCCTCAAAGCTTTTTTTTTAAAATTTCCCCCATGGGCCTATCCTTTATTTGTGTCATTACTTTACTAACCATTCTCCTAAGCTTTTCTCCTCAACCTTCTCTCTGTCCTCTGTGCTCCATTTCCACTTTTTTCTTCTCAATCAATGGTCATAGCAATGGAGAAGACCAGCACTTCAATGCTTTAAAGAACATCTGGGTTTTACTGGTATCTATATCGATGCAGGCATCATTACAGCCAGTACACCACATTCTAATTATCAAATTCACCACTTTGTACATGCCATTTTAAGCATTTATATGTTGGATATTATTTGTATCCTAATCGTACACATTCTGGCCAGTCATTTAAGCTGTCTCACAAACATGACATGAAAATTGACTAAAAACAACATAAAAAACAAAAACAAAAACAAAAACGAATAATTGGCCAGGGCTGATACTAACCCCAAGCCAAATAAACATGGATTGATAAATGTGTGTATAACACAAACACATAGGTAGTGAAAAAGGATCTGTGATCTGTATTTTTACCATAGAGTTGGCCTAACAAGCCACATTCCGATTGGGTGATTTCCTCATTTTGGCTGCATATTAAGGCAAAAAAAAAAAGAAAAAAGAAATGTTTTTTATCAAGTGTTGTTTTACTTGATTTTAGGTGACTGGATATAGATCTAGAGACAATTGGATTGATTAAAACACACACAAACACATTTTCTACTTTATCAAATGTCATTCCATTTAGTGCAGCCCTCCAGGTGAGACTGGGACATGGAGACATTGGCTGTCTGTTCAAATGCTCAAAACAACCTTTTGTGGTCAAGTGTTTGCAGAAACAAAGTAAGCTGCAAGATGTTATTATGGTGCCAAAAACACCCAAACTTTGTTGAGGTGTACAGGCACCCTATCAACAAATTCCAGAGTGATTTGTTTATTTTATTACAATAACCTGCTACACTGCTTGTCAACTTAAAGCTGTGTCAACCTAATGAGCAAGCACATCGGTAGGAAGGAGTAAGGCAAACTCAGTTCAGCTCTAAAGCCAAAAAGCCTCTAAACATTGGATAAGCAGCGATTTCCATAACTTCAGCACGCAATAAACTGATTTATTTTCAGCCCTAGGACCAAAATGACAAGCATAGCAGACCCCTCAAGATGTTTTGGCCAGCTCAGTGGCCAACGTCTCTGCTGCAAAGATATAGTAGAGTACCTGCCAACACAGAGTTCTGAAAACAAGGGAGGCTTGGCAGCAGCACACACCACACACCCACACACAATCGCAAAACCACACAACGCTGAAACTTTTCAGAAGTCGGTGAGACTTGCAGTGACACTGCTTTGTGTGGCGGTGCTCTTTATGTTGTAAATCATATTTCATGGTCTTTTTTTCCACTCAGAATGGCTGTCAATGTGTGTCATTGATGTGCAGTTACATTCTGCAGGATGAAAATAAAGCAACAGCAATGCTTAAAATTATCAAAGTAAAGAGGCTCACTTCACTTAATGGTCAGGAGAAAATCAGGTCCTGGCGTTCCTGTAATTGATAACTAATACCCAGTTTATCAGATGAGCAGACTTTTATTTTGGTGGCCATATGAAGTGAACAAACAATGTGAAAAGACTCAAAACTGTCAGGGGAGCCAATGAGTGCCATGGTTGCTTTAACGAATTGCTCTTTGAGATGATTATAGGATTTTGATTGTTCTAGATTAATTCCTCAAAATCTGTGACACATTCATAATTCTGTCTGATCCCTCATCCAGGGAAGGCTTGGGACAAAGTTTCCTGTTTGTGAAAAAACGTGACTGGCTTTAATTGTGCGATGTCCTCACTGTACACATATGAGACTGTGCTATTGTTCTTAGTTTTGAAAGATGGACTTGGGTGGAATTCATACATTAACATTAAATCAACACTAATTTTGAGTCTGCATTAGTCAGTAAAAGTAGAATTTTGTCCTATACTTGGAAAACAAATTAAAATTAAAAAATAAAATCTGTTGCAATGCTATTTAAACTGTTCTTGTTTGATTTTGTTATTGCAAATAGCTGACAAATAGTGTATTCTGCCAGTAAATCTAATATATAATGGAGGTTGAGTAATTTGGCCTCAAACTGTATCTGAGTCTCGTCAGACAGGAAAGCTAAACTGCAGCAAAAAGCTAAAGCATCTCAAACTGTTGTTATAATAAACCTCAAAGAATGAATCCAGGTTGGAATTTCAAACTATAGTTTGCAAAACATAATACAACAAAAGACAGCCGCTCGCATAAACACATAAATCCTAGTGAAACATTTGCAGCCAACGATACTTAAAAAAGAAGAGCCATATTCATTCTGTGATCAGAAAGTGTTATGTCCCTGAGGCATGTTCAAACTAGAGTACTATCAGGATCAGACAGATGGAATGAAATACTAAAAAAATCTCACTACCTTTAGTATGCCTTGGTAGTTTGAAAGTTTATGTTCAACTTTCTGTATGTATTCTCCTCTCATGCAGCTAAATTCAGCTTTTCAGGTCAACATTTGTTCTTTTCTGTGCTGAATATGAATGCAATGTATTTTTTTGGATGTCAATTATTATGTATGCATATAAACTAAAATGACAATGTGGAATCTCACCCATGTATGCACAAACTGACGACGGATGTTTAAATATGATTGATTTGGGGATTATGTCGCACTTGGTAACAGTAAGTCTAATTTGTTTCCTCTTTCGCATTGTGCCAGTTGTATGAATCTTTTGCATTATGGTGGTTGTATAGAACACACTTTTTGTATTTCGTAATGTGCCAAATTCTACATCCTTTATCCTGTTCGCGGTTTCTAATGCTGCCAGGTAGTCAGTATACTCATGATAAATTCGTCAAGTGCTTTTATCCTGAAATCCAATGCAGTAATGGAGCTTAAGAGTGGTGTATAAATTGTGCTAAAAGGACAGAAGTGATAGATCCTCTCTTTAATTCTCAGTCATTGTGACAGGTGTTCTAAATGTTCAGTCATTATTCAGGCACTTTTTCATCCAAAGAGTACTGACTGATGGAGCATTCAATCCTGCTTCACTTTCATGCCAGGGGTCTGTTTACAAAAGATCTTATCTTAAAAGAGGGATTTCTTTTGAGTTTTTAACAACTCCTGAGCTATGAGAAGGGGCAGGGTTGACCCCTTTGCTACTATAGATGACATGTTTAATGAATTATGTTTTTTTTTTCTTTTTTGTTTTACATCCATCTGTCATTGGTTTGTTTTTTTAACAGGATCACTCAAAAAGCTATGAACACATTTTGATGGCATGTTGTTCACAGGTGGATCAGGGACCAAGGTAGAGTTGATTGAATTGTGAGCCAGATCTGGGTATAGATGGGGATTCTGGGTCACTTTCTTCAACTGTAGCTTTCTTCAAAGAGATGAAGACCCTTCTTCTATGATGCCTTTGTCTGTTGACACTGAACAAAATAACAATGGAACAACAGCACTCTGGTGTGTGATTTTAACTAGTGAGCCGGTATTCTGCGACCAAAAGAGTCACATATAACACAGCATCATCTGCATCTAGTCTGACGTCTTACATATGCATTTGAAGCGCATTGTAAACAATGGATTAACAACAACAACAACAAAATTTACTTTCCCCGTTACATGGCAGCTGATCTCGCCCTCCTGCTCAGAGGGTAACGAGTTCATCGGCCTTGCACTGTCTCCTCAATTTGAAGAAATTTTTTGGTTGATTTTCTTTTTCTTTGAGTTAGCTGCTAACTGCTGCTAGCTCCTTTTTAAGTCTTCTGGCTGTGAGCAGCCCAAACGTCAAAATGTCACACCTCTGTACTACGGCTTCACAGTCATGCAGATGTCCGATTCGCCTCTTACTGCCTCTGTTGCCATCTCAGAGGCGGAACGATCCAGACTCCCCACTATGCCTTTGTTGCATTTATACAGAACGACGGGGCAGAAAAAAGGCTGTGTAAATGGGGCTATTGCGGTATAAGGTCTAAGTGCTCTTGTGCGACATCTAGTGGGAGTGAGTGCTATTTATAAAACCTCAGTCATTTTTGTTTCCAGGATAGTGTGACACAAAAACTGTAAATATAAAAGCACCTAATCTGGTGATCCAGAATTTTTCAATTTAAAGGGCTCGCAGAAAAATCTCTACTTGAATCAAGGCAGACAGGAAGTCAAAGTAATTCCCATAGACAGAACTGTAGAATAACATGCCAATGCATACCAATGTATTACTGGCCATTTTGCAAATGTATCTCAGATATATTGCTTTGACCTGAACCTCTCTTCAGAGATAAACATCAAATCCTCCAGTATGCTTCATGATTCTTAATGTGTACAGACAAGTCCAAGAGAGGAAGGGAAGGAGACAGTGACAGGATGGTGCGAAATACAAGGGAATGATAGGGAAGCTGCAACAATGAGCAAGGAAGAAAAGTCAGAACACATAGTTGCTGAAGCTGTATTTTGATTTAACTCCCCAAAGGGCAGAGTCAAGCACAAAAAAAATACATTTTGCCCTTGGATGGCTATAACATACTATTCTATACAGGGGAAAATTGTGTTATTATTATTATTGGTTTGAAAAAATGGCTGCAGACAGGTAACTATGACAGCACGGTACAAAGAATTTAGAATCTGTGCAGTAATAAAAGCTGGCAGTGTAGCTGCAACAAAAACAAATTAACTAACCTAAAGTCAGCAACATGGCTGCATACAATAATTGAATAAGCATTGAGGAAATTGTAATTAAGACATAAGAGATGTGTTGCAAAGATATATACACAAAAACAAGGCTACAAAAGCAGCTAATGCAACTTGACAATGATTAACTCTCTTTTAAGTAATGTGGTGCAGCTTGTAAGGCATGCAGCAGGTTGGAGGGGACGAGCTGCAGGTGTGCACGGTGGGGTAATATATTATATCCAAAATCAATAACTGGTCCCTATATAGATAATTCCATGTAGGTGACCAAATGGCGTGTCAGACTGCAATCAACAGCACCAAAACAATTTTCGCACAACTCTTTTTTTTCTTCATTTTACAGTAAAACGTTTTTTAAGACACAATCAGTGATAGAAAATAGTTGCATAATGTCTTCGACAATTGATTTAAGGTACTGATTTAAGTACTTCAGTACTCCGGACAGGGTTGGAGAATGTGTTTCAGTAGACAGACAACACAAAAAAAAAATACTGTAAAGACTGCATACTTGGCCATTGAGTTAATAGCGAAAGATTTCTTGACACTTTAAGGTTGCTTGGAAGGGTGAAGACTGGTTTTGTCTGAAAAACACAAATGTCACAGTTTAACTGTTGGCATATCACAGAATGTCTTATCCTTACTTTGATACAAGCCCAAGGATACCTCTGCTAAACTGGAAAGTGTCCGAGGGCTCCATCACGGACTTTTGAGCCCTTTGTGAACACTTTTCAGAAGTTCACAATCCTACAAATTCAACTTCAGGGAATAACCCACATTTTTTTGCATTGCAGAGTTAAAAGGGGATGACATGCCTGCAAGTGTTGGAAAAAAGTTGCTTGGCCTCTGATGTCATGCCAACAACTAAAAATGTTTTCTTTTGATCTGATCTGACAGTATTATACTGTTTTGCTTGATAGCAAGAAAATGTGCTCTGTGTAAGGCTTTTTTTTATGTGTTCAAATTCAACTTAGTTGAATATATGTGAGTTACCACTGAAAAAAAGCATATAAACAATAGGACATACGCCTCTCTGTATGAGTACATTTACATTTTGTAGAAAGTACAGAAATGTCCTGATGTAACACAATGTAATTACTTAAACACCAAATGATTGGCTGGGCTTTAATGAAAATAAATGCCATGCATCTTATAACCTGTTTCATCTCTCTTAAAACAAAATATACCATGTCTTTCAGGCTTTTTTGTAAATTTTTGGTGGCCTCTCAGAGTATTCTTAGTAATAATTAACTCTAAATTAGGTTTACTTATGTTTTAAATCTCCATTTCTCTCCAATTTGTTTGTCCTGTCAATATAAACAAAGTAGCACCTAATCTATGAGTTTGTGTTCCAATATTAGAACTAGAATTACCTCCTCCTGGTTGAATGCCCTCGTGTATATACAACCTCATGTCCATGTATCAATGGTTCCAGCTGGGCCGATGAATCTCTGTCTGAAGAACACGAAGAAGCTATGAATTCTAAAATGTGGATACCTCATCATCACACCAGAAGGAGAGATGATCTATATATTCACCACAGTTTCAATCTGGGCACCCAAGATAAGTGTCACTAATTCAGTATCCGACCAAGTGTGAAAAATGGTGACAGTCTCCCCTTCTATTCCTGAGTTATGGTGGTCAGAAGTGTTTTTGCAGAACACAATGATGTACTTTGGACACGTCTTCATCATTTTATCCTATTAGATATCTGTGATATCATATGTTCATTATAATGAAATCTTTTGACCTTTACATTTTCTTCACCGAATTCTAATCATTCTTAAGTCCAAATGGGCACAGTGGCATGTACAGATGTATGGATGGACAGAGAGCATGCAAAAAATTAAAAAAATTAGAAATTGCTTAATTGAACTATCTACTGATATTTTGGCATCAACACTCTACTTACTTTATGACGTTTTTGTATATTTAATTAGACTTTGCACAGGGTGGCACGGTGGTGTAGTGGCTGGCACTGTTGCCTCACATCAAGAAGGTCCTGAGTTCAAATCCACCTGAGGACCTGGGTCTTTTCTGTGTGGAGTTTGCATGTTCTCCCCGTGTCTGCATGGGTTCCCTCTGAGTTCTCCAGCTTTCTCCCACCATCAAAAACATGCAATATAGGTGAATTTGTGACTCTAAATTGACTGTAGGCGAGACTATGAGTGAGAGCGGTTGTTAGTCTTTCTATTTGTGGCCCTGCGATGAACTGGTGACTTGTCCAGGATGTATTTCGCCTCTCTCCCAAAGTCAGCTGGGATAGGCTCCAGCCCCTCCGCGACACTACACAGGATAAGCGGTTACAGAAAATGGATGAATGCATGACTAAACTTGCACAAAAAGAGTAAAAAAAAAAAAGACATTAGCATTATCAGCTAATATTTGCAGGTGAGTAATAAAATCCACCAAATTCAATCCACTTCAAATACATGCATCAAATACCTGCCTTGCTGTATGAACACACACACACACACCCACACACCATTGACTTGTTTCAACCCTTGCTGCTGCTGTCTCCCTCTGCCAGCAGTCGACTGTGTTTATATTTTGATTTATACGCCTCCTACTGTACTTTACTCCAGGGCATGACACAGCAGACTGCTTTTGGGTCAAATTCTGCTGTTTGTGAGTCTTTTTGTGCATGTGTGTCTGTATATTTATATTTACACTGATTAATTGGTCTGCTGCTATAAAATACCCCAGGCGCACACACAACACATATCATCAATGAAAAAACTGTCCCCTGTGTGTTGAGTGTGCATTTGTGTGTGACAGTGTGTTTCTATTTATGTGTGTACTTAAAACACTTTCAGGGACAAAGCGGTCATTCACTCATTAACTAAACACAGTGTTGAGTGTTGCTTTGGCAGCATCACTGGGGTTTCAACTGGTCCAGAAAACAAATGTTGGGTTACAGGACTAAGAATTATACCTTCATGGCTCATGTTGCCACATTTTAGAGCAGCACAAATAAATGGAGGAAGTGGATCATTTATATCATGACTTCATTTGCCAAAAGAAAGAAATGAAAGAAAGAAATGTTTTTTTCCTTTGGAATCTAATCTTTTATTGCATTTTCCTTTTGTTAGGAGTTGGTTCAAGGCAGAGAAAGAAAAAAAACCTTTCATTTACTTTCAGGGTCATGGGAGTACACATTATTACTATACAAGACATAGTGTAGGAAATGCTACGGTACATATGCTTGAAAACTAAACAGGCACATTGGTATGTGTCCAAAAAGAGCCTGAGGGGAAGTCCCATCTTCCAAACTACCCCAGATTTAATGACCACTGCATCTTCCAATTATTTTCAAATCTGGCTTTTGCTGCTTTCCAATGCCTCACAATAATCTTACCCAGATATTTAATATATCTGTGGGTGTTTGGTATTAAAGATCTGCCCCCTAATAAGCATCAAACTAGAGTTAAAGGGCTTGCGAAACCAAACCATTTAAAAACCATAAGGTTTTCCACTTTCATTCTGCACCTACAGAACACAATAGGCCATATGAACTTGCATGAGTATGAAAAAATTTATTCATTGATTAATGGAGAGGAGACAGACGGTGTGTAAAGGAGAGAGGGAGGGAAGGAATTGAAAGAGTGAGTGAGCAGACACTCAATACTGTTTGGTCAGCAGTTTGTCTAGAATGATGTTTTCAGCCAAGCTGTGCTGGTTGTTGTCGGACATCCAGGTCAGAACAGATGGGTTGAATCAGCCAGGATGAAGATGTTGGAATGTGACACAAACACAGGACATGTCAGAGGCATCCACACATTACCTTTCTTGTGTTTTTTTTTTTTCCTTGTCCTTGTTTCCTTGTCATCAAAATGTTCTCTTTTTTTCCTTAAAGTAGTTACATCTCCAAATCATTTCAGCCATTAGAACATTCAGGTCAAAGACTTAATTACATTCAAAATGAAGGGTGCTGAGACAACATGACTTGCATATAGAAAAGGAGGATTTATTGAGTTTAATTACTTTTTTGAAAGTGGACCAAAAGACCTATCACCCTGCTAGCCAGCGCAGTGACCCACCAACCCTGTGTCCTACAAGTTCCATTTAGATAGAATTAATTCAAACCGGCAAATATGCTTTGAAGAAATTGCTGTGTATTCACTGATGATATTGTGTTCCCACAGGGGTCACAGTCGCCAAAGGCTTAATCTCATAATTGATTCAATATGACATAAATGAGCAGGTTGCAGATTATACTCACTCTTTTGTGAACCTTTTTTGAAACTTATTAGCAGGTTTGACAGAATGAAATGGAGAAGGATGGACATCTAAAACTGGCATTAACCAATAAATTCTTAAATTCTGATTCTAGAATCAGAGAATTCTAGTTAGCTAATTCGTTGTTATTGTTCAAACGGGAATGTTGTCGTCTTTGGTTGTGGTCGTTATTGTTCAAACGGGAATGTTGTCATCTTTTCTTAACGCTGGCACTCACTATTGTTTACATGCTGTTGACCTCAGCAATGGCAGAAGTGAGACTCATGGGAAATGTGATGTCGGTAAAATTGGTCTGTTTAGCTCAGCAATACATGGGTTCTTGGCTGCTAGCATACATTAAACTTACCTGAGGTGGACAACGAGAGATGAGCTACAAGCCTGCCATTTGTCTGTCTGTATGTTATGGTCTACATGTGATGCACCCTGGTGAGACATGAAAAAAACCAAACAGAAAACGTGTTGCACTTGTGGCAATCTTTTTGTCTGATTCTGGCTAAGACCACAAAAAAGGAAAATTTCTCAAACAACAAACAAACAATTTCCCACTGTTCTAATTCTGGGTTTGATGGCTAGCCAGCAATCTAGCAAGCAAATGCTTGGAGGTTAATTAGCTAGTTAACATAACTAGTGGAAATTTCAAAATTACCTCACTGACAACATTGTTTGAATAAACACACAAATTGTCAAATGATAAGCATCTTGTCATAAACCTCTGGCAGAATTAACATGCAAGAGTCTGTCCATTCCTGATTGAAAGCTATTTTTTGGTGACTACGTTTTAACAGCATCCCAATGAAATTACTCTAATTCACTTATTTCTCCAATTGTTGTTTCACCCATTTGTGTTAACACAACTCACTTGCAGACTTAACTCATAATGCTTATTGGAATGCAGAAATTAATTTGCTGAGTAGCATCATGTGAGGTGATTTACAACACATGCAAGTGGTCTGTGAGTTTCCTTGGTGGCTAGTTCTGTCAGGCCATAAATGCTGCACCGTTAAAAACTCCATTAAAGAATTCATAATTCTCAAGAATTTATCGTTGAGTCCAGGCCCGGACCGTGGCCTGCCTGCGTGACCCTGGGAGAAAATGGAGAGGAACATGACACGTAACAAGGGGAACATATTTTGGTCATTTTGCTCCCCATCTTTTATCCCTCTTTGAATATCATACATTATTACTGACCATAAACCAAAAACAATTATTGAATTATTAATTAGTCTGCCCTCTGCTCACATCACTTTTACTTCAGTCTCTCATCTTCTCATCCATCCATCACTTTCAATGATTTTTAAATACATTACACACTTTCCCCACTGCTTCCAAGCAGTTTTTAAAAAGAAATCACAAATACACAAATATTATTCTGTGCTAATATCTACGATGCTTGTCAAAATCATTTCAATACATTCATACATACAAAATTAATTTGTGTAACCCAAACTCTAATCTTAACAGATGAAGTCTCGCCCTTTCAGCATTTCTTCTAGCTCAATTAAAGATGGAAAATAAGACTTGAAAAGTTGTTTTGTATGCAGAAAATTGCATGTAAAAATAAATATAACCCTGAAGTTTACATATCAATATGTAAATCATTAATGGTCAATCAATCATTTACTGACAGTAGAACTGTGAACTGTGTTCATTATGATCTGATTATGATCCTGTTTCTTTATGCTTCTATTAGTCAAGCTGGATTTAAATATTATTGTCAGGTTAGGTAATTGTCAGCTGTACAAGTAAATGTGTAATTCAGATGAGTGGTGCATTGGATGAGGAAGTGGAGTTTGTTTCCCAAACATTATTGTACAGCTGTGTTGTATATTGTGCTATAGTGTGCCCCTCAAGTGCAACAGCAAGCTTAAAAAATGAAGTAATGAAAAATGAAAATAATGAACCAACTAAGACTAATAATTATAGATAAACACCAGCTTTTGACTGCAGTCCGAACTCAAACCATGGCTTCCTTTGTCTGACCCACCTACAGTATCAATCACATCTTCACCCTTTAATCTCCCCCAACTGCTTAATCATCATGCATGCATGCAATAATGCATTAAGGCATGGAATAGCCAATCCCAAGCACAGTAAGGCCAATCCAGGCAGAAAACTCTTGGGTTGCAATTGGGTTGCAAATAGACACCTTTCTTCTGTCATTTTGATAGTACATATCATAGTATACATATGATAGTATTCACATTAACACACTGGTATGTACAATTTATGTAGATTTGATTTAAATTTAAGCTTCATACTCCTTAGTACTATTTTCTGCTGTGCAAAAGACCAAAGATGAATTGATATTCATCCTACTTGCAGTGATATGCTACAGTTTCATGCTTGTAATCCTCAAGCAAGGTTTAGCTGCAAAGACACACTATTAAGATACTCTAGACAATTTAACAATTTCTGTTGTTAATGTGACTCTCAGTACTTATTCTTAAGTAGTCATTGTTGTGTTGCGTTAAGTGCCATCACATTCATAATGCCGTTTTATGTCTGGTAGAAAGAATACCGAGTGTTGTGAGTAGTTTTCCGACATAACACTTACTCAGACCGTCTCCCGAAGGACTATAGGTGGCACACAGTGATCAAAAGTGAATCTTAATGTTGGCTTCTTGAGATTTAAGAGTCACTCTTAGTGATTCCCATGGCTCAGACGGTGTGATCTTTTGTTGTATCAATTATCCCTGAACTCGCTCAAGGGGAGACTTTGATATATGGCTTGTTACCTTACTCCTCTCTCGGTGCTGTACAGCTCCTGTTGCTTCATATGTGTGTGGGTATGCTTCAAAGCAAAGTCAACACAGAGCAGAAGCGTGTGCTTCCAACTCAGCTATGGTTTATCAGATGTTCTGTGCAATCAGTTTGAATACAACATGTGGATCTTAAGTCAGGGTCAAATGTGTTTGTTGCTTTATGAGGCAGAGCAGCAATTTCCACCATAAAAAATTGATGCCACTTTTGTAGAACTCATTACGTTTTTATGTTGAATAGGCAAAGTTGATGAAGCTATTAGAGTTCAGTTGTGAAGAGAAGAAAAAGGCAGACTTCGAGGTTTATTAAAGCAGTTACATCCATCTTGTAAAGTAGGTTGAAGTGTTGTAAGTGAGGTCATGAGGTTCGTAAGGAAAGAAAAATCCGGTCATCATCAGATGAGCCATTTCTCTATGTAATAGCTAAAGAACATGATAGAGGGAGCTGCTTGTCTTCAAAATGATGCTCGACGGATGTTCATCAGGTATGCAGTGTGTTGGACAAAGTGATCCTGGAAAGTGTACATTAAGTGGGCACTGCTTCATGGAGCTATGAATTATCAGATAGTTTATGAGTCAAAAAGCAACAGTCTGACAGGTATGGCTAAACGTACACACCAACAAAGATTAGTCTCTTTAGAGGAACAGCAGATGGAAGTTAATCGGAACGTGAGATTCCTTAAATAATAGTAATTTAAAAAGAGTCATAACGGTAAGATTCAGACTTTAAAAACCGACAAAATAAAAGAAGACTTCAGCCATTGTATGTTGTAGATAGGCTAAGGCTAAGTACTGTAGTTTGATACCAATGTCTCTTGCTGTTTGTCTCCTGTCTGTCCGTCTCTCCCTCAGCATCCTTCCCAGCATACACTATATCCACTTTACGCCTTTTCTATTTGTCCACATGAATCTATTCATGCCTCCCATATAAGACTGGCAAACGCTCCTTAGGCAATTTACTCTTTATTTTCTTCATAAATCAATGAAGTGGGGAAGGGTAACCCTATGACATTGGGACTTTATAAAAAGTGCTATAAATAAACTGATTGTACTGTATGCAGTTATGTTTTTAGTGTGACTCCGTCTCGGTCTATTCATGCTATGCTTTACTGGTTCTGATTTACTTACAGACTATTAAGCAAAGCATGACAACAGATTAACAAATAAGTAAAAATAAATCTCATTAGAGCTGGATGAATCATTTTTCCCTTAGCTCCTTTCAACCAGCACTTTATTTTTATTTCTATGCTGCTTTTCATAATGGAATTTCTTTCTTTTTTGTTTGTTTGTTTGTTTGTTTTGTTTCTTTCACTATAAAATGCTTATTGCACAACTTAAAAGAACATATCCTGAAAATTATATATTTATACTTCCATTTGCAAGGAGACATACTGCCATCCAGATTGCATTTTTGATCAATAAGGATGAAAAGGTATGAATAGTTAACATAATGAAAAATTGAGATGAGCTGAAGGCCTTTCCAGGGTGAATGCTCAAGGTCAGCTGGGATATACTCCAGCCCCTGTGTGACCCTGCAAAGGATGATAGAAAATGGATTGATGCACATTGAACATTAGATACAGTATAATATTTTAATCTAATTTAATTTTGTGTTTAATATGTTTATGTTTCTGCTTCTTTTTAAAAAAAAAGAAGAATTCCCAGAAGAATCTTGTAGCTTTTCAGGGATCAACACAGTGATGTATGTCATGAAATACATAACAAACAGTATATCTCACACTGAGCCTCAAGGCCCTTTTTAAAGGTGCTATAGCTTTTATGATGTCCATTATTTCAGTGCTATTACAGGTCAAATGGAGCAAAAAATCAAACGATGTCACTGCATAGTAATGCTCAACGTTCACACTGCACACGTGAATATTGAATGAATTGACATGTCTTTGTTATTGTTTTTCTGAAGTTAGCTCAGGATGCTCAGAAAACACCTGTTTGGACCATTCCACAGCTAAACAGGCTGATTGGTAGCAGGTTATATTATCATGACTGGGAGCAAGGATGAGGTTCACACCCTTGATTGTGTTAACGATATTGCTGCATGAGCTCAGGAACGCCGTTGTCGGTGAACATAGTTCACTGGGAAATGAATGAATTCTGTTTTATAATTTATGTTTCACACACTGTGCCAACTTTTCTGATGATTGCAACTTAAAGAAAAGAGGCAGTTGAGATGCAATTCGGTTTTACATCTCATAATTCATACAACTGAAGAGTCTGGGTGAGAGGTTTGAGGGAGTTCAATCATAGAAGATGGTGTGTACAGACATACGATATCTGTGGTAACAGTTGTACTGGAAAATTATGTTTTTTCATCATATTCAAGCATTTTGAGTACTGGTACGCTACAAAGATATGCAACTCTTTGTGTGTGTGTGTGTGTGTGTGTGTGTGCAATATTTTGAATGTGTTGTGTGCGTTTGTCGCTATGGAGTGTGTGTGTGTTCTGACCCCAGTGAACCACGGACAAACAAAAACTGTAATATGAAAAAGAGAGAGAAATGCAGAGAGGGCAAACAAGAGAAAACAATCAAGGGGAGAAAATTCAAATGAAACCAGCAGAGACTGAGAAAAAGTGTATTTGGGAAATTGACATAAAAGTATCATGGGAAAGAAAAAGCTTAAGATAAAGGATTGCCAGGGGTGGGGTGGGGGGACACTTCATCTTACACCCCGTGCTGAAAAATATTTTTGTTTTCATAAATGATTCGAGCACATGTTGAATATGTGTTTGTCTGTGTGTGTGTGTGTGTGTGTGTGTGTGTGTGTGTCTCCTCAGAGCACAAAGACAAAATACTCTTTCATTTCGCCTGACTGTATGTTAATTCCTTGGATCACCTCCTCTACCATGACCAGTTTTTTAATATTATTTTTATTGCATTTCTGCTTTATTGGACATTATAGCTGCATCTAATATGCATGGGGAGTAATAAAAGACAAACAGACAGTAATAGTGGAAGAGGACACAGATGAAAAACATTTTTTTATACCTTTATGTTGTGCTTTTGCTCTCTGTCAGAGAGAAAGTTTATTCCTCTGTTGCCTCCACAGCATTCGTATTTAGCTACAGAACAACCATCCTGGTAGAGAATCAGTAGCTTGCAGGGCATTAGGTCAAGAGTCTCTTGACATGACAAAGCGTGCACCAGTAAACCCTGATGCATGTATACTGTTTTGTAGACAGGGAACTGGTGATGTAAATGGAGAGGTGGTGAGTTGAAAAGAGATTGTAGAAATTAGATGAGAGAGGAGTCATTATATGTATAATGATGCCTCTCACTCATGGCTGGAAACTCACTAATGAGAGTGTAACTTGTGGCCTGTGTCTAAACTGATGAGCAAAGAGGCTAAAAAGCTGTGCAGAGCTGAGGGCAAATATGCAGTTGGATATTATTTAATAATATATACGCCAGCAAATGAGAGGGAAAAAAATACTATTTTGTGATTCCAGAATTAATTTCGATAAGATTACATAAAAACTTTCTAATGGTACCATCAATAATGCTCTCCACCTCTGCCACCTCTGCCTCTCTCCTTCCTCTTTCTTCTCCTATTGAACCTGAATGGGGCCTTCGATATTAAAAAGTGATTAAGAGACAGATTTGATTGAGAGAGTGACAGAAGGGCAGCTAGGTGTTAAAAAAGACCAAGACGGACAGATGTTAGTGAGGGAAGAAAGACAGAAAGATGTTCTAATTATTGACTGATATCTGTGTATGTGGGGAAGAAAACAAAAACAAAAATATAGATATAGATATAGATATAGAGACTACAGAAAGTTACAGAAAAACAATATTTGGCATTAAAAAAAAAAGACAGACAGCTAATAGGAAAATCAAACACGAACAGCTTGAATAGCTCATTGCAACAGGTTTGATTTTTATATATTTAACACAAAATGCTTCTTTTAATGACTACTGCAGTCTCAAAATTATTCAGCCCCCTGGTAAAAAAGCACATTGTGCCAACCATAGAGGAGAGCAGTAGAGTCCCATAAAGGCTCCATGCCCAAAACTCCAAGACTTACACAACTGTTGACCCAAAAGCACAACAAAAGCTGGCTCTAGCTCAAAACCATCTATATAAGACATTTTGAGATGCTGTTCTGCTGAGCAATGACACAACTTCTGAGGCCCATGGATCAGTGGTATGTCCGGAGGAGGAAGAACGAAGCATATGCTGAAAAGAACACTCTACCTACTGTACAGTGAAGCATGGCGGTGACTCGGTGATGCTCTGGGGGCTGCTCTGCTTCCTCTCGCACTGGAGACCTGCAACATAGAGGGTAAGATGGATTCCATCAAGTATCAGGAATTCCAAGAGGAAAATGTCTTGTGGAATGTCTTGTCTATGATGAAGCTGAAGCTTGGGCTCTATTTGACATTTCAAAAGGACCCAAGCATATCTTAAAGTCCACCAAGGAAGAAGTCCTGGACCATTGTAGAGTGGCCGTCACAGTCGCCTGACTTGAATCCTATAGAACATCTCTGGTGGGATTTGAAGAAGGTGGATAGTGATAGAGGGATAATCATAGTTATACTGAGAAGAGGAATATAATGCCCTCTGGTTGCAGGTGTGTGCTGCATGCATGAGTGGATATTTTATTGAACATATGCATGTAATGTATGCATACTGTGTGTGTGTGTGTGTGTGTGTGTGTGTGTGCTAGAGGTGCAGAGAGAACAGCAATTAGGATTTATATTATATTCCAACATTTCCTAAGCTCTGTCCCATTTAGACACTAAAGATTCACTCCCAAGATGCACATCTATGAACTCATACACAGAAAACACATCATTTAATGCACATGCTTTTTGAATTGACAAGAAGGCATTAGTGCGTCCTGAAGTGTCCTCTATGGAAAACTAGCAAGCCATATGGAGAGGACAGGAGATGAGGAATGAAAGAGGAGGAGGAGAGAGGAAAGGACAGTGCAGGGGAGGAGACTAGAACAAAATGAGATGGGAGGTGAACATAAAGGAGAGAGGCAGAGGAGAGTAGAATGGAAAGATGGACATAGGTGAGGATAATGAAAAGAAGGAGATGGCAGGGGAGGTGAGGGAGGTTTTAAACAAAAAAAAAGTTATCACACTGAACAAAAGAGGCTACTTTTATTGCTTGGTTTCCTAACTATCAAATTATTTTCAATGAATCATTATAAATCATGTGTTCAGGTGGAAACTGATAATTAAAGAATTGGCACATGACACAAATAATTGATCGATATTATTAGATTTTACAGGACATGTATCTGCCCTCAGTTTGCATACAGTCAATAATTAGTCTGGAATCTTACAATTCACTGTTTCTACTTTGGCCAAGCATAGAAATTTGGATGGTGTGGTTAGAAAATATACCTGAATGCAAAGGAAGACAAAAACCTAAATGGATTATGTAGCAGGGAAGAGACATGTGCAGTGTCTTAGTTTTTTCAGCTTTTCAATAAAGTTTTTATTGAATTCATACACTTGAGATTTTACAAGTATTTATAGCATATCTTATGCTCTGGTTACAAGTAGTACAATGCAGCTCAATCTGCTCACAATAGAATAGTTATTATATCTTAGAGTGGCTTGTATAACATTGAATTCTATCTTTGTAATTAATGGCAAAGTGTCCATGTGTGAAAAACAACAACAAAACAAAACAAAACAAAACACATCTCAACAGGGCATTCTGATTGGAAGTCAGGTTGTCCCTGTGCTGGACATGGTTTGGTGAAATCACTGTCGACTGCCCATATTACACTGTGGCTTTTTAGATTGTCTTGTCTCAGCTTTATTGAGACAAATGTGTCAAATAAATGAATAAAGTTGTAAATATACAAACAGTGGTGCTTTTGCAGAGGCAAGAATCGCCCTGAAGGGAGACAGAAAATAAGTTATCAACAAAAGCCTCTCATAACTGCTTTCCCAAATCAAAATTGTCAAAACCAGTACCATGGAGTTTGTTATTCTGTCTAGGCTGCATCTAGCTTATTTAACCACCAATCACACATTGAAATGTATGTAGTATTAGGCGAGGGACTGCTGGAACAACAGATGCAAGACTAAGTTCCATTAAAATGAAATGTTTTTGAATTAGGCTATTTTCATTTATTACACAGATTTATTTAAAACTAACCGATTTTTCAAGTGCATTTCAAATTTGCTGTGTGGTGGCCAGCAGTCATGTCTAGACAGTTGCAAAAAAATATGTGACCTGATTAAGGTTTGAGGCAACAGAACAAAAGCAAGAATGAAGAATGAATAACACATGAGCAGAGTGCAGATAACTAATGGGGTCAAAATTAGCTTGAAAAATTCTATAAAAGAAAAGCAATGACAAAACTCTTAGAAGTGTTCTCAAACATGAAAATATAAATCTGATTTCTTCTCAACCTTCTTTTCAGTTTTCTGACACAGTTCCACTCGTTCTGTCTGCCCATCGCCTCTAAATGAGAGAAAAACGAGTGAGGGGAGAAATGAGGTGTGAAGGCAGCTATTTAACTAGACAGCTCCAATCTGATTTAATGAACTGAATAACTGACTGGTTGACTAACTTACCGTACAGGCTGACTGGCTGAGTTACAGAAAAGCAGCCTGGCAGATGAATAATTTAGCTATTGATCATAGCTTTTTGGCCAGATGTTGCCATGTTTGATTGAATGACTTCTTCAGGTCATGGTCTAGTCCAAGGTAACTTTTTTTCTGAGCATTGATTTTCCAACACTCTGCTGAATAGAGAGACTGGTTGACAGGCTGGTTATTAGACTGATAATAGAGCCAGGAGCTGCTCTCTGCATCACCTGTTAATACTTCTACTAAATGCATCACAAAGGTAATGAACCCAAACGTACTAAAATGAGAAATTGAATAGAAAAAAACAAAAACATCATACAAATCCTACTGTGACACCGTACCTGATCCACAAATTAATTTTCCAATTTCCCTCAAATTTACTCTGTTCTGAGAAGCTATTCTCCCATATAAATGAAAACATTAGTAGCTGATTAAAAGTCTTTATTTCTGCTGGGGTGTAAGTTTTAAAGAGCAGTTTATTATAATTTCTTTTCTTTTTTTCCCCTTTTTACTGTTGAGCATAAAAGAGGAGCAAGAGATCATGGTTGGACATGAATCACTTTATGCAGTGACTCCTTTTAACGACACCTGAGGGATCGAGGATGAAGCCAACTATGGACATACTGTCACACACTAAATCACACACTAAATCACGCACACACACACACACCTTTCATATCCAGTCTGACCCTGCCTCTTGAATTTGATTCCAGTACCCAACCCAAGATCGAGGCTACATTTTTATTATCCCTCCTACAAAAAAACTGTATGCTTGACTTGGAAATATTTTATAACGCACTCATCTGACAAGAGACCCTTACTAGCCCATTAGCCACAGTTTCAATGGCATCTTACAGACTGTACAACTGCAAGAATAAGAAGAGGAACATAGCTGGTAAACTCTTATCATCAGTCCAGTGGGATTCCAATGTTCTTTAAGGGAAGGAGCTGAAGAGGAAGGATGGAATTTTTTCTGTGTTTTTTTTACTTCCCTTTGATGATTTTATGCTTTAATTAATTCATAACCCATGATTATCTTGCTTAGCTAATGCAATAGACTCGCTCCATCCAGTCCACTGGGATGCATCTTGATTAACACATAAGGTCCTGATGAAGTGGTATGTTCTCTTAGGAATGTAATTTATATTGTTTTATATCATAGTGTAGTAGTATATAGTAGTATGTAAGGTGGTGTGGGCTAAAATAATTATATGAATGTGGACCAAAGAGAGAAAAAAAGTGAGTCAGTCCAGCTTTTTATTATTTTTTTTTATCAAAAAGGGATAAAGACAAAAAATTTGCTTTTTAATTCCAGTGTGACAATACAAGACATTATTCTGTAACTCGGAAAGTATGCACATATATCAAAGCAGTATCAGCTGATGTCTTTGTAGGATTTTGTGGTACCTAGCAGTGCAGTTGCAGATTGCAACAACACAACCTGGTAGCCATTAAAAAACGCAGAAAAACCAAAAGGCCCTTGCTAGACCCAATGTTTGGGTGTATGTCCCTTCTGGGCCCCTGTGGAAATATGGTGGTGCAACATAGTGGACTATATATAAGATATATAATATTATTTTAATATCGAATATTTATATTCAATTTCTGCCTTTTTATCCCACACACTGGACTTCTAAAAGCAATAAATGCAACAAAGTTGTTGTTTTAGAGTTGTTCTAACTAACGTGTTAACAGTTTGCCATCTTATTTACACATTCAGCAAACAGGAGACAACATCAGTATTTATTTGGAGTTTTTGGCCACCTGAGAAATATATGTTTCAAAGGTTTTGACAACAACAAATATGGTGACCGTCATAGTAGGTTGTGATAATGTACCTAGTAAATACAAAGCGGCAAAAGTGGAGGTAACAATGTACTCGGCGGTGGTCTGGGAGGCAATTAAGTGCATCGAGACTTGAGGACAGAGACTTTTTACACTTTACTGCTTCATTTTTTGTCTTCGTTGTTTCCATACGTTTTTGTCGTGCCTTGCTTAAATTGTAGCTACACTGCCCTCTTCCATTTCTGGTGGTATTATGCCGTTTCGTCCGTATCCGTAAGATCACCAAAAACGCACAAAATGAATGCAGAAGATGCATGGAAGGCCCGGTCCGTCTCTGTCTTTAACATGGAGCATAAATGGGCCTTGACAATACAGCTATTCATGATACTGCAAATGTTGCTGGACTTTTGCACCTCTTTACACCCTTGTTCCGTCCTCCATGCACCTTGAAAGTAGGTGAAGTTGTGCCAGAAACCCCTACTCTGCACAAAATGTCAGTAATGCCAGCTTTCGATGAAACCAGTCAGGACATGCTGAGGCTGCCAGGCACTGCTGCTGCTACTGCTGCTTGCATTTGGGCATATACATCATGTTGTCTTACTAAAGACCTCCAGGCTTTCACTAGTTTCTCTGTAGCTGTTAATCTGTGGAAGTACCTGTCTCATTACAATGCACTGCTGCTTGAGTACCTCCATCATCAGCTGTTTATCTGCTGAGTCCTTCGCCGCTACGACAGAACGGACTTTAACAGGTTGATGCAGGAGCTGCATGGATAGTTTATTTTTAGCTGAGAAATAAAAGGCTGCAAAATGTGACACTTTTTTGCAGATGATGTGTCAGCTGTCTTCATAACTGTGTTTCATGAATACATTTGCTTTTAGGATAATGTCTGGGGAATCTTAAAAAACACAAACCATGGGTTGTGTTGTTTTAATGCACCCTTTCAAAGCAGTGCAATTAGAGAATAATGTTTTAAATAATGTAGAACAAAGAGTTTTTTAGTTCATTTACTTTTCCTCTTGGAAAAAAAAGAGTAGAGAACAGAAGAGAAAAAAAAGAAGGTCCTTCATTATGTCTTTGTTTAATCATTCCCATCCACTCTAAGACATTATGTGAAATAAAAGAAGCCAGCATAAAAGGGGTGTGAGATTTAAATTTCAGTACAATATAAGAGGACATTGGAACAACAATAAAACCCATACAGCTGTGCCTGGCCCTCCAGTCCTCGATCCAGCACAGCCAGAAAAACCCCAAAGCAGCAGCAGATGTTGATCATTCAGCTCCAACTCCTGTTGAGTGTCCCGAATCTCTGTAGTTAGTTAAGTAAATTGGAAAATATCATTACAGACTGCTTTGTTTTCAAACGTCCTTGGACAAAAGATCAGCTGGGCATTTTGGGTTTTTCAACAAAAAACCTGTACTTTTTAGCCCTTTGAAACTGTCAATGGTGACTATTTTCATTGATAGGGTTAAATAAACTCTGTTACTTTGCTTTCTGTGGTCAAGCTAACTTCAACCTAAGCTGCATTTTTTCCGAGTTTGGACTTTTACTTATGTGCTCTGGGCAGATTATTGGGCCTCAGGTGCACTGGTTTTGGGATATTCTGCGTGTCAAGTCTGCCTTAAAGGATATTTGTTCTAATCGCTGACTGGATCTGCTGTATTTTTCACTTTAATCCACCTGTTAGCATTCTCTCTTTGCCCCTCCTGTCTGTACAGTATATGTGTGTATGTGCGAGGAGGGTGTTTGACTTATAATGTACAAAACGTGAGGAGTTTGTCACAGACGGGTGTCCATGACAATGTGAACATGTTGAAATAGGATGAATTGTATTGCCTAAATTTAGGAGGTGCAATTATCTAACCTAGCCTATTGGGTAGTAATTGTGCCCACACACACACACACACACACACACACACACACACACACCAATCTGGTGCCCTTGACCCCACAAAGTCATAAACACACTTACTAACCATATTCCCTGAAAATATGTAAACTCAAGCCACCATCTGGATATTGGATAACCCCTCCAGGCTTAAGACATTCAGCATGATATCATTGGATGGCATAAAAATAAAAATAGCACACCACTTTTTGGAGCATTTCATGTCTCCTTCACATTTTCACGTCAAATAATATCCCTCTGCATTATGCATTATGGATATTATGCAATGCTGTTCACATTTTGAGTTTTGGACATGCAGATAAGGATAAAGTCGTGATTTGACATGTTACCGTTGTTTTCATAGTCGTATGGCCCACGGTCACAGTTGGATTAGGTTCAGGCATTAAAACGACTTGGTTACATGTAGTCATCAAAACTACATGAGAATTATTTCCATAATGTTCTAAAACCACTAATTTCCAACTTTTCAAATCTTAGTTTTACATGTGACAGTAATCCATCCTCTTAGGCCCTCTCTTGTGTTTGGTCTTATGATGTTCCTCTCTTCTTATCCTCATCCTTAACTCATGTTTCGACTCCTCGGCTGCCCTGTTATATCTAATCTCCCTTCGCCTCCCCTCTTTTCATGTATTATCCTCCCTCTTCAACTGTCATTCCTCAATTCCCCCTTTTCTCCTCTGCAATTCTCATCTCAGGTACCTCCTCCTTTCACTGCTTGCCTAAGCTCATCTCTTCTCCAGTGGATAAAGGACAATCCTCTCTCTTGGTGACATAAGATAAGCAAATGGATCTGGGGTGACACTTACCATATGCCAGTACAATGATGCTGTGCCATTTATACACACTATAAAGCACTGCACTGTGATCATAGCGGTATGCTAATAAAACAGGTCTGTGAAGATGAAGCTGGCAGAGTTCCTCTATTGCAAAGAGTGAAGAGAAGGGATAGGGCTGGATAATTACAAGGTAGAAATGTATGTGTGTGTGTGTCTGTGTAGAGGTACGGGTGTTGAACATGTGTGTTGGAGGGGTTAGGTATGTGTGTGGGCCTTCATATGTCAATGTGGTTTTGTGAGAGTAAGTGTGTTGGAGCGATTTCATGTGTGCACATATATTTTTGTGGTTTGGTATGTGTCCCAGGTCTGTTAAGAGTCTCTCATCTGCTGCCCGGAATAAGTCAATAACTGGCACCTTCTCTTAATAACCAGCTCAGCTAATTTACTCTCTCCTTTGTGCCTTCATCCATACTATCCTGCCTCGCCCTGTCGCTCTGCATCTGTCTTTCATCAGATAAACAACTATTTTTGCTCCCCTGTCCAGCTAAAAACAATGTCACTCACATACATTTGGGTCTTATTTTTTGTAGTTTTGGACCTCATTTCTATAATTTTGTCAACACTGTGCAAGGCAACATTGCTGCAACAATTTCAGATTGAATACAGAAGAAACATGAGGAGTCAGACATCTATACAGTTATGCAAGGTTTTCTACAAAAGGTTGTTAAATTTCCGTTATTGCAGGGGGAAACTGTGTATATGGACAACAACCTTAGCTAAAGCTGGTCAAAGCTGAACCGGATCTCAGCACTTCATAAACAGTAGGGAATACAAATTTGTATGAACATAGAGAAGTTGGCCATCTCAACTGCCTTGATTTTTTTTTAAAAAGAAGAGAAAAAAAAACCTTAACCTTCATTAATCTAAATCAAATCTTAACCTGAACTCCAAAACTAAGTTGTAATCCTGCAATAACCCTTTGAAGAAATGATTGCCAGACAATACCGTGTGTCCTCACTATCCAAAAATGTCTTTTATCTCAGGGCCTAAACACGGTCCTCACAAAGACAGAAGTACAAGAACACACACACACACACACACACACACACACAAATACCACAGGCCCATTATTGACTCATGCTCACTCCTATCATTAACTCTGGAAACTGTGATCAAACAAGTGTTTCTCTAATGATCTGCATAATATCTAAACCACTATCATATGCATGCAGCACACCAGCGTTACACTCAAATCACCGCAGAATTTACTCTACTCTGTAATCCATCACTCTCTGGATGGATGTTTGGACACAAATATCTCACAGGAGGTAAGCACAACAAAAACAACCCCTGCACAATGCTGTGCTATTCATGCAATCCTAATTTGCACTATTATTTCTATAATTATTATGCATACCTGCATACAGAGATAAAAGAGCATTTGAGTGACTATTTTCTATGTAAAAAACATAATCTAAGTGGCAAATTTGACCCCCTTTTTTTTGCAATACAATTAGATTTTTTTTTTATTTTAGTAGAAACACAGCATTGGTATGATGACTACCCGTGCACAATGGCATTTAAATACCAGTGAATGACAAACACACACCACACACAAAAGCTCTTCCTCTCACCTGGTATTACAGTGGGTGTGTGACAGCAAAACCGTCATCTCTGCTCAGCACATTGACATTCCTCGTCATGGCAATCAATACACATCAGGTAGGTGCACAGGCTGACGTTTCTGAAACTAATGCGGATGACAAATCCAGCACTTGGATAAAGGATGTCCTATTTTTTAACTAATCTGAAACTTGGTTCAGGTGAAACCATGGCTGTGTCGTACTTCTGAGCACACAGCATTACAGATGTGTAGCATGGAGGAGTACAAACAAATTTCAAAACTTGCACTATTCTGTCCTTAAAAACAGGATCTATATTGACGCTGCTGTAATTATGTCAGAGAGGCTCACATCAAGAGAGATTTGATCATTTATCAGAGCAATCATATGTTCACAGTTGGGGTTGCTGTGAAGCAGTTACGAAGCATGGGAGCTCTCTCCCTCCCTCTCTCTCTCTCTCTTTGATCATTCCTTTAGTGTAATTGGTTTACTGCAGCAGAAAACAGTGAAAGTCTAGAATTTCCACAGATAATGTGTTGACAAACACACAAAACCTACGATGCAAGCCACAAGTTGCAGTTTCTTTTGTTAAAGTCTAAATTGACTACAATGACCAACAAGCATAGTACCTTACCCCCTGCCATTAATAGCATTAATAGCATTCAGCAATACTTTACAGAGGACTTCGGTTTTGCCCATGAAACTTGAGAGAACTCTTTGGTTTAAATGTGTGTCCGTTGCTTCCCTGCTTCAGCCAAATTTGATGTAAAACAAAGGCAACCACACAGTAAACACAAAATGCAAGTTTTACATGATAACTTTATTTAATAAGGCAAAAGCATTCCAATTCCTAAATCATCAGTATTCACACCCCCAAACTTAATAGCTAGTGGTTCCACCTTTAGCTGCAACAACTGCAACCGAACACTTCCGATAACTGGAGATCAGTCTCTGACATCACTGTGGTGGAATTTTGGCCCATTCGTCTTGGTTCAACAGTTCAGCTTTCAACTCATCAGTCCATAGAATATTCTTATTCTTAAGAGCCTTAATGTTCTTCTGGGTTAGCAGTGGCTTTTGCCTCGCCACTCTCCCATGGATGCCATTTTTGTCCAGTGTCGAATAGTGGAGCCTTGAACACGGACCTTTACTGAGATTAAAGAGGCCTGCAGTGATGTTTTCTTTGGATCTTTTGTGACGACCTGAATGAGCCATTACCGTAATCTTTGAGGAATTTTGGCCACTTCTGGGAAGGTTCACTATTGTTCCAAGTCTTCTCCATTTGTGGACAACGTGTCTTATTGTGGATCTGTGGAGTTTTGTAACCCTTCCCAGACTGATGTATTCTAATTGCCTTGTTCCTCTTCTCATTGGGTTTTCTTTTGATTTTGGCCTAATGTGCTATTGTTGAGACCTACTAGCCAACTTCATGCTTCTGAAAATGGTCTATTTAAGTGGTGATTTGATTTAACAGTGCTGATAGTAATCAGTCTAGTCAGTCTAGTGTGTCTTGTCCAGCTGCAAGCATTTATTAATGCTATTTGAATTTTAGTTTCTAAGAGGGCAAATACTTTTTCACTCAGATGATTTAGTTATTGGAAAACATGTTTGGTTCATTGTCATATAAAACTGGTATATTGTGTTTTCTTAGGTTGCCTTTGTTTCATGTTAAATTTTGTTTGGAGATTCAACAAAATTTAGTTTTAGACACACACAAAAATAGATGAAACCAGGAGCCAAATACATTTCACAGCATTGTACGTCTTTAAAATATTTTCACTCCAAGTTCACAAAACATTTCTCCAACATCGAGGTCTGTTTTGCACAGAAACATTCTGGGTTTGCATCATATCTGCAAGGATTAGCCAATCCTGATCTCTTATTCATGCACTTCAGACAAATGTACGTAAAACAAATACAAAAAAAAATGTACCAATCGTCATGTTTTCAGACTTATCAAGGTCTATGGGATTTTTTATTTGGTGTTCAACACCAGAAAAAAATCGACAAGAAAATGGATCAGTCTGGGAAAAAATTTGACATCAGAGCTTATTATATTTTGCAGTGCGAGGACAAGGATCCATCAAAGTGCAGATAACAAGGCCTTGAAAAGAAACTTATAATCAGTCTCTGGGGAATGGAGAAGGCACTGCTCGTGTATAAAACGTCAATTAAATATCTCAAAAGCAAAGTGGCTTCTCCCGCAGCACACTGGTGATTAGAGTGACAAATCTCTATTTGTTACTTGACTCTATCTGTCCCTCATATTAATTTCCATCATGGTCATTTTTTTTCAAATCTCAGTCTGTTCTTCTGTTTTAAATGTCATCATAACTTCACAATTCCCCCTCTATCCAACTCCTCTCTTTTTTTGCCTTTGCATTTCTGTCCTTCTCTATTTTTCCAACCTCTGTCAATGTATTAGCTGTAAATCCATGTGTTAACATTAGTTTTACCCTACAGCAGGTTAAGGAAAACAACACACACACACATTGCAGAGCCTCTCTCCTCAACTATATCAGCTATATTAACATAAAGGTCAGGCACTAAACACCCAAAGCTAGCATCTTGATTTGGTCAGTACCCTACAGCTTGTGTCCTAATTGGCTGCCTATAGGAGAAAGAGCAGAATGACTTGCTACTTCATTAAGAAGCAAAGACATGCCAAGAAGGGCCTCACAATCATAGTCATTGTGTGTGTGTGTGTGTGTGTGTGTATTTCTGCCCTGCTAACAAATCCATACTTGCACAGAGGCCTTTATATTTAATATCTTCACTCTGGAACAGAACGCTTCACATTTGGCTCCCATAAAAGTCATAGAAAAGTTGTTTTTTTTAAAAACTCAAATTAGTTTTTTAAAGAAAGAGCTCCCACTTGTTTGAAAAAAACAAAAACATTTAGTGCTCGAAAAAACGTATTGAGACATCTATTGCGTGATTTAGTTCATATCTTTTGGTTAAACAGGTCCATTCAGGAATAACAACCTCTCTTCCTCACAATCTCTTATTAGCTCACTTCCACTGTCATTCAGATGAGATGAATGTATTTTACGTTAGTGAACACCCTGAGTTCAAATTCACCGACAATGACACAGCTGTGGTACTACCACAGTTTTATCACTGTGAGTGGTTCTACGCAGAGTGTCTGCATACACAAAAAGTGTGTTTTTTCTTGATGTCTGCCGTTGTGTGTGTGAATGTAAAGTGTGAAGGTCTGTGAATTAACTCTTTGCACACGTGCTTCCTGTTTATGCATGCCTTTGCCGGTTTGTTCATGCACTAACAAGATAAGTGAAGCACTGTAACAGCTGTTAGTACAAAAAAAACAAAAAAAAAGAACAACAGCATGCTTTAAAAGGGACACAATCAAGAAAGTCTTTGCTTCACCACAGGCAAGGAAGACAATGTTTTACTGTCTATACTACGCTTCAAAACTGCCTTGACCTTGTTGAATGCAAGCCATTTGAAGTACATACACACAGATGGTTGCATTGTTTTCTACAAAATGATTTTTTTAATGCATCAAAGATGGTGGAACAATTTTGCTACTATACCTACTGCATATGTGAAGTCCTTTGGTGCATTAATTAAATGGAGTCGACTGCACTCTCTTTTACTGCCTGTTGCTGTAAACATCCTTTACTTAATTAAAAGAACATTCATTGAAGTTGGATTACAGTGTAAGTACCCCTAATGCCACACAAAGGATTATAGCATGGCCCAACTGAACTGGTAATTGGCATTTATTTATTTTTTATTTTTTTATTAAAAATAATAAACTGAATACTTAAAGTGGGGGATATAATTATAAGGTGTTTTTTTTTCAAGAAAGTTTTGATTACTTTCTCTATATAGCTGTTTACTTTAAGATCAGTATGTTGCATAGTTGCAGATAAAGCGTAAAGCGCTAACTACAGTAGTTACATTATTAAATGTTGTCATCACCACCACATGTACACCCCTAAAAGGGAGGGGCCACTGCAAATCAGTACACAATTTTGTGAGTGATTGGTGTGAGTAATCGTATGATGAAACATTTCTCGTGATGGGAGTGGTCTCTTTCAGGATGACGAAGGCTCACTGAATGGCTTGATGAGGATGATGTAAATTAGACCGATGTTCCTTCATAGTTAGCAGATCTTAACCCAGTTAACCCTTCTGTTGTGTTCCAGTCAAATCTGACCGATTGAAAAGTTTTCTCTCTTAAAACTTTGATTTCACCTGTTTGCCGTAAGATTCCATGACTTTGTTCACAACTGGCATCTGAATATACAAAATAAATTTGGAGAATTTTCATTAAATTTTGGGTGTTTTATTGAACTTGTGTACACCCTTGATGTTCCATGTCAAAAATGACCTGTCATTAGAAACGCCCCTTTTTGGCTTCCAGGGCAACCCCCACGGGAAACTATCCCCAATAGAACTTTTACCCCATGGGAACCACACCTGTTGGAAAGTGTCAAATTGTTTCAATGATGTATACACCTTTCTTGCTACTCTGGCATATAAAGCTTTTTTGAGGCCTTGCTCACAGTTCATCCTGGTCAGTGAGGCCAAATGGCAAATGGAAGTTCAAAGCTTGTAATGTTCACAACAACTTGAGTTGATAAAAGGATGAAATACAATGATATAATAATATTATGATATAATATAATATCTAATAATATCTAATATATTATTATATAATTATAATCAGCTATAATAAAGTGGTCATTTTTGACCGGGAACACCAAACTAGTTCACAGGAAACAAACACAACAGGAGGGTTAGATACCTACGAAGAATCTAGACAGATATGTTATAAAGTGCCCTTCACCGCCTTCATGAAAACATGAAATGAGAATATATTTTGGAAGAATGGAGTTCCATCCCTCTTGCACAGTTACAGACACTTTTAAAATCAATGCAAAACTACAGAGAAACTTCTCTACTGGCATATGTTGGCCAATCATCTTACTGAAACACTCTTTTTTCTTTAATTATTCTCTGTATTTATGTTGATGTCATGTTAAAAGGCCTAATGCTCACATCAGTAGAATATAGAAGCATATTACACATATTTTCTTCAAATTCTGTGTTGTCCATTTCAGGAAGATTCACATTCTCTGATTGTCTTTAGGAAGGATCTTTATAATATCAGTGTTTTATTCATACCACATAATAAATGCAGCAAAAAACCTCGTTAACATCTCATTTCGATGTGGTCTCTTTTCCAGTTTTATCATTTCATCATCTCTCACATGGGATTTTCTGGGGATTTTCAAGTGCAAATTGTTACCTCTTGGAACCTTCAATGTTATAATATTCATTATCTCCTTTCTAAACCGTGTATCATCCACATTCAGAGCCATCTGCCTGTGAAATGCTCTGTTAAAACTCACAGCTCACAATGGCAGGCTAATTTGGCTCATTATGACAAGGTACAGTACAAGGTGCTGGATCTAAGTGATGAAACACATGCAGCCAGTTGATTAATCTGCTGTGTAATACTGAAACAGCTCATAATATATATACATACATACATACATTGTATGTATCACAGCATTTAATCCAGGAAGTACAATTTCATCATAACAGATGGCCGGAACTATGAAAATAAGAACCCAGTTTCTTTAAACCAGACTGCGTCCCACAGGTCATGCTGTGTTTGTACTGAGAAGCTGCTAAGTGTCAAGCTGTGTAGACCCTGACACAGACATACCAACTTCAAAGAACACCGACTGATGCATTGTCATGCATTACATCATGTCTTCTGTTAAAGACTGTACTTTAACACCACAAAAATACATTTAATGACCAGCCGGTGGCCATTATTCACATACGCTCTGCACCTGCTAAAGAAGTAATAACTACTTAGTGGTGTAAGTTTAAAAGGTAGTAGTGTACAACTATCTGCATGTTTTGCTGAAGCCAATCTGATGTTATTCTCTCTGTTCATATCTATGTGTCTCTGTCTATATTTATGTTCATATCTATTTATTGATTTCTTTGATGAATAATTCTACTTTTTAAAGAAGGGAGCTCCAATTGTCCTTTTTTTCATTTTTTATTTATTTTTTGCTCAAATTTCTTTTAATTTTATCATTAGTATTGGTATACAAAACTTGACACATTAAATGTTAGGAGTGCATGTGCAGACAAAAGGTGTGAGTGTGTGTGCACAATACTTTTCCTTTCACGGTTGATAGATGAGCTGTCTAGTGATGGATAATGTGTGTCCTGAGGTCACACCTCAAACTATCTTTCAAATACTGTCAGGGTGTCAAACCAAGAAGAGCCGAATCCATCAACGTACACACATGCATGCAGTATGTGTTCATAGACTACATGCAAATAGAGACACAGTTACAATTCACATATGTTCAAGATAGATTTATACATGGTCAGTGGCATTAATCATGTTATTTTATTACAAATTTATAGTATTTATTGGGGTTGATGCAACTCAGTTTACTGGAGTTATGTAACATTTTATTGCAACTTAAAGCCAGGAGGCAGTTGGGCAGCTCCAGATGTACTGTTGACTGTCTGATTCCTAGGATGAGTTTGGGAATGATGGGTTGAATCAGGACCAAAAAACACCATTATCTTGTTCACGAGGTTCCATTGACATGTACTGTGGTACTGATGTCCATGATCTTGGACACTTCATGACATTCCCTCTTGTGCCAACACCCCTGACCAAAATGTTCAATTTTACATACACACATAAAGACCCAATCAAAGTCTAATGGACGCAGTGCCTTTTACTTTACACATGCTCATTGTGATCAATTTCCCTGAAGGTAGCACCACATTCAGACAATGATGCAGATTGGAGCATTAACTTTCTTGGGAAAGACCACGGTAATCCGTCTAATCTGTAATCAAATTAATATCTGATTTAAGAAATGAGATACTCTACTTCTCCTTTTCCTTTACTTCCTCTGTTGGCTTGTTCTGTACGTCCACATTACAGCTTCTTTTGGGTTTAACCCATGAGCCAATCAGGGTTTATGTCAAATCTGTACATTAACAATACTGAACTTCTCTTGCTGCTATCTATAACTCCACCATCGTTTACCTGCTTGCATGTTTTGATTGTTATTTTCTGTGTCAGACTAATTTGATTGTTTTCATACTTTTATGTGCTTCTGCTTTGCATGTTTTTTTAGTCAATTTCTGTTCTAACCTTGTCAAACTATGTTGTCTTTAGTCCATGTTTTATATTAATTATAACATTATTATTGTAAATCTGTTTAGCATGAGTTGTTTTATTACTCCCTGTATCTCATGTTTTAATCAGTGCTTAACATTGTAGTATTGTTTCATTTAACTTAATATTCCCTCCTCCTATTGTTCTGCATGCTCAAAAATGATGAATACCTTTGCAATTATAATTTCATATTCTGTTTTTTAGGGTGACTTTTTAACATCTGTCCAGGGACTACAGATGGAAAATAGCCTCTTGACTAACTCTGGCACATTTATGATTAATGTGCATTGTCCCTGTCAAATAAACCAATAAATAAATAAGTGTTCACTGATATGTTTAACTCTTGCCGTGTCTAACTTTTGCTCTCTGGGTTCTGGATGTGTTTCTGTGCTTTCATTGCTGTGAGAATCACCTCAGCCGGGATGCAAAGACCATGGACTCCTGCAGGATCCCATTGGTAGGAAAAATGATACTACTTTCAGAAAGATAGAGCAGAGTAATCACACCTATATGTGTACAAGAAGCTGTCTAACTAATGTTTTCATAAGTGTTTCAACTCTTTTGATGATGGGCATGAATTATGCCAGAGGTGATTTGTAATTAAATGCAAAGACATTTTAAAGCACCGTTATTATTCACTCTTGTTGATTATGATTAGCGCGATTAATGTGGCGATTTACAGTTCAGACCTGACTCAATTCATTCCATAGCTTTATTAACGAGAAAGATAATTAAAACGTACAGCTGAAATGCAGTGGAGACATTAAAAGTTCTAAACTGCATAATTTGTCTCTGGACAAAAAAGAGGAGCAAAAAACAAAACAAAAAAACAACTGTTCAGACAATATAGTTTTTCCTTAGTAAACAGCAAACAAAATACAATGAATTGTGATTTCAGATTCTTCCAGTGAGCATCTAGGAAGCTAAATGTCACACCATGTCTACCATGCACCAACATCATCGTGTAACTCTGGCCCCTCAAATTACGAGTCGACTAAGTAATTTTACAGAGTAGCCAAGGATAATATTACTGTGTTGGTGTCAAACGTTATTTTCCAATTATTCTGCCAACCCAACTCCACCTCTTATGAATTCTTGTGAATATGAATTCTAAAATCTAAAACCATTTTAAACTAGTGTATTGGGTGAAAATTGCTCCAGTTGTATCAAATGCTAATGGAATACTTCTGTTTCCATCTGTTTCAGATCAGTCACCAGATGTAGGTAGTCCTGCAATAAAATTATAACATATCAACTGTTCAAAGTGCATGAATAATGAATATCCCAGCTGAAAACAGTTAGCAAGGGTAACCACTCTCTAACTTTTCTAGACAAACTACACAGCACTCCACTCTGAATTTCAAACTGTTCCCACTCTCTTCACTCGTCACTGCATTAACCATGAAGGTGGCTCTATTGAACAGATTTAACCATTGCATCAATTATCTCATTCAGTCACACAAACATTCAGACAAATTGCAGTCATGAGTCTGAGTATTTATAAATGGAAATCTGCATCTGTGCTGTGTAGGGCTGAACGGAAATGACTGAAACAGTTACTAATTACTGAGAATGCCTTTGCAAATCAAAAAAAAGAAAAAGAAAAAAGAAAGGCATGAGTGTGTGCACTCAGCAGAGTGTATGCAAGTCAGATTTCCTATGTGATTTCAGACTCATGTCCTCCCTCCACAGCCAGATCCCTGGTTCCATTCAAATACTTTTACTCTTCTTAATGCGATGTGACATCAAACACCACTCCACTGTTCATTGCCCCAGTTGAAGACAGTCACTTCAGAAAACCAGATGATGTGTGACAGGGATTTTAACAACTATAACACAGAATCTTGTGAAGGTAACATTTATAAAAAAAAAGCCCAATCAAAAATATACAGAAAGAAAACCGCCCCTTCAATCGAAAAGCCAGCCATGAATTTATTGAGCGAATAAACTACTGAAGCATCCTGCCAATATTCATGAGAATGAGCTCCCAAACACAATACAAGAGGTCATATATCAACACAGACTGGATCTCTCATCAGTGGGAGATCAGTGGTTCATTTGAACCACCAGTTCTACAAGTAACTCCAGTCACATCCAGTCTCTACATGTGATCTATTACATAAGATTATTCTGCAGTTTGACACACACAACATCAGTGGTGATCTTTAACTTCCTCCCACATAAAGTCAGATCACTGATAGTAGCATGCAACTGATTTAGTACACTGGGTTTATGTTTAATTTCATGGGTTTTATGAAGAGACATTTAAGAGCCATGCCTATCATCTGGTTCTAATCAGTGCGGCTTGTGGTTTAATATAGTCCTTTAGACCAAGTCCTCCACTTTTACCACAACATTTCTCATGCTAGTTAAATTCATATGGGAAAGGAGGAAAGCAGGCTATGAGTGTGTGCATCAAGGAGTATGTCTTAAAGAAGTTTTCTGCATGCATTTTGTGTACAAGTGGCCGGAAGAGAGAAAAAAGCCAAGGGCAGTGTTAAAAGTCTTCTATCTATAACTCCACAGACCTCAGTGACCCACGTCAATGATGGAGGTCAGGAGAAAGTTCAACTTGTCAGACATGCCAGCACAAAACATTAAATGTAGGATGGAAGATTTCTTAAATTGAAGATGCATTTTGGCGGATTATTTTCTTTTCTTTTGACTTGTCTTCTTTGGTCATGAACTGGATATACGACTTTTTACAAATAAATATTATTTTCAAAAACAGGTTTAAGTTTGATTCTTTTAAGAATATATTTGTAATATATTAATATTTGATATTGTAATATATAATGTTTACTAATAAATACATCTTTTTATGGAAAATATCTTATTCATCAGATAGTTTTTTGTAGCCAAATTAATTTAAAATAAGAACACATTGTAAAGGGCTAAAAACTCCATCATTGCTCAACTTGAACTAAGCTGAAGTGTTCATTTAATACTTCTTTGTAACCAGTCAAGGCTCATTAGTCGCATTTAAAGTGTCATTAAAAAGCATTAAATTGAATGAGCGGATGCCTGCAGATAAAATGCCTTTGTAACACTGATGCTAACTTTATTTGACAAGATAATTACTGGCACACAATCAGTGCAAGACACACAAAGCACAAAGCAGGAATATGTTACTCCTTACACAAAGTGAATCAAATTAGCAGGATGAAAGAAAAGATCTATTGTTAAAAAGAGGAGGTACAACAGGGCCACAGTCCTTCAGTAATCTAGTTTTAATTAAGATTTATTTTCAGGTATAATAATTATTATAATATAATTTATATAATATATTATAATATTATATTATATAGTATAATATCATTTTTATATACATAAAAATGAAATAATAGAAAAAGGGGGGAAAGAGTAGTTGTCGACTAAAATTAGAAACAAAGTTTAATGTATTGGCTGCATAGAGGAGCTTATGCTATAGAAATAACATATATAATATTTTCTAGGTTAACTCTAGTGGTAATGCTGAATGGCTTATCAAAAAAAGAGGAGATGTGAGTTTAGTGATGGTAAATATGTAATAAGCTACAGGGTTGCCTTTAATGGTGTGGGAAAGACGTGGGAGAGGAACTTGCGGGATATGTGGGCAACAATAAACCTGCTACACATGTCTCCCTTCTGTTGCCTCGACATGATATAAAATTAATTACACTACAAGGCATTGCATGTTTTCTTCAGGGCACTTCTGTCTTGATCCCTGTTTGATAATTCATACTGTAATATGATAACATCATCTAAAAATGTTATATGAATAGTTTTGCAACGGTATTCATTACAGGGAAATTAACTTTGTGTTGTGTTGATGAATCCACCCTCAGTCGTCACATACAGTGTGTGCCTATATAGCAAATTGGATACGACTTCACACTGACCTGTTTCTTGCCAAACAATGAGCCACTTATGTGTACTGCTCTGATTGGTTACTTAGCTTACTTTGTGTTCTCCATCAGCCAGCATTGTTGCTATCCTTTTCCAGTCATTTTGATGTTCCTTGCAAAAGGAAATTTGTTTGAATTGTCACCAATGCATTAAAAAAACTGTTATATACTGTATATACTGTTTATATACTGTATAATGCTGCATTTTTCCCACATTCAGTTGCTTATCATTAAAGTAAATCTTGTTTTATTCTAGTCTGAACATTATATTCTTCTCAAAACAGCAGGCGTTTAAAGGTTAGCAGTTATATTATTCAATAGAGATAATTTCTACCTGCATAACAAAAACAAGAGAAACACAAACCATTTCTCCTCAGTCATCATTTCTTTCCACTTGATGTTGTCAAGATCTCAGTTCAGAACTTAAATGATCTGGTAGGTTTTCATTGAAGATGCAGACCTACCAATAACCATTCTTTACACCAGTAAAACTTTCAACCAGTCTTTCAACCATAGTTTCATGCAACATACAGATGATAGCTGTGAATAACCAGGAAAAAGGTTGTGGCCTGACATGCAAATAAATAAAACTGTTGGCCAAGGACAGTCAGGGTAGAACTGAACCTTTCATGTCTCACTGCAGTGACGGCAAATCAGATTTCCACCCTTCCATGATTACCACCTGTTGTGACTTTGTCTCATACAGTAACGTGATGATGAAGTGCAGAGTGCACCCAAAGGTGAGCTACTGTATGTCAATCAAATCTGTCCAGCTTTGCATATTTTTTATTTTAGAAATTACATGAGTGACATGAATGATGAATGGAATTTTAAAATAGAGAAAAGGTTTTCTCAAATGATATCAAGTTAATCACTTGAGGGTAGTAAATCTCATAAACCATGTTAAAAATGAAATATTAAAAGCCCTTGATCACTGCATGCAAGACATTTTTCAGAAAAAAAAGAAAATAACCTGCTTTTTTACTAGAGTGTGTAAGGAGCATGAGTGCATTTATAGACATTTGAAGTTAAGTCTCTTATTTCTGATTAGTTGCATGTAGAGATAGATAGATAGATAGATAGATAGATAGATAGATAGACATATAGATAGATAGATACTTTATTAATCCCCATAAGGAAAGGCAGTTGTTACAGCAGCTCCAACAGAACAAAAATGGAATTGAAAAATAGGGCACACATTGCATTTAAATATAGATATGTAATACAGATAAATATCAAGAAATAGTCCAAATAAAACAAATAAAATAAAATAAGTATAGATTAAAGTGGTTAGTGCATAAGTTATGTACTTGAAACAGAAATAAGCTAAATAACACACCTCTGCATGTGTCCTTTGCAACACCCATTCAAACATCAACAACAGTCAAGTGCAAAGCATTACAAATCTCTGTTGTTTTGTGTGAAAATGAACAAATCTTTTATTATTTTATCTGATATTGGTATATCTTCCAAATCCCTATTTCTTGAGAAGCAGTCCTGGTAAACAGCAATGTGTGAAAGTGATTTACTGAGTCTGGCGTTCCCTACTTCCTGGGGTTATTTGGTTGAAATGTGACTTATATCAGCTGAAAACGAAGTTTAAAATTGAAGTGCCTGTCAAATTGTCAGTCAGCTGTTAAGAAAGCTCCTGGATCCAATCACTCTCTGCTGTTAACACACTTCCTTGCTCTCTTAGATTGGATCACCCAGACTGCACAGCAACACCTGAGACCCCTCTCTGCTGCAATCTCACCCATGGTGGTGTCACAAATTTCTACTAAGATACGAGATATTTTTACCCATGTCTTTTTTTTCAGATTTTTTTTTTCTTAATGGTCCTAAAATCCCTGTGTTATGCATGGAAACCCCCCATTCTCCTGGAGACATTTCACTGTCACACTGACAGGGTTCAATCCATGTATTCCCTTCCCATCCTCTCATTTTCACATCATCAGGATGAATTGCAGAACTGATCTGATTGAGCAAACAGTCTTGCATGACATCGGGAGAGCAGCGACAGTGCTGATGAAGAGATTTTGACGCAGTAAGTGACATTTTTTTAAGTCTTTGAACAGCCTCAGACTATGTTATAAACTGTTAAATAATTCCTCAACTCACTCAATTGTGTAACGGCTCACTTGATGCTGTTCAATTAACTTTTCATCTATCCACAGACGTCCAAAACTCAGATCCTACCCCTCTCTCCTGCACCCCGACTCGTGGCCACCTCCAGTCTGGCTGCCTGAACTATAAAGTTGACAGGGCTGCAGGCACCGGAGAGGAGATGGTTTGACAGATAACCTCCTCCGCTTTAAATCTTCCTTGTCCTCCGTTGCGTCTGTCTTTGCTCCTTAAGACATCACGGTTGATGCAACGGTGAAAGTTACCTCTGAGATCAGAATTTCACACAGCTTCAATCTTCAGTCCAATTCTCCCTCTCTAAACCAGCCTCTTCCCTTCCACTTCACCTTCTGCCAAACAGTTTGGCACCTATATTGCAAAAGAAACAGGAAACCGTTTCCCCTTGCTACCCTTTCACTTCCCTCCAATTTGTTCTCCTTCACCTCCTCTGATGCAACTCACACTGACTTCTGGTCTGTCCCTTGGCTCATCTCAGACCCAGGCTCTTCCTTCTTGATCCATATCATTGCTCCTCACTCTTGAAGACTTCTTGCTATGTGCTCTATTTATTTGTACCTGTTGGATCACTGTTATGCTCTGTTTATACACTGGGAGAAGTAGAATTGAATGTAGTATCCTTGCGACAATTTAATTATTCAACCAATCAGCCCCACCAAACGTAGAGGTTAAGATGAGCTTTGACATGTGGTACAGATGTAAATACGTTGTAAGCATGAAATACTCCCCCACTATGGGTGAGTTTAATTGAAGAAAGACGTTTAGATAGAAGCTGTTATTCTAAATTCATTCATTGTGATCAATCAGCATGCTCCCTACCTCTCATCAATATGCCCTTTACCTTTTTTCTTGCATTGATTAAATCTATAGCTTTGGGATAGTTTGTGTTTTTTAACTTTCAGCAGTCACAATAAAAGCACGGCAAACTCAGGTTAAGGTCGGGTGAAGTCTGACAAAGGAATTATTGGAGGGTAGTTTTATCTATGGTGTTAAAGGTACGGTGGTGGGGGGGGTGATGGTCATGTGGGGAGAGTGAAGACCAGTAACTACAGTGTACAGAGTTTATTTTACTGGATAGAATAGAACAATAGGATATTATAGAACAAAAGGTGGAGAAAATACTGGCTCAGGATTCAAACAGTAAAGGGCACTTAATAGTTGCAGTCGTCCACCAGTCAGTTGCCAGAGGCACAGCTTAGAAAGTCGTCCAAATAAACACATCTTGGCACAAATAATGGATTTTAGGTTTGAGGCAAGGTTTACAGTTTCAAACATTTAATTACATTTATTTGACATTATATAATTATAATCTTATGTATCATAAGGCCATTTTTTTCATAAGACTCTAACCAAGCCTGTTGAGAATCTAGTTATAAAATCTTTATTGATATTTTTTAAGTTCACATTTACAGATAATATCGATGATTTTGTTGAAATCAGTGAATCCAACCATGAGCTTCTTACTTTTGAATAAAAATAAATCAAACTGAAAAATAAAGCCAGCACAACTTTATTTGAAGTGACTTAACATAATATTCTCATTTTTCTTTCCCTCACACTTTCTTGCACCTTGTCTCATTTAACCTTCTATCATAAGTGCTGCCACAGTATTGAAAAGTCATTGCATTCAGTCCATTTACAAAACCACAGAGTGTTGTGTCTACAGTCTGGCAGTCACATTTCTCTAACAAATGTCTGTCTCTGCACGGCTCATCTTGGTAAATAAATATATCTTCTCTCTGTCGCTCTCTCTAAGACTGAGTCACATCAGGTCTTGTCAAAACACTGTGTGACTTCAGACCAGACTCTGTGATGTGTGGATGGAGAATATTCTTAGTACTCAAGTACAAGTGCAACAAAGTGTTCATACGTCTATGACCCAAAAGCACCTCTAATTGGGTCTACTTTTCCATTTAATCTGTTTTTACTGTAAATTCATCACATTGGTGCATTTCACCAGCAGCCCATTCAAAAACAATGTGTCCCAAAGTGTAACGAGCTCATGTAATGCCCTTAGTTCCCATCTTTGTCCCATTCCTTAAATTGGTTTCTCAGCAGGTCCCATTGAGGACCAAAGACTTAATTCACCCCAAATCACCTTGGTTGACAGTTTCATCAGAAAAACACAGGTCACTTGATGGAACCAGCATCTACAAGACCCAGAAACACTTGGTCCCATGTCTTAATGCCTATTTCCTTGCTTTCTTATTCAGAAGCATGCATTTTATGGCTTACACATTCCAAAAGACCCAAAGTGGAGGGGTTTTGTTCTCCCTAATGGACACTTTCATTGAGCGTGTCCCTCAGTGCAACAAGCTCACGTCTGATCCAAAATATCTGTCTCAGTTTCATTCCTGGGGCCAATTTGTAACTTGTGCAATTTGCAAACACGTTCCTCAGTGCAGCTGTCTGAGACCAGGCACAAAATGTCAGCCTGATGACTGACATCAATCGTGTTCAATGCCGTCGTCCTTTCAGACACAAAATGACATTTAGTGGCTCGGCCTATTCCCAGCATTTCTTAGTCTCTCTTTTTCTGTCATTTTGTTCCACTCCGTGTCTATGTGTGTTTTTGTGTGTGTAATAGTGCACTTTGTTGCCCAGCATCTACACATCATCATTTGTCATTCAGTCCATGGTGTTCTGTCTTTTCCCAGAATGCTTCACTTGGATGGATGACTGTGTCTCAGATATGTTTACCCTGCAGCTGAAAGTGGTCAATGGATCCCCCACTTTGGTCCAGACAGAAATGTCCCAACAACCACACAATGGATTGCCATGAACTTTGTAGAGACATTCATCGTCCCCTGAAGGATGAATCCTGTGACTTTGCTGATCCCCTGACTATTTTTAAAACTTTTTAATAACTCGATGCCTACGATGGGACGGCACAGAATTTGGCAACATTTATCCTCCCCAGATTATTTAATGTTTTTCACTAGATACTTTGTTGACTGTGCAAATACCTGCAATAATTATGATTCCATTATAATTAAGGACTAATGACCCAATGCAGAAACATCTCTGGCTCAGATGTTTTGAAATCATTTTCATGTAATGGACATGCAGTTGTTGTCTTCATCTTTACCCTTTCTCCCCCTTATTTAGCTGGCAGTGATACAAAGCTATGACTGTTAACTGGATTTGGTGTCCTCTCACTCACTCTCTCCTCCTTCTTTTCTCTTGGTCAATTGCTCTCCCCCATGTGAGCCCATATTCCCTCATCTAAGCATGTCTTTCTGTGTCATATCTCATCCTCTGTGTCTGCACTCCCTTCATTTATTCACCATTGCATCAGCACTCCTTCCTCTGTTTACCTCTGGCCAGACCATAGTGCAGGCCTTCATGCTGAGTTTCCAAATTGCCCAAGGAAACTGATGTTTTGGGATGACTGCTTATAGTTATTCAGGATGTAACCCATATGCAATATCAACATGAAATGACAGCGATGCTCAAACGCAACCTGTCTCTCCTGAATATCTTCGATTTGTTTCTGACACATTTGAGTTGTGTCTTTTGAGTTTGACGGAACACAGCAAACACAAACCAAATACCGATCCATCCAGCTGTCCCACATTCTCTCATTATGTCTCT
The DNA here is from genome assembly GCA_037577475.1 of Chaunax sp. Z400. Lineage (NCBI taxonomy): Eukaryota > Metazoa > Chordata > Actinopteri > Lophiiformes > Chaunacidae > Chaunax > Chaunax sp. Z400. Next base: position 2,557,259 of record CM075199.1, read on the forward strand.
GAAATCAATGGTAACACTGGCTAAACTGATCTGCTGTTTTGCCAAAATTATTGTTGCCATAGCGATTCACATCTCACCTAATTTGACAGTTTAGTCTGTTTAGGCCGCAAGCCATAGAGGTCAGTGTAGAACCTCACAGGCTTAAAGCTGCTGTTGAGAATGACAATGACTTTGTGTTTTTAATGATGGCGTTGCTCCAAAATCTCCCATACGTGATTAATTGTTTTAAGAGTGAAGGCTTGATTTGCATCATTATGCAAACCATTCAGTGGGCCCACTCTCCCTGCATGTATGCATCTACATTTGTTATGTCTCTAATGAATTATTTAGATATTTCCATTAATTTCATACCTGTATATTTGTGTTTGCAGCTCATTATGTTTGGCATCCTTGCATTAAGAAGTTTGTGGACATAAATATTCAAGATTCAATAGTTTTATTGCAATTTCAAGAGAGCGAATAGGAATTGTGTTGATGATGAGAGATGCATTTCACATAATTTGAACTTTCTCAAACAATTTATCTGCTGTCATTGCCATACCGATGGGACTTAAAAGTAGAGAAATGGCCCAGAGAAAAGAGAACATCTTATCAGTGGGATTATGTTTTTCAGTAATGTATTTTGAAAGTGAAGGTGATAAACAAAGAGACAATGGGGACCACAGACAAGGGAGAGATATAGGTCTGAGTTGATGCCTTGACCACTTAATGTTAAAATGAATCTGTTGTGTTTCTGCCCATTGGGAGGAAAAAGACAAATGAAAATGCAAATAGTTTTGACGAGCAGAAACTTAGGGCTCAGAATATTTCCAGGTTTGCTCCCATGGAGCTTTTGTCAATATCTTTTTCTTTTTTCTTATACTATATTCTGCCTTTATATTATACTCTGTGTATGCCCTTTTCTATCTCTTGATTTTTGTCATCCGTAATCTTTTCCATCTTTCATTCCAACCTCAAGTCTTTTTCTCTTGTTTATTATAAATGGAAAAAAATAATAATACAAACGGTAAGGCATGAATAAAACTGTCAAAAGCTTTTTCGAGGAAAGAAATATAGAAACTGGATGGTCTATGAGTGGGCTGCTACAGGGTCCGAGTGGTTGTGCTGAAAAAACAAAATACGGAAAAATATGAAATACTGAAAAATACTGTTTCTGTCAAAGCAACAATGAACAATGAATCACTTTTATGATGTGACAGCATGATGGTTGACTGAAGTTTAGGCACAAAAATAATAGCAATATATAGTATATAGTACACATAGTAATGTGAAGAACAATAAGAAAGGACATGAATACAACAGGGGCGGCACGGTGGCGCAGTGGGTAGTGGGTAGTGTTGTTGCCTCACAGCAAGAAGGTCCTGGGTTCAAATCCACCTGTGTGGAGTTTGCATGTTCTCCCCGTGTCTACATAGGTTCCCTCCGGGTTCTCCAGCTTCCTTCCATCACCAAAAATGTGCAATATAGATGATTCGGTGACTCCAAATCGCCCGTAGGAGTGACTGTGAGTGTGCATGGTTGTTTGTCTCTATGTGATGTGTGATGAACTGGCGACTTGTCCAGGGTGTACCCCACCTTACGCCCAAAGTCAGCTGGGATAGGCTCCAGGTTACAGACAATGAGCGAATGAATGAATACAACAGGCAAGTTTTGAGAAGTGACTTGAAATAAGTTACTGATTCAGCCAGCTTCATTTCCTCAGGCAGGGAGTTCCAGAGCTGAGGAGCCCTGACTGCAAATGCCCTGTCGCCTGAAGTCCTGAGCTGTGACTCAGGGACAGCCAGCAGAGCCCTGTTGTTGTGAAGCCCTGGTGGGTTGTGAATCTTCACACCAAACTTTTGCTAAGTTTCATTTGTTTGTCCCGCTGTAGTCTGGTGGCAGCATGGCAGTCCACCATGTGTGTTAAACTCCACTTCATCAAACCACACTTTTAGATGGCTGATTACATAATCTTATAAAATTGCGAATGGAACCCATTATGCCGAGACGCAACCACAAACCTTGTTTCTGGTTATGAGTCACATACCAATAAAACACATGGACCTACCACACTTTTAGCTCTGTTCAAGTTAAACAAGTTAAACATGCCCTAAAGTTTAGTAACACCGCTTCCAAAAAAAAAAAAAAAATCTATGTAATTCTGGGGATACATGATAATATACATACGATAATATAATGATGTGATAATAAAATAATATATGATAATAAAAAATTAAGGTCAAGTGCTTATGTTCTCTTCTCCCACCCTTTATCATTATCGTTCCCCTTCTTCTTTGCGACTCCTCTCACCTCCTCTCCCCTTTGGCATTTAAAGAACCCTTATGATAACATGATGGTGTGATACCTGCTTTACCTCAGTTGATTTTTAATCTGACAGCAGGGATTATGCCGGGGAGTCGCCCCTGACAGAGCATCACACACACTCAAGTAACCTCACAACAACAGATAGATACACAGAAATACCATAGAGTTTCCTGATAAGAGATAGTTATCCATGTAATTTACCACTGGTGCATGCAAACATGCTAAGAATGAGTTAAAGAAGGCAAGAAAGAAATTGATGGAACTAAAGGGCAGGGTCCTTTTTTTCTTTTTTAGCAGAGGAAAATGTTTATCATCTACCAAACCAAACACATCAGCAGCCACTGTAGATCTCAGCGTGAATTAATGGTGCATTAAAACCTGGGGAAAGGAGGGATTAATCAAAGGGTCACCCTTGTCTGTGTATAACGGGTGAGTTCTATCCACATCTCCTCAAAGACTGCTTGTCAGAATACAATTCAATTTCACACATGCTTTTCAGGGGCTCTAAAGATGTGCATCCCATAATTGGTTTCTTCAATTTGCCTATTTTGTACATTTTTAGGCACATTTGAACTTAGGCTATTTCATTTCAGTTTGCTCACATTACAAGTGATTTGTGTTTATCCTGTTTATATCTATCAAGTAATAGACATTCCTCTGTCTAGAGACGTGTATCTTTGTGACCTGAAGGGTTCAGATTGTAACATTTTATGGGCCGGACCTTAGCATGACCTAAAACTGAACCAATCTCCATGACAGCGTCGATACACCCCTACCTCCATATCTAACCCCAACCTCCCTTAACTAAGTATCCCAAAGTAGTATCCCAAACCCTGATCCCTCTATCTGTGGTCCGATCAGGAGAAAAGACAGGAAAAAGCTAAGTAATAGCCAGACAAAACAAACAACATAGCATAAAGTATAATAGCCAGACATAAAACATGCACAGAGCAACTCTAAGGGCATTATTTCAATGATTTAAAGTATAGAACATCTGCAAACATCAGCATTGTGTTCCTCCGCCGTCTCCAAATCCTGTCCCATAAATGTGAGCAAATGCACCAGTATTTAACTGATGATAAGGAGGAAGGCATTGTGTGAAATTAGCCTTGTGATGCGTACGCTGCCAGCAGATTGGGCGGGCCAGGTCATAAGAATGATGATGATCGGATGATCGGATTAATGGCGGACGGTGGTGGTGACAGGATCTAATGTTAATTAATGGTTTGTGCTCTTCTCCTCATCCAAAAGGTCAGACACACACAGTCCAGTTCAGGAGTGACATTGTTCAGAGTAAAGTTTAGAGTAAAGCAGCCATCGTCCTGATAAATCCTGAGGGCACTGGAAGAGGTTGGGTGGAGAAAACTGTTTAAAATCATAATAATGTAGAGGATTACATGTCCTTGGCAATGAACCTTGGCAATAGACTAGGCTGGTCTAAGAACACTGAAACACTCTGGAGCCACACTGGACACTGATTTATATCCAAAGGAGTGTATGATGTCATCTAGTGACTTGCGGTGACTTTTGGTTCTGGTGTTAGTTACTTCCAATGTATGGGAGCTGTCAGTGCTGATATAAAATCAAATAAAAAATATAGAAGTGTATGCGTATGTCTCACAAACACACACATATACAAATGAGAAAATCTCATTCCTCTGAACCAGTTCACAAGGGAAACTCCTACATACCAAGATCAACACACATATTATGAGAAAATGATATTAACACCCACAGTTTTGATGTTTGGTGTTTGATGTGTGTTTTGATTTACCATGGTTCCGCCCATCCATTAACATCAACACTTTGTTGACAGAAGAACAGTCACATATCATAACCCTCTGGCTCTCTGATTACCATAATTGCATAATTTGTCTTTGATTACATAACATGGAGATGGAAGCTGTAGCTGGCAGCATGCTAAAATGTGATTAGTCAAATGGATTACAATATCCATCAATGACATTCGTGAGCTCAGAACATTTACTGGCATGCTGGCAGATGGAATGGAATCATTACACTCGTACTTCTGACTGGCGTGTACAATATCATTGTCCTAGCATTGATACTGATGATCTCTTCAGTGCAATTTATTAGACTATATGATCGACGCATTATTAGCCAACTTGTAACCATTAACAAAAACAAAATGCAGATGTTATCATGAAAGCATTTCATTCTCTGAGAACGAGAATTGTTATTTATTATGTCTGATAAGAGCCTGGTATTCCCTGGTAGTAAATCAATCTTACTACTTAAACATGTCAGAGTTGTCAAATGAAGACAATGATGAAGAAAATAAAATGATTCTGCCTATGCATGTTGTGGTAGTCATCTCAGTAGGTTTGATACTGAAATTTGTGCTGATAAAAGTCAAGTCATTACCATATGTCATAAATGGCATTTCCTTGTTTTGGACAACCATCAAAATACAATGAAAATCAGCCACTGTGTGTTCAGTAAATTAAGACTCAATGTAATATATAGATAAGCAAATTGCTTGATTGGCACAAAATGTAAAAAAAAACACTCTAGTTGGTTCAGTGATGCACCCAATGAACTGAAATAATTTGATTCAGACAGTTCCATAACAGGGATTTATCTTGCTTTCAAGGTTTCTACCTTGTCAACAAAACAAGATTTGTAAGGACATAAAAATCAGTTATTTATCACTGCTTTCAGACAGTGTGTATGCCTATGGTTAGATGCATAGTATGTTATGTTTTTTTGTATTACATCTATTGATTTATTTCACAGCAATTCTTTCACTTTCTTTTTAAAGGCATAGCTTTTGATTTGCAGATTGAAGCAGCTCATTATGCTCTAGTGTATTGCTCTAGTGTATGGCAAGCAGTGCATTATTGTACAAATACTGTGGTTAGGTTATGCAACCATAGTAATGGAATAGAATAGAATAGAATAGAATATAAAGCCTTTATTGTCGTTATACAGTGTGCAATGAAATCAAAGGGCAAACTCCTTAAGGTGCACACAAGATATATCAAAATACAAAAATATTTCAAGACTATATACAGGCCTAGTGGTGAGACGATAACAATTTAACATGACACAATTCATGTAGAATATGCAGCAGGGAATTTAAGAATATTGCACTGTAAGTGGACATAGATGTAAATGGACGATTAAAAATATTGCACTATAAATTGGCATATGGTTCTGTATTTAAATATATTGCACAGTTAATAAATATATTACACTAGGTGAATTATTGCACTGCAGGATGGAGGGTGGGGAGAGGAGAGGGGTGGTGTGTATGTGTGTGCGTGTGTTGTGTGTTGTGTGTTCCAGGGGGGGCGTCGGTGAGTGTTTGATATGGGACATAACTACCAACCCCAAAAAGTTGGGATATTAATGTATGTAAAATGTCAATAAAAATTGAATTCACGGATTTGCAAATCCTTTTTAACCTATATTCAACTGAATACAGGACAAAGACAAGATATTTAATGTTCAAACTAGTAAAATATACACTCAGTAAGTGTTTGGGAAGAGAGGGAGATTTAGATAAAGTTAGGAAATGTGGCTTTACTGTATTCTGAAGAAGATAAACATTTGTTGTTCAAGCATAATGCTTTTAAGTCAGATGAAAGAAAAAGCATTCGACTGGAGGCTTGAATCCATTTTTATTTTTTTAAAATTTTCATTAGCTCTATGTGACCTGGGCAGCAGGCGACAGAGGGGACCTGGGCGTGTAAACCCCTGGCATTGCAGTGAGGCACTTGCCACTTATGAATCTCAAATGACCTGTAATCCATATATAATATATCCATAATATATATAAGCCTACCTCATCAATAGGGAGGGGTTTGACTAATATAGTTACAGCTATATGGTGTAATTGCAGTCCTTCAGTGTGCAAATCAGCTCATAGTTCCCACAAACCTTTTCCTACAACATGAAGATGTTTTTCTTTTCAGTTTTCTTTCCCAGTTATTCAGCTCTGTTTTTTCTGCAAACACAATTGACAAAGTATGGCAGATTAAAAAAAAAACATACAGCTATGAAATCTGGTGGAAAATGAACATCAGATCTCATTGTTTTTAACAAGACGCACATTGAATTTGTTAATTCCTCTTGCTTGTAAGTAGTAATGAACTGTGACGGGGAAGTTGTCCATAAAGCTGTTTCTTATGAGAAACTTGTGCCCTCCCTCTCTGCATAGTGATGAAGACTGATGTGGATGTGGTGGTGAGAGGGTGTGTATGATAGGGGACCAACAACACCAACTGGGGAATTACACCCCCAGGAAATATAGACAATTACACAATTAAAACAATTAAACGAAGCACACAGACTCGTATACTGAGAAGACAGAGACGTGGTTCAAAAATAAAGGTCGTTTTACTGCCAAGCATGACTGATTGAAATACACAATATAAAGTCATTAAAAGTATGATTTTGTTATAAAGCCATGTTAAAATACAATTAAAATATCCTAATCCTTTTATACAAGTGTGCGGCAGATATTTGAAAGAAAGACAAAACCTATAGTAGATGGGGTGGCAGGCTCTGCAGAGTTGTTCTAGGTTTGTTTTCTTTGACAACAATGGCAGAAAAACGCCGCTCCACTGTGTGGTTTTAAACAGCGAGCCGGTGTTCCGCAAGCAAAAGAGGTGTGACCTTGAGCAGCGCTTTGCAAATAATGGATTAACAATGCAAACAAAACAAAAACAAAAAAACAATCATTTATCTTCCCTGTTACATACTGTAGCTTCTGGACCTCGCACCGTCTCCCCACTTTGAAGACATTTTCGGTTGATTTTCTTCTTAGTATTGGCTGCCAACTGCTATTAAATGCTACTAAAGTCTTCCTGTTGTGGGCTGCACACATAATGCATCATCAAAACTTCACAACCCCCTCCTGCCTTTCTACCTTGAGTTCATACAGATCTCTAATTCAGTGCTGTTACCACTTCTGTCATTGAGGCAGAACAAAACAGACTCCCCATCGCGCGTTCATTGCACCTATTGACAACAGTGGGGCAGAATAAAGGTGCAGGCTGTGTAAATGGGACTCCAGCAACCTAAAATGCACACAGCAATGAAGTGACCCTCTTGTGTATTGCCCTTAACCACAGCAAACAGCGAGGGGACCTCACCCATGGGTGACAAGCCTTCCCCAGCAGACTGGCACTCAGTTCCACTAAAAAATAAAGAAGAAAAAAAAAAAGAAGTTCAAACAATATTAAACAAAATAATATCAGTTTGTTCTACAGAACTGTCACGTGTGGCACAAAAACAGGACCCAAATGCAGACAACAGCCAGAGCAGAGAGTCAGTGCAGGGATTTAATTAAATAAAAGGCAAAATTCCACAAAAAAGGCAAAAGGCAAAAACACAGAAGTACAAAACCCAAAGTACAAAATGCAAAATACAAAACCAAGGGCGGAACACTGGGAACACAAGGGAAGCAGGAGATCAAACATAGATGATGTAGACATGGCATTGACGACGAACTGACAACTCACAGAGGGAATCACACAGACCAAATAGACTAGGGTAACGAGGGAATGATACACAGGTGACACAGGGAGGAGGAGACAATCAACAACAGGTGGACACGATCAGACAATCACACACTGGAGGGAAAATGCAAAGAAGGGAAACCTTAAAGGGGAAAACATGAAGGATAAACTAATCATAAAGTAACACGACAGAGCAAACAAACACGAGGAAAGGGAACAAACTGGTTAGGCAAAGCAGCAGCAGGTGGCAACTCTACCGCAGCAGGGAAAGATCCATTAACAGGACGACGGACAAGAGGCACTCGCAGCTCTGACCAGAGAACATATCAGGAGCAAGACGGAGAACAAAGCAAACAGGCGTCTTATACAATCTATCTTCACTTTTACTACTAATGATGTTTTATTTACATGCGTTCGGGGAGGATTCCCCACCACATGGAAAAGATTTACTCCTCTGATCTCATCTCACCAGAAATTACAGTCAGTTTAAGTGGATAAGTTATGGTTTTCTTGGTATCTCTCTGATCCTGTCAGGGACCATTTATTATACCCCAACAAGAACCAAAAGTATCTGTAATCGTTTGCAGAGCTAAACGTTTAATCATTTTGGTGATACTTTTTCTAGGAGCTGCAAATAAAATCTAGTCTCTAAACTTGTTATCTTCTGTGGTATGCTCAAGAAATTATATATATAAAAAACGTATTGATATTTGTATGATAATTAATTTGATTTAAAAAAAGGTTAAATCAACAAATCAATACAGAGGCAAATTGCACAATCGATTAGCAGCACAGTGTAGTTTTGTAATGCATTCTCTTCTGCCATTTGCCAGTCAGCTTCCTACTCTTGTTCAACTGTTGCAGTCATTGTTGATAGCTGTGTATAAAAGGATCTTTGCTGTAAATGTGAATGTAATCTGTTACTCTTCCGTATTGATGGTGATGCAGCTGCAGATCTGATCTTCAAATGTCAGCTATTTCATTATTAAACCAAAGAGCTGTGATCCCACCTGTCATTTGGATGCTTTTGAAGGTCAGCAGCTTAGAGTGTATTCAGCTCAATAACTGATGCAAACACACACACACACACATATACACATTTATACACCTTACTAGCCACAAATGCACACTTCCAGTTGAACGCACAGACAAAAGCACAATTCAATAAATCTAAATGTCGCCTGTCAATCACCTTCCTGCCTATCTATCTATAGCCATTTATATGATTCTAATATCTGCAGACTTAAATACGATCAAAGTTCACCCACCCTACTGTCAAATCATGCATGAGGTGAGCACTTGGTATTATGAGAAGGGTCCACATACACAGGGAAGGCCATGCATTTAAGTGCACAAACCTTTCCTCTTATGTCTGCATGACTCCAGGGCTCCGATTTAAAAGCACTATATATGCATTTTTAATCTGAAAGATTGCCTTCTTTCTATTTGTCTGTCACTCTGTCTCATTCTCAGCTTCACCCTCTGTCAGATCGTAATAATGAGAGTCGGTAGCCTTTAACCCTTCCATGATAAAGTCTGTTCTCATCTCTTACTTCCTTCTTCTTCCATCATACAAAATTCAGCAGTGAGGAAGATCACAGAAGGAAAGGGTCAAGGACTTTAACTGTCATTAGCATTTAGATGTGAACTAGTATGAGGTTTGAGTATGAGGTGGAAAGATTTTTGAGTGGTGGAGGGAAGGAGGGGAGAGGCCGAGCAAAGCAGAGACATGGCAGGGACGTCAATATGAAGAGAGAGAGAGAGAGGGAGACGGCAAGAAAAGAGGGTCATAAAGCAGTGGGAAAAACAGTTTTTTTGAGCAAATCTCTATAGGAAGTGTGAGAGAGTTATAAAGAAGAAAGCAATTTGAAAAATGAGAGCATGGCTGGATGAGAAAGTAAGATTCGAGGGGAGAGGTGACAAGGTGTGTATGGATGAGTGGAAAATAAATTACAATAGAGACTTAGGACACTCTCATCCTCTTATTTCATCACAAAAAGAAAATTAGTCGAGGGAGTGAGATGGAGGGGGGAAAAAAGGTTCAAGTGATGGAGATTAGAAAGGCTTGAAGATTCAGTTGTCTTTAGCGTAGGTTGATGTCTGCAGCTCATACCTCCTCTGGAGACAAAGTAGGTCTTATGTGGTTTAGGTGACCATTCTTTCAAAGCACCCCAACAGCACTCACAGCTGAGGAAGGCATAAGAGAGACATGAGAGGGATGCATGGAAGAATATAAAGAATGCACTGCTGTGATAATGCATTGATCCATCCCTATGACTTGACAGATAGATACGATAATTAACTCATACAAAATATTACTCTTACTCAGATATTCCATTGTAACTGAGGTAAGTTAGTGTACGTTAATTTGGTGTGTTTTTTTATCGCGTGTCATGCTTGACAATTGTGAAAAAAATATTTATCTTAATTTGTATTCTTCTCTTATTGTTATTTCATTGCATTAATTATTTATTTGTTGTTGGTTTTTTTATTATGTATGTCTTTTGCTTTTATGGTAAACTCAAATCAGTTATATAAATAAAATAAAAGTACTTCCCTAAAACCAGATTCCATGTTTGCTTCAGGCTTGGCTCCAATGTTTTGACAAATATTTTAGCATATAAAATGTCTGAAAAATGCACATCACCATTTTAATGTTTCATTCTTAGAAAAATACTCAAAAGCTTGATTGTTTATCAAAGCGTTGGTGGTAAATTTGGTGTTGACAAAGTGTTTGATTGATCAACCAATCATTCTGAGAATACTTGTTGGTTTTGGGGTATCTGGGAAAACAATGACATCACCATGTATTTGTCACTTGCAGACTGGATTATTGTAGTCCCCTATCATCAGGCTGAACCAAGAAGTCTCTAAAAGACTCTTCAGCTGACCCAGAATACTGCTGCACATGTACTGACCAGAGCTAGTATAAGAGGTCATATCTCTTTTATATTACTTTTCACTGGCTACCTGGGAAAAAAAAAAACCAGAAAATAATTAAAACCATTATCTCTAAATACAAAACCCTTAATGGTCAGTAACCAACATACCTTAAACAGCTGGTAGTACCCTATACCTGACTAGAGCAATACGCGCTCAGGATGCAGGGTGACTTGTGATCGCCTGATGCAATAAGCATCTCTCTCCTCCTCTCCCTCTCCTTCATTCATGTCTCATCAATGCATGTTACTAACTTGGCTTCTTCCCGGGAGTCTTTCTGCTTTCTTGTCTTACAGGTTCCCATGGATTGTGATCAGACCTACTGCTGGGCTCCTGGTTGATGCCCAGTGATGTAATAATAATAATAATAATAAAAATAATAATAATAATAATAGCATTGTTACTGTAATAATTATTATAGATACTAAATATTTTAATACTTCTGTTATTACAGCTGTTATTGTTGTTGCTGTACATGTCTGTGTCTATGCTCCCCAACCCCCTCCACACCCTCCTCCCTCCTTTCACCCACCTTCAGTCAGTTTTTTCTTTCTCGCCACTGTAGCAGAGACTGTTCTGTAGAATAAACAGTACAGTCTCGACCTGCTCTTCCTGGACAGAGCCTTGAAATAATCTTTTGTTGCGATTTGGCACCATACAAATAAAATTTATAAAGCGGATCAACAGTGTCAGGGCCAAAGAACTTTTTCTCCTCAGTTCCCTCTTGTAGGTTTATCATGCTATGGTTACATAAGTAGTTGGATGGGAAGTCTATCGAGGACACTTCTGGCTTTCTTTTTGCTTCTCAATCAATGTATTTACTATCACTACTTTATTGAGATGTTTACAAAGCAATTTTTCCTCGGAAAGAAAAATGTTTACATTATTACTGACCCAATAGTCATACTGTTTCCATATCCTCATGTACTGATACTGTAATGAGCTCTACTCTAAATATCTAACATGACTAATTTGAATAAAGTATGTTTGTGAATTTCTTGAAGTGGTAAAAAGAAAGCTGGGCAAAAGCGATTGAGAAATAATGGAAAGAAAGACCGTCACTATTTTCTTTCAGCTAGCTTCATGGCTCTCTCAGGTCCTTGGGTATGTTTGTTTCAGATGTGAGCATCTCCCTCTGGGATGGGGCTCAGCCTGGTGCAGTAACTCATCTCTAGCTAATGTCTGCTCACAGTTACAGCCTCATCCTGACTTCATGACCGGGTGCTTCCTCTAACACACGCAGTAACTTTTTTTTCACTTGGACCTCAATCTTTCCGTTCTGCGCTCTACAGCTGACTGACATCTTTAGTAAAAGCTTATTATCTCTAAACTTATTATCTCTATATTCATAACACTTCCAAGACATTTTACATTCCCGAAAAGATGTTGAATAATTTGAACACAGCCCTTTACGAGGTTAAAAAAGTAGGGAAGAAAGATAAGAGAGACTAATTAGAAACACTGTATCTCACTTAGCCCTGGTCTGACTTGAAGGCCATGTAATGGTAATAAGGCAATTTCCTGTCAGGCAAACAAGGACATATATGCAGAGTTCAGAGATAATCTAATTCTCCGTAAATACAATTAACAGATTTGCAAGATAATGTCGCTATGGAAATTAAGATGTTCTTGTGTGTGTATGTGTGTTTCAGAGACGGACAGCATGCCTGCACCTGTTTCTGATTTAAATGCCCCGATACAGATCTCAGACTCCTTTTCTCTCTTGGATTCTCTTAAAGGCATGAGGGAATGAGCTGTCTGTTTGGCATGCATGTCTGCAGTTGAAATATTGTGTGTGCATGTGTGAGCAGCTGAGCGGTTGTTCCTGTGAAATGGTATTTCTTTCCTGTGTGTGTGTGTGTGTCTGTGTGTGTGTATTTATCACTTTGCATGTTCTATTTGTATGTTTATGTACTTTGCGTTGCATGCATGTATGTGTATGTGCAGAGGTGGATGACTCCCTCTATCTCCTAAACTTCCTACAAACTCAGTGCAGGATTATTTGATATTTAAAACTTTGTTTAATGTTGAGTTTAGCAAATTACCTTTTGGCTGGGAAATACATAGAGGTTCAAAGAGGAGCCATTAAAATACCACATTACTGCAGAAACTTATTTCTCTGAGGTGTAAAGAAATATAATTGGAAGGAATCTTTATATCATCTTAAACAGTCACAGAGCCCCCTCTGTGACTGTTTCAGTTGATAGAAAGATATAAACATGTATAAATATTATAAGTAACCTTAATGCTCAGAAAGTGCTGCTGCTTTCTCTATACATGTGCTTCCTCTGTGCTCCCCCTGTGCGCAGAAATTATTTGGTAGTTACTATGAATGTAAAAACATCTAACATCTATTTGATCTCCTCCAGCAGCCAGAGTGCTGATTTACTTTGTGATTAACATGCATATAACTCTGAAAAGTGAAAGTTGAATTCATTTAGGGATAAGTACACTATAGTATTATGCATATATAATATTCCCAAGGTGGTCCTTGAATAGACACTTTCTTATACAATGAGTAAGAATAAAAAATTGAATAAAACGTTAAATGCAATGATGGAAATTACACAGAAAACTGAGATGATAGGGAAAAAACTTTTTAATCTGTTAAACAACTGAAATATGAATATATTGACTGCAGTATTAAGACTGTTCCTAGTATTTGAGCTCTTAGAGTATCGAACAGTCAACACAAAGGCCCATTTAGTTGCTTCAATTGTTTGTTGTTCAACTTTTTCAAGTTAGTGAAAGTTGAATTGAGTGTACGTCACATTTTATTCCAGACTGTCAAACCATATCAAAGGAGCCATTTTGCATGGTGTGCTGCATATCCATCCACGTGGAAACGTGTGAGGTTCTCTTCTTCGGCTGTTTTGACTGTTACTGTGTGTGTGTACGCACACACATGCATCTTCTCGTTTGTTGTCCGTCTGGGAGTATATTGTGCGTCTTTGTGTATTTTTCTTTAAACTAATATACACCTCTGTGTGGGATTTGCAGGTGTGTGCACATATGCGCATGCATTTGTGTTTGTGGGTGGATGTGTGTATGATAATGTGTTCCGCTTCCCAAATCAACTCCCCTGAGGCTTGCAAAGCACGAATGGTGTCTGAGACAAGATAAACACACAGTAGGATGAGAGGCTCCCAACCTGTCTGGGAATATGAGCGCTCTGTGAATGTGTGTGTTCTTGTATTTCTGTCTTTGTGAGAATCAATTGTGATGTAGATGTTAAGTATGGGGGTATTTTTTGGAAAGTAAGGATATTTGGGCACATCTTTAATGGGTGTGTGAGGATTAGGACTTGGTTTTATAGATAGTTTGGAATTATGTTAATGTTGAGGTAGGAGTTCCAAATGATACTGTACTATAATTATACTGTATGTATATTTAAAATGTGTATATATAATGTATATGTACAGTAGTTGCACATGCACTTGAGATTTCAACAGTTTCAGCAGGTGCAGACAGACTTTATATATAAGCATGGAAAGAGGAGCATATCACTTTAATGCACAGGATTACCAAGGAAGGCATTTATTTATTAATGAATAAAATATGTTGTCCATGTATTCTGTAAGGAACACCTTAAAGCCTAAAGTTACGGCAGTCTGGACTGACCTTTAAAATCATTTTTCATGCGGGAATAAAAGGGGACATGGCTAAAAATAGCTACTGAGTGGTGAAAATCCTCTCTAAGAACTTTTATATGACTGCTAAGTCTCAATCTCTTGAGGGCTTCAACCTTGATCGTGGGAAAACTCAGATGGTGTGATGTGTTTGCATTTGCAAGTGTTATTTTCGTCCCCCTTTTGCAAATGATTCTTATCTTCCTTGTTTATGAGTCCAGTGTTGGTGTCAGATGAAATAAAGAAAATACAGCTAACAATGGATTAAGATGTTATTGTGAAAATACTTTGTTTCACATATTGACCAAGATAAATTGTTTGTCTTAATATATTGTGTGGCAATCGTAATGTGCTTCTTCAACATCCACACTAGTGGCAGATTGAGAGGCAAGGTAAAAAAAAAAGAGCAGCAGCAGACAGAAAGTCATTAATGGTGAAGCAGTTACAAACATTGGTTAAGATTGAAATTATTATGTGACATGGATCCTAACTACTTTGTTATAAAAACAGACAGGGAATGACTAAGTTATTAACTATTAACCATTTGGTAGCACATGGAGACCAAATGCATCAGATTTTGTCCACTGGAAGGGCATCATAGAACAAATCCAACATATTATGCAGTCACTAAAGTGAATTAATGAAGGAGCCATGAAATATAAAATCCTATCTTGAATGTGCTCGTGGGGTTATTACGAGCTTCAATTTGTATGATGGGGTTGATTTCCCACCGCATAAAGACAATAACTCAACAATGCTTAAGAACTGTGGATCAGATATTAACAAAGGTAACAAAGCCGTGCTCATCTGCATAGCAACCCAAGAGATGTAACAAATGCATCCCTATTAATACAAATTTGAGCATTCCTGTTATCTCTCACCATAAGCAAACAGTCAGTGCCCTTTGGCCAAATGTCACAGTGACTTAAATGCACCTTCCTCTCTAAGCTTCATTAGTGAAGTGTCTGCTCAGAGCTGATGATCATAAGTAGATGCTAAGTCTCAAACAGCATACACATCACTATTGCCTCCACTAATTCCTACTATTGGCTGATACAACACGATAAACGACATAGTTATATGATCGTCTTTACTTGAGTTTAAAACCACTATTATATGATCACGCGTTTACTTAAGGATATAGCAGCTTTATGAGCAGGGCTAATGTTAAGCATGTACTTTGTGCTACTGCACACTGATATCTAAAATAATGACTTCATACAAGTATGTGTGTTTGCATATCTGTTGTCCAGATGTGCATGTATGTGTTCAGGCGGCACCCAGCTGTATCGTTCATTATACAACTTAACTCCATATCTAACATTATTCATAAAAAAATAAAAAAAATAAAAATTTCCTTTGAAAAGATAATAAAGTTGATTTTTTTTTCCTAGAGAGAAATTATCATTCAACTAAATGGAAGAAACCCAAACTTCCATTATGACTTCTGATAAGCAAGCAGCTGAACTTGTAATGCAATTCTGAGTTACAATGTGAGGGATGGTGAGGCTTTGGGGGCACTGTAAATAGCCTAGTAAATCACTAATATGCCCTGCAGACCTTCTACATAGTAGTCTGCTACAGCAGATAGCAGTATATTGGCAAAGTCTATTTAGCCTTAGGCCAGATATGCATTCATTACCAGTGACATTACTACCATAGAGCCATAGAACCTAACTTCCTCTAACCTCTGTCACTGCTCGTCACTGAATCTAACAAAGTTTTCCCTAAATTCAGTCTCATACATTCATAGCGAGAGAAATAAACACAAAAATAAATAGATAGAACAGAAATACTGGGTGTTGATTTCATCCTGAACATTATTAGAAATTCTTCACAGGCTTTGGTGCATGGTAATAATATGGACAACACAAAATATATAAATACATATATATATATATATATATATATATATATATATATATATATATATATATATATATATATATATATATACAGCATTTAAAGCTTATCTACCAAAGTAAAAGGCTTCCTATCTGCCAATGCAATAGAGGTAGTAATAAAGGTAAGGAGCAGGAATGAGGTCATGTTTTAACCAAAAATGTGGTCATCTAAACAGAACCAGACTGCTTCATCTTTTCTTTTAATGTGAAATCTGATCCTATAAGGAATCTCTCTAATCTTGTTCAGCTCCTACTGTGTGTTTAAAAAGCAGGTGATAATGTCTGGCTGTTTGGAGCAGTTGTCCACCTGACTTCCTGGATGGAGGGGAAGTGGGCTGTCACATCCGATCACCTTCATGATGTTCCGTCTCTCTGAGGTCTACGCTAGCCTGCCTTTGACCCCGTCCAGGGGGTCAGAAGTCACATGTTTCCCACCATTCCTGTGCACCGCATCTGTGCAGCCCTCGACTTTTACAGTGAGTGTGCGCATATGGACAAGAGAGACTCAGTTTCACTGTAGGAGTCAGCGATATGGCTGGGACTGTCAAGCAAAGGTGAAAACATGATTTTATGGAAATGTGTTTCTGGTTAGAGGACATTTTCTCTTCTCCATCAGTCCCCCACCAATGTTTTCTGACAGGCAATGAAGGAGTTATGTATGGGGCTACCTAAACCTGTGAACTCATACAGGAAACATGCCTGGTTTTCAAGTCAAACACGCATTCCATGTGAATGTGCGGTTAGTATACTTGATATTTTAATGGGTCTCCTTGGTCTGTGAATATTCAGCCAGGTGGATCCGAGCCAAGTGTTCACATAGCTGCAGTCGTCATAAATACAGAGCATATATAAGATAATAGGCTAAGTGTATGGGCATATGTTTTTATTTTTTTTTTTTTTTTATTCATGGTAAAATAATACTCTTTACATGATCTTTTGATTGGAAGAATAATATCAAACAGAAAGAAAAAGAAAAAAACTGACAATGAACATCCAGGAAGAAAGAAAAATGTGAGCAAGTAGGAATTAAGTGACAGTGAAAACCTAGCAGACTCTCTGCTTTGGCAATTTTAGACTACATGAAATAGCCATTAAAAATGTTATTGTATCATGAAATTGAAAATTGCCAATATTATCAATGCAAGAAGCTGTGATATCTACATTATATTTGAATATCATGCCCTCTTTGCCTGATGTCCCTCCCACCATTCGGTTTCTTTCCTCTCATTTCTGCATCTCTTTTTATAAATCCCTATCTTCTCACCCTCAATATAAATGTCATCTGTTTCTAGTAATTTACACCTTCCTCCCTCCTTGACTTCTCTCTCCCCTCTCTCCCTCTTCGTCAATTGCTTTCCCTTCCCCTCTTATGGTGTATTCATCCCCCCCCCCCTCCATCTGTACTTTCTAAACATTCCTATAAATATACAGTTCCCTCCATCAGGTTTTCCAGCTAAGTAAGATAATCTGGTGAGAAGCCATAAAAGCATTGTTTATGAACAGAGCAGTAAGTGCATTGTTGGCAGGATAAACCACTCTGATTTATTTTAAGGAGATCTAGGGGAGTAATACAGTGAGGAAGAAAACTGCTCTATATGCATATGTCTGTCTGTGTCTGCCTCTTTCATCCCTCATCTTGCGTCTTTCACACCATTTGTTTCCACTCTCTCCATCCATCCCTCTCTTCCTCTCTCCCTTTATTCTTCTGTCTCATTTTCTGTGCAAAAAAACACGATTGCTCCCATTCTCATTCTGAGCTGCACAGTCTCTCAGTTGTATTGAAATACCTCAACTATGTCATATTTTGCCTACTATCTGAATTTATTTCGCCAGTATAATTAATGTGCAGGTGGTGTGCTTCTCATCGGAGAGGGATGTACTGAATTAGGTCAGGAAAACCTTTTTATTTCGTTTTTCCACAGTTGTAAAAATCATTTCATATAGGTCAATATGCTGCCTGGGACCTGACTGACTTGCTCCTTTGATTCTACTGGCACAACTGAGATGCATTATGGCTGCGATGCTGTTTTTTTTTTTCATGCTCCACATACGCTTCACACTCCTCCATACTCCACATTTTGGGTGTTTTGTCTGCAAAGGTTTGTCAACTTGCTCAGATATTGCCAATTCCTTCAGTTCTGCTTGATTACTGTGCTTCTAGTTCTTCCTAGGACTAGATGATTCAATCCCTTGGTAGTTACACTATCCTGATGGCACCTGGGCTTGTGGAAGACTTTGTGGGAGACTTGTTGGTGACAGTGGAGCCGGTTGTGCAGGAGGGGGGGCGGCTGGTGGATGAGGGCCTGGTTGTAGTTGGTTACTTCCTCTGGATGTGTTGAGGTCTTCAGGAGGTGCCCAACCCTCACTGAGTGTTTCGACCTTTACCCTCAACGCTGTCTGGTTGGCAGGCCGGCAGCAGTGGCCAGGTCACTGCCCCTCTTACCTGAGTCTGCAGGCTGATACCATGACTGCTAGTGTCGAACACTGGCTGAAGACAAAGCACATTATAGACTGGCCAAAAGTCTATCAATCCAGGTTTAGTGGGGACTCAGGGGGTTTCACCAGATATAGAGTGAGACAATGAAAACTGATCCAGTACGTCTGCTTAGAGAAACAACTCTACAGGCTTTAATTATAGGTGTAGTCATACATTTTCACCAAGAGATAGCACTTTTATAGCCCAACAAGGAACAGTAGCTTTTCAATTCATCTTATTTTAAGAAAATGTGATGTCTTGAACCTTTTTGGTAACATAGCAGTTCTTGTACACTGTATATGATGAATTCAGATACAAAATACACACCCACAAGGTGTGAAGAACATAAAACAATGTGAAGAACATAAATGAGTAAACTCTATTTAGTACATGTAGGTCAGGATATCTGTTCTCAATTTTTTTGTGCGAGTGTGTGTGTGTGTGTGTGTGTGTGTGTGTGTGTGTGTGTGTGCCCTTTTTTTGAGATGTGCATATGACTTTATAACTTTTTGTTTTAATAACTTTCTTTGTACCCTGGTGGTGTAGAACCTACATACACTTTGTCAAATATCTGGGTCACTCGAGGAAAAGGACTTTCTTGGCTGTTTAAAATGTTGGTGGCCCATTTCAAACCCTTAAGAAAACACAAAGGTTAAGTGAAGGTCTGACATATTAATTGGCCAAACAGTAACCAATTTAATAAAAAAAACACATAAATGAATGAATAAATAAATAAATTAATCATCTTTTCAGCGTCCTTATTAGCTTATTATGTGCAATAATGGGCTTTGACAAGAAGAATACTGTCAAGGACGGAACAGATGTAGCATGAAGTGCTTTTAAAGTACATAACTAAAAAAAAAAATGCTTTCGCAGCTCTTCTGCGTTCCCAACACATACTGATCATGTTTGGGTTGGCTGACTACTTATGTCATGCCTATATGACTCATTAGTAATTGGGGTGTAACAATACTGAAACTGAGACTGAAGCCCCAATACAAAATACCCACAGTCTCAAATGGCCACTCCTTCTTTTTTTAACTGTGACTAATAAGGAATCAGCGCAATGACATGAGTAAAGGAGCTTATATAAGAGTAAATAATTTTATTTTTCATGTTTTGTTTAGAAATGATAGACGCCACATTTTCTGTCCTCTGAAGGAATAAGGGAGATGGGTACATACCAAAAAGGTCAAATGCATCAACAAGAAGGTCAAGGATATTGTGACAACACAGGGGATGAAGAGGAGGGGTGCCGAATGAAAGAGAGGTGAGTCACAGAAGCTGATATGGGGGTAACGGATGGAGAGAGAGGGATGTGGAGGGAGTGAAGGACAAAGGAGCAAAGGTGGGTGATAAAAGAAGAAAGATTGGACAGAAAGTAGTGTGAGTGCAAGTGAGTGATGAGGAGAGTGACAGACGTGAGGAGGAGGCAAGAGGTGAAGAATGGGATAAGGACCCCCCCCACAAAAAAAAAGACTGAGCAGAGAAGAAGAAGGAAAAAAAAGAGAAAAGAGCAGCAGGGGCAAGGAAAGTTCAAGAGAATGAGGGAGGTGTTGGACTGAAAGTACAAGAGTGAGAAAAGTAGCAGATAATGAGAGACAGATGGAAGAAGAGAAGAATGGAGATGTGTAGTGAGGAAAGGAAAGAGGGATGGAAATTGCAGGGGTGATGTAAGACAGATGGACCTGTATGATGGATGGAGAGGTGGGAGGATGAAGTGATATATGTTGAGATGATTGTGGCATTTCTGTGGTTCCTGTAGCAAAAGATTCCCCATCATGTGTGTGTTTGTGAGCTGGGGGGGGGGGGGGGGGGGGGCTAGAGCAGTCGGACTTTGACCTCATTAACATGGTTTGGACTGACCTGGCAACCCGGACCTGCCAAAACATGTGAGCAACCAGCAGCAGCAGACATTCTGTCCTACTTCTGCTGCGGTAAAACATGAGATCACAGAGGATGAAATCAGCAGTAATGGACACATGCCGCAGACTAACAAGCAAATAAACACAAAGAGATACCGGCATAACATGCAGAAATCAAAGAACGCATCAGCAACAGATGACAGCCTGTTGTCTTATGATTATTCAGCCCATATTGTAGCCTTGTAAAGTCAAGGATGAATCCCATGTTCGAGGCAGATGTGGTTTGTTTATGGACGTTTTTGTGCTTAGAATGATTCAGATTTACCAAGGCGATGGAGATTCTGTTCAAGCAAAGCTAGTTGTGTGATGTTTTATGAGAACTTTGAAAGGAGAAATGAATGATGGGAGAGACGGCGAGGAAGACAATTCGGAGTATAGAGACAAATGGGTGTCACAAGGTTGGGTGTCCATCCACCTATTTCATGCACATTTTCAATTTGCTCATAAAAAAGTGGTGGAAATACAGGATAAATCTTGATAAGTCACCAAAACTTCTTATTCTTGGCTGAGGTGGAGAAGTTGGTTAATCGATAAAAGCAAAATGGCACAAAGTGTAATGGAAACGGACTCAGATATTGTGATGTACATGACAAAACATCAGGTCTGTGCAGAATGATAAGGGCACCGTATTGTACCTCAAATTGATTAATACAGCAAACAAACAGGAATGTCTTTGTCCATCATGTTTTCCACATTGTGTTCACATTTGACTGGCACTCATTTAATTGCCTCATGTTGTTGCGCCGTCTTTTTCTGCAATGGTTTAATGGCCCCCATCTGGAAAGTTAATATCTTTAAGAACTAACTTTTAATAATAATGATGGCATAACTGTGGATGGAAACATTCATTCATTTGCATTTTATTTTGCCAAAGTTTCTTGAAACTTCGTTCGTGTTTTGGTACAATTAAGTGGAAACCTTAGCTGCTGCAACGTGGGTTTTAATGAACCAATTGACAAGGTATTGAATAGGAATGGATGAATGGAGTGACAGATGAAAGAAATAATAAAAAAAGAAAGCTTCCTATACACACATCATACTCTGTATATTATTTTCACACCAGAGGAAGCCTCAGGTGTGCTATATCCTATTTCCTTGGCCATATTAAGTGCCAGATAAAAGATTTCACTATTTTGCATTCTCTTGTACTGAAGGAGGCCTGGAAGCCATCTGTCGGACTTATTTCAAAAAGGAGAGAGCATGTGACTCCTTGGTTGTCAAACTGTGTTTACCAGCGACAGATACAACAGCAAGAAAGCCTTGAGGTGTCAGGATGAGACCAACAGCAATAAAAAAAACAAACCCAAACAGCTATAAACAGAAAACATCAAAAACATCAGTCCAGAAAGAATGAAACACGTGTGGTGAAGAGAGAGGGTGGGAAACGGGGAGAAGGAGGAGAGGAGGCAGATGGACACAGACTAGAAAGCAGCGGGGCAACAAACAGGAAAGATGTAATCAAAGTCAGTGTCTTTTATTGGGGAAATAACACTGGTTGTGGTTGCAGTTGGAGAGATAAGGGCTTTAACATGGAAATCCCATGTTTGATCCCTATTCTATGAGTAACAACACCCAAAGGGCCCATGATGATGTAATGAGTCTTTTTTATGTAAAGCAAAAACCCTTCGCTGTTGTTTTAATTAAGCAAAGCCAGTCTTTAGTCTTTAATTACAGTCCCTACATCGCGCCACCTCTTTCAAATATTATCATCACACTGTTTCAAAGGTGCACATTTCATTTGTGTGTGGAAACATCAGTGTTTGATGCTAACCATGTGATGACAGCCATTTAAATGTGACTTTTCCAGGGAATGTTACAAAGGGTCAGGATCTGTGTTTTGGACTTTCTGCAAACTCTTACTTTGTCACTTATTTAAACATATGTTCATAAATTCAGTCAAATAGATGTTAAATATAGCAAAGTGAACATTTTGCTCTTAGTAGGAGCCTGGCGAGAGGGAGCCCAGATTTTGGACAATAGCCCTGGCATCCTGGGTCTAGCTAAATCTAGCATCTACTACAGACACTTTATCCACAATATGGGTGAATAACTAGTATAAATTGGATTAATTGTCAGTCTGTTAGTGCTCCACGCACTAATTTGTCAATGATTATAACCACAGTCATATTTAGCATAGCATTTCATCTATTTTTTTATTATCCTTACCAGTCTGTGATTGGTTGGTTGACGAGGCATTAGCTTAATGAAACCTTAAATATGTTTCAACTAAAGGCACCAAAAAGACAGCCAGCCAAACCTGAACCTTGCATGTCTGATCCACCTGATTCCCCCCAGTGGCTCCTTGTTTCATATAGCTTGAAGTAATGTTAACACCATCAGCTGTTCTTTTTCAAGTGGCATCACAGAGCATGGAGGCCTTGCCAGATCATCAACACTTGATGGGGTTAATAAAGGAAGTTTGCCTTTTACCTTTCCTCCTTAACATTATCACTAAATATCGCAAAGGATGTATAGCATCTGTATCACTGACTGTTCGGTTCATTAGCTAAGGTTGTTAAGTAGCTTTAGCCTTAGTGATTTTTGTAAGAATCAACTGTTCAACCTTACTCTCTGTCCAATAAGTGTAAGGAATACTAACTCCATACCTGCTGTTTTCCAGCAGCATGTTCACAAATTACGTTCTCGACTGTAGAGCCTCACTTAACTTCAAAAGATATTTTAAAATAGTCTACATATAAAAAATAAATAAATTAATAATAAGATCCTGACACGCATTCCCTGCAGAGGTCAACTCAGTCCTGGCAGGCCCCTGGGATACACTGGCACTACACTGGCAGACACCTTGCAAGATCCTCCAGGGTCTGGCAATCTGGGGCATTTTAGGACTAAACACACATGGCTCGATTGGCTGTCAGGCTGGAACAAAATTGGGCCTTCTGGCTGCAGCATCAATCAGATGCAATAAAACATCCCCGTCCTCTCACAGTTCTGACAAGAGCATGCCAGGGCAGGTAATTAGATTCAAATGTAAAACACAGATAATGGATTAGTAAATAGATTTTATTTGCAGATGCACAGGTAAACAATACTGAGAGAAATACTTTGACAAACATGCAACGGGCCACACACAGGCAAGCAAATAGGCTTCGAAAACACAAGGGATGTTTAAAAGAAACAGCAACAAAGAAAACATGCTCTACATGTCACTAATTAGGTTTTAGGATTCAGACAACAGGTCCTAAGAGCTCAGGTCAGAGGATACACTCAGGGTCACACAGACAGGTAGGTTGAGATGGAGCTAGAGAGCACAGTTTCTACTAAGTATGATTTACAATTGGCAGCCACGTCCACTGAAAAGTGCAGCATCATAACAGAGGACTTCATACTGGAAAAAAAAATGTTACAGTAAGAACAGGAACTGCTCCGATGGCACTGGAAGGGAATAAGTGTCTTGCTCAATGATACTTGAACAGGGTGGATATTTGCCAATATTGGCTTAAACTTTGGTTCTTCAGTTGAGGGATGGATTATGTGCTCCTGATTAGAAACTACCAGACTTTTTAGGACTCTTTATAAGAGGCCCATTACACAGAGAATCTCACTATGTCCTTTCACATGACCGTCCATCACCAACATCCAGAGAGAAGTGTTCTCCTGATGCTGTAGCCTCCATTCACTGCCTGCTCTTCTAAACTGAAAACCTCAACCAACGCTCCAGTCATTCAGAAACTAGTACAATTATATCAACGTTTGTTTTTTTGTTTGTTTGTTTGATTTGTTGCATGATAATTACCATCACCTTTCTCAAACTGAAAAAAAATACATTCCCCTCATCATGTGTGCAATATGTTGATGTTGCTTCATCAATGCTGAAGAATTACATACATTGTGCAGTTTAATTTGTACAGTATTAAAGCACTTCTGCTGCTTACATATTTCAATTTTGTACCATAATTCCACAAAACACAACTATGCATGTGCAGGGGTGCTCGAGCACAGGTGTCCAACGTTCCCTTTTGTGAAGGTATATTTTATTTTATTTTCATTTTTGTGGTCTTATTAAGGAGAAAACCTGCTATAAATAAAAATAAAAGTCTCTTTACAGTATGTCACATAATTACCTTTCACCTGAGGTCAAGTCATCCATGATGTGCCTTGGTTAAAGGAGTTGAGGTTGCTGGGATGCCTCTGACAGATAGAGACAATTTGTCCAAGAAATAATTAGGAGGAGCTTCAGCTGTCCGGTGAGTGTCGGCCATGTGCCTGTTGTGACACAAACCACAGGAGCCTGTAGCTCGGTGAAGTCATATTCTCATGTAACCTCCAGAACGACATACGTGATTCTAAACAGAAGCTCACATTGTGTCCTGGAGTCACTAGTCTTGATTTGTCTCTCCTACTTTAAATAAAGACAACTGCATAGTGGTAGCAATACGATACCAGTTGCACTTACTTGTA
Organism: Chaunax sp. Z400; assembly: GCA_037577475.1. NCBI lineage: Eukaryota > Metazoa > Chordata > Actinopteri > Lophiiformes > Chaunacidae > Chaunax > Chaunax sp. Z400. Next base: position 2,582,342 of record CM075199.1, read on the forward strand.
CAGGCCATCAGCATGCCCCTTTGTCAACTGTCTCCTCAGATCTCGTCTAACCATTTACATAATGTCGGCATGGGTGCAGAGGAAACCCTCCAAAGCCCAGCGGAAGGAATGAAAAATGCAGAATCACATCCGAGGACTTAAAAGTGACAACTGTTGACTGATACACCCACTGGCAGAAATGCCTGAGAAGGACTCAGAGGCTTCAAAGGGGGAAGGCTGCCACAGACAACCAATTTGACACGGGGATAACATAACCATGGGGGTCTATACTATAGACAAACACTCTGAGGTCCAGCCTGAGGTGTTAAAAATAATCCCCTGCTAAATTGCAAGGCAAAAACTTTAGTGTACAATCACGGAGAAGCATGTACGTACACAGTATTTAATAATTCAACATGTTAAGGCTTGTTTGATCATCAATCCTTCATGACAGAGAGACCTTAGCTGCAGACTGAATAACACATTTATATTGAGGGAGTGTAAAATTGAGTCTAATGTGTGTTTGCATGCTTTGTTTCTTAATTTTTGAGTGTGGGGCTTTTTAATGAGGACCAATCTAACATATTGAAAACAAAGAAAACAATATAAAAAAATATTTTAAAATACAATAGTTTACAATAAAATGTGTATATTGAACTGTTAGCAACTTGTGTGGAAATAGAACACAACAGATAAGATAAGATAAGATATCCCTTTATTAGTCCCACAGTGGGGAAATTTACAATTCATGTAATGCATAAATGAAAATCAAATTTGAAACCGAGCTGTTGAGGAGACGGGCGATGTGGAAGGAGACGAGGAGAAATGGCAAGAGAATAGTGTTGTTTTGTTTTGGCAATGATTTGTTATTTGTGCTAAACAGAGACAAGTGCAATTGACACAAAAGAGAAAGACAGACAGAGACAAAAGGTCTCAATGGAGACATTAAGAGGGACTTTCATACAGACATACAGAGAGAAAAAGTTCCTCTGAGACAGGAAGAGGGGAAAGAGAAATTAAGAACATTTAAGAAATAGATATAGGCACAGAAATATAGAAATATGTACAGACACAGAGGGACAAATAACAAGAGGCAGGTCTAACAGGGCGTTTTAGAAAGCAGAGGCTCTGGGGCTTGTCCCTGCTAACAGGTACACAAGTTCACACACAGACATGCAGACATAGTGGCCCTTCTGACTGCCCCCCCCCAGTCATGATGTACAGTAAACAAAGCTATCATCATGATGGCAGGACTGAGATTGGATGAGGAGAGAGTAAGAGAAAGGGGGAAAGCAAGATGGATCAATACATATGAAAGAAAAGAGGGTAAAGGGGGGAGATAGGAGAGAAAAAAAAGACAGAGACGATGAAGAGAGGCAAGTGTTTTCTCCTTATAATCAATTAGTCATTATGTTATTTTGTTTTCATGGTATTAGTGAAGTCATTCAATAATAATAATAATAATAATAATAATACACTTAACAGTTTAATTGAATGTGTGCAAAAAGTGTGATGTATACCGACTCCTCAAGCTCAGTGGAGCATGAGGTTGTATATTAGAGAGAGTGAGAGTATATTTTCTGTGTACCGGTGTGTATGTGTGTGCATACGTATGGTTGCAGTTGTGTGTATGTTAGAACATGGGTGTGTGTGTGTGTGTGTGTGTGTGTGTGTGTGTATTACCATGTGATCTGCGGCATCGATTTGTTAGCTGGCTGCACCTCTTTCACCACATAATTCACACCTAAAACAGCTGACAGGGGCACACACACACACACACACACACACACACACACACACACAAACACACACACACACACACACACACACACACACACACACACACACACACACAAACACACACACAGAGTATATACTGTAATCAAGCCATCTATAACACACAACGCCATGTTGTATGTTGTGTGCTTGAGGAGGCTACCTGTACATCACATATTCAATTAAATTCATTTTGGGTGTCTCTCCTTTAAAAAAAAAAAAAGACTGATTATTTTAAGTATTCAGTATAATTTGCAGGTGGTCTGTGTGACCTCAGATCATCCTTTCTTTCTTTTTATGTCTCTCCTTCTATTTCTCCCTCAACGTTTGTTTCTTCATCCTCTCATCTTCTCTTCATTCTTCCGTCTTCCCGTCTCCCCCTGTGTGTCTGCCATCCAGGCAGGAAGAAATGAAACAGGCGAGATTAATTTGTGCTCAATAAATATCCAAAGTGTCTATGACATTGAGAGCAATAAAGTGAATTGATGCACTGTACATTTATTGAATATTTGTGTGTACGCGTGTCTGCATGTGTGTGTGAGCAAGGCTCGGTGAAGCAGATGGGTATGGCAGCTGTACCGCCGAGGCTATTTCATGACTGGATACCCAACAATAAATCCATGCCAAATGTAAAAATTCCAAATAGATTCACAGAGACCTTCACATACTTCCTGGTATTACTGATAAACATTGTTGAAGTATCCTATTATCCATCAACCCTGCATAACTACTGCAATAACCACTCCAAGCTGTTATGTCCAGAGTCAGTTGATCCAAGAACCGAGGAGGACTGACTCCCTTTTAAGGAATTTTCTCTGCTGGATGGTTGCTTAACCATTGTTTGCAAGGGTGCAATTTCCACTTTTATAGTTTCAGGTTGATTTCCTCACTAAATTCTCCCTAAATCGTGTCTTACTATCAGCATGTTGAAACATCATCTGAGTCCCCTTCAGTATTAATGTGCACTCAGAGCAGTAAGTTTAACCAGCAGCAGTTTAGTGGTGCAGAAAAGTGCTTCGAGGCCTATTCGTGTCCTGGATTTTTATTTTATTTCTCAGGCTACATACAATCTGCTGTTGGTGGTTGTTGCAGCTGAAGCTTGCAAACATTTTATCACAACATCAGGCCTCTGAAACCAAGTGTAAACCCATCATGATGTCACTCATTGGTTCGTGGACTACGATTTTGAAGCTTTAGCATCATAACTATAACATCTATCCTCATTTGATCTTACTGGGAATCCAATGATATGCCCAGATAGCATCCTGTCAATCACCTCGTCCCTCGTCCATCATGTTTAGTTGTGTACTCTGGGGACAGAAAACAGACCTGTCCCAGACGACCCGAGGGGTCGGGATGGTTCATAACGGAGCAACAGATCAGAGATGTATTTTGGCCCTAAATCACTCAATGCTTTATAAACTAACAGCAGGATTTTGTTATCGATTCTTTGAGAGACAGGAAGCCAGTGCAAAGAACTGGACTAAAGACTGAGATCAGGAACGCATTAGGTTAACTGAGGAAATAGCAAACCAAGACAGAATTACAACCATAATTTCCTCATAAGCTTATATATATTTTTTGAATTCTTCTCCTGCTGCCAATTAGAAAGAATAGATGTTTAAAGTACCTCCATGCTTAAACTACCATTTTTTTTTCTTGATTCAACAGGCTGACATTACAGTGTAAAAAGCTCTCTGCTGCACCATGGGGCAGTTTGGAAGAAAATGGATTTTTGGGTCTTTAAGAACTTCCTTTATTTGCCTGAAAGAGGTCAAGATGCTCTGCAGTGAGCGTGGAGCTGGTCCAAATTCAGCAGCTGGCTTGAGGACACTTCTGCGTGTGAGATGCACTTACTCCCTGTGACACTGCTGCCTAGATATTTCTGTGTAATCAGTAGTAGCACATCGGGAGACACAGAGGGCTCAGAACCAACACTTAGAGATTTTTATTTTGTTTAGTCAGGCTACATCACAGAGCCCCCAGCAGCCCTCTTTACTGCGATATGACTTACAGTTAATTGTTCTCATTGTTTTTGCTACCTTTACAGTGACCGTGCCAGCGCTGAAATGCAATTAGGCTGCTCCGGCTCAAGAGTGCCTGCCAAATCAATTAACTGCTATAGTTAATCCATCCTAATTGTCACAAGCAGCCTCTCATTTTGTTTGTTTTTGGATTTTTCGTATTATGTGTCAACATCATGACCAGTTCACAGCTGTACACATGCAAATTGTTTTATGAATAATACATAATCTTTGCATAGTTATAGTGATAACCATGTTGCCTCTATTGTTTTATTAGTTCATTAAAAATAATGTTAGACATGGATACAGTCACATGGCTTGATTCCCCATCTGTTAATACAGGCATACATCCACACACAGTGGGAAAAATACTGACATACAAATATATTTGCGAGCCAGGAGAACATGGCAGCTTTAACCCACGGCAGCTATTAATATTGAGTGTCTGCAGTAATTTCCACATGTGAATACAAACACATAGATATTTACAAGACATACTGTATATCTCAGGGAATCTCAGTAAACAATACCCTTAAGCAAACAAAAGTAAGGTTTCCTTCATTTCTTACTCTCAATGCAGGCAGAGAATGAATGCCAACCTTTATAAATTTGCCAACACTGAGTTCCAGCCCAATTCATTACATTAACCAAATGCTTATAGCATCTGACACAGAACAGAGGATGAATGATGTATAGATTTTTGTTAAGATATTAAGTTGTGCTGCAAGTATTGATAACAATGACTATAGTCGTTTTATTGCTCTCATGGCCTTCGAATAAACCCATATACAAAAGAAGAAGAAGTTTTTCCTCCAGATACAAGTCAGTCCAACCTTGAACTTTGCTGAACTTGCTCTGCTGGTAAGTCACGTAAGCCCTATGGGGGACAAGACAGACAGACTTGGCCCAGTCACAACACTCCTCTTCCTCCATCCGTCCCTTCCTATTTTTCACTTTATCACTTTGTGTCTTCTTGACATGTGGCCTTCGTCTCACACAACCCCTCCTTTTGCACTCTTAAGGGTCACCTTGTTTCTACTTTACATTATTTTTACTTTGCTTGATATGTCTACTTTCCTTGTACTGAAACAGAAGATCAGCGAAATGATGTTGACAGGAAAGACATGCAGGAAGGTTTTGAACTGGTAAAAGGGACAGGTCACACAAGAATCAAAAGTACATATTGTTCTCTTACCTGTAATGCTATGTATTCATTGTTGTATCTTTTTATTTGCTGTTTGGTATAAGTTGCTGAGTTCTGGAGATATCTGTTATCTCTTGAATATAATGGAATGAGATAACTAGGTCCTTTTGCTTTTAGTGCTCAAAGCTCCAAAAAGTAACATTAGAAAAACTCAACAGAAACTTGTTTTGTTTTTTTCTCCAGAAATCGTGACCCGGTTACTCACAAAAATCAACAGATCTTGCCGTATGTAGTTTCAGGTAGAAATTATTTCCTCTCTACCAAACTACACTGTATTTCAGCAAAGGAGACATCCACTCGTGGACGAGAGGGTCATGCTTGTGACAGGGCAGGATGTTAACATCAATGGCTTCCTCCATGGCTGTGTTGTAATGTTAGCTACCTTAGCATGGTTACTGAGCTAGCCTCTCATCCAGCATCAACACTTGCTGTGAAACCCGCTCCTGATTTCCTTTAGTTGCATGTGTATCTCAAACTAAACTGTGTTGGATCTCCAAACAAAATTTAACATAAAACAAAGGCAAGCTGGGTAAAACACAGGTTCCACATGGAACGTGAGAAAGATATTGTGAGAGGTTTTGTTTAGTGTTGCCCAGGGAGGAACAGGTCTTTGTAGGTTTTTCTGTAGAGCAGGGAGATTATCAATCTGTCAGCAGAGGAAGGGAGAGGGAGAAATGGTGGGAGAAATGGAGAAAATGAGAATGCAGAGGCAAGGAGAATGAGGGATGGAGGGTTTCTCCATTGAGAAGAGAAGGAGGTGGGAGGAACTGATACAGTGCAAGACAGTATGGAAAAAGGAACAATGAAGGAAATGAGTTATGGAGTAGGAATTCATGCACATGAAGATGCAAGACAGACGGGAGAAACGTGGGAAGGAACAGAGTCTTACTGACCAGTCATGTTTGAACACCATCAATCTGCCCCCAAACTTCACCCTAAGGAGCAACAGATCACACAGAAGGAAAAAAAAACACAAAACAAAACAGAGGGGGGATGTAAAGCAGAGTGGAGGGAGGAGGTGGTGGGATGGGAGGATACAAGAGGGACAGGGAAGGGAAGGGAGTGGGAAGAAGACATCAATTTTTGGAAATGTTACAAAACATAAAAAACATGGCTTAAATGGTGTATGGCTAACAGCTAAACTCAACACTGTGACAAAAATTATCACCCACAACTGCAAATCAAATTAGTAGCCCGTCCACTTAACCATACAAACATGATCCGCACTTGTAATTGTAGATAGGACAAAGATAAATAAAAGATAACTCATAACTCGATAACTCATGTCAGATAAGAGGAACATAAGACATGTATTACAAGTCTTATGTGGAAAAGGCCCTAAAACTCATACGGTGGCCGCAATGGTTGGTTAGAGAATAGAAATTTTTAACAAGAGCGAGGGTTGGAGTCCAGAACTGTGGAGGTGGAAGGCAGCCATCCATATCTCCTGTGCTGCGATGATTTATGAGCACACAAACACACCTGCAGATTAGTACATGTGGACATGTGCTTTGTCACATGCATGCAGACATGTGACCATGCATATTCATGTGTGCATGTAGTTAGCATTTAGAGACCATATTGTCAGCTACAGCATAACTCCTAACCCTGACACTAACCCATGTACACAGGGGGTTGTGGGGACGTTGACCAGAGCCTTAGTTTAAGTTTAAAGATAACTTCTAAATCCTTCAACTTTAAACTGCAGACTTTGTACACACTGAACATTTGTCCTCAGGTGGGAAGTGAGTCCCCAAAATCTAAACATTGATTTTGGTCCCTACACCTCACACATTAACACATGGTCACACTGTTGTATAATCTTTTATCATGTCCTTTCATGTCATAAAGTTTATGTTTTTGTTTTGGTTTTTTTCACCAGCATGTTATCCCCACATCTACTAACATACACACATACACACATGCACTGAATAAACGTATTAACTCTATACAATGGACGAAAGAACAAACAAACAAAAAAAACTAAAAACAACCTACAACATTTTGATTTGAAAACTTCATTCAATTAATTTAAGTGACCATTTTTAAGATGAAAGGACTCCATCCCAAATCCATTCCATTTTCATAAATATACTGAGCAACAGTAAAACCACATACTTTTGTATGCTTTCATGCAGTCCTGTTCATATTAAATATCAAAGGCGAATTATGGTTGACACAGCTTTATTCACACTCTAACGGTACAGAAAAATCTGTTTCGTACAAATTATTGGTCGTTGCCTTAGTTTTTACAAGTCAAAAAGTGTGGATGGTGATACAGAGAACAATAGACAGTACTGCGTGTGACCACCTCCAGCAGTTATCACTACTTTACACCTCCTGAATGGATAAGATGTTATTCTGGACTTGTAGGATGACATGCCATTCTTCCTGCAGTGCTCTGACAAGTTGTTCATGTGCTGCTGGAGCAGGGTCTTTCGGTCTAACCCAGTGATCCTGAAGGTCACACAGATGCTGTATTGGGTTGAGATCTGGTGAATATGCTGGCCAAGGAAGGACAGCGACATTGTTCTGGTCCAGGTAGGCTACTCCTGACAGACATGAGCCACATGTGGTCTGGCATTGCCATGCATGAAGGTGATGCCTCATTGCTGTATCCTGGGAATGACATGTGGACCTAGGACCGTATCTCGGTAATGGTACCGTGAATGTGAACAAGGTCTGACTGCCGTCCATTAGCAATGGCTCCCCACATCATGACACCACCACCAAAACGGTCCACTTCCTGGATGTATGCTGCAGATAGCGTTCCCCACGACGACGATACAAACGCCTACGACCATCAGCTCTGTGCAAGTTAAATCTGGTCTTGATCTCTGTCCACTATGCAATGAGCCATAACATCAGTAACATCTGTGCTACATGTGTTATGACTAATTGACCATTTCTATGTATCACATGTTTGTTTGTTTCAATAGATTAGGGCAAGTGAAAGGAAAATATTGGGTTCGTAAAAATGTTTTTTTTTTAAAGTTGCTCAGTATATATACAATAAAAGTTATCGCATTGAGGTTATGTTTATTCTAGCAGAATGACTTGCTGTTTGTACAAAACAAACTCTTTCGCTGACCATTTGATAAAATCTCAATACATCCAGCATTAATATTAGTACTGCTACTAAGAGACACTTTTGAAATATCTTTGATATATCATTTAATCCTAAAGTGCTCCAATAGACTGCTTTACGATGGCAACTCATGGGTTTGAACTTGTGAAATCCTTGAGGACTAATGTGTATTCTGTTTAAACAATATTTAAATGTATTAACATGGTCTTTAAATAAAAGGTGTAAATTATGATAATAAAAACTTTTCATCCACCGATACTTTAATAGGTATAATTTAAATGTACACAGCATGACCTTGGCTTTAGCAGGATAATGAACTCATACCCGACACATTTAAATCAGCTTTTCCTCTGTGTAAAATCAAAGAAGCATTAAAACGTTATATATTTCTCACCAGCTTAACATAATTGAAACTGAAATGAAACTTATTCGCTGCATGGATAATCATTAAAATCTCTGAGTAAATTCAAAAAGGCTCATTCATTATATGAAGTTCCTTTTACACTTTCTGAGTCTCTTAGAAAAACATACAAAACCAGCCATGCATTTCAATTACTCTGGGTTGTAAAAGCGGGAGAACATTGGTTTTACATCTCAATCATGTCTGATTTACGATGGCCCCTCTCTCCTAGGGATCCTGCACCTGTGGGTGAGATCCCTTATGTGTGTGTGTGTGTGTGTGTGTGTGTGTGTGTCTGGGAGTGTGCACGCATATCTAAGCATGCAATATCCAGTCACAATGCAGCACAAGTGGCAGTCTGTGAAAGGTGTTGACAGTGCACAGCAAGTAGAGTAGCTCAGGCTCTCTTTTTTGATCTTTCTCTTGCACATAGATGTACAGATACTTGTCCATATATAAAAAAACAAAAAAAAAACATGAAAAAGAGATTGTTAGAGGAAAAAAACAACAAAAAAACAGAGTGCATTCCCTAGCTCTGAATCATGTTGATGATGGAAAGCCGTGCTTTTGGAGTGCCAATGCACAAATGGCCCAGACGAGACACTTTGATTGGGCTGCATTCACTCACTGCACATGTCACTCTCAAAGCAGAAGGGATGAAGAAATCAGCATTGCTTATTGAGAATAGCTGCAAATCCTGATGGGGCTGAAGGGTCCTTTGAGTCCTTAGACACAGAAAAAAAAAGATGTAGGAATGGAGAGGGCACAAGAGAGTCTAGGTTTGGCGTTATAAAGAAAGATGGATTAAAGTGTAAATGTGGATAGAGGAGAAGCAGTAGAATGTAAAAACATGTAAGAGCATCAAATATATGAGCTGATTCATGTGCTAATTAGTAGATGACTAATGGATACAGCAACCAATAGAGGGAGATATGAAATGAAAAAGACAAATTGACAGTTTAATAAATGACTCATTTTCTTTTCACTGTAGAAGCGAAGCATTTTTAATTTAAATTCCCACTTCATGGGGGATTTTGAAAAATAAAAGCAACAGACAGAAAATATTCTTGCTGTTTTTGCATGATGGTCTTATTGTTTGTGGCTCTCAGGCGGCATTTCGTTAACTGGTAAGGAAAAAAAAAATTTTTTTTATTTGTTTGTTTTGCATTGCATTCATTTCCACATGATTCCTCTGAAAGGGGAAACACATTTGGTTGATGAGATAGAGACCTGTTTTATATTGGCTGGTTACCCTGAGAATCTTAATGCTGAGCCTGAAAAAGCCAGAGATTGCTTCTATTGTTATTTTTTTCTCTTCTTTTTCCCCCTGTGGATAGTCTCCTGACATCCTGATTACCTTTGTAATCATGACCTTTCCAATAATTGTGGTTACTGGATAACAGCTTTGTTGTTTTTCATAAAAGCAAATCTAAAGGAAAGGGGGGAGGCCATCGTTGTTTTTGTAATCATCAACCTTATATTTAAACTGCCAATAGGTATCATTATGAAGGAAATGTTGATTGCACAATGTATTGGCTATAGGATAATGACACCATCTGTGTTTAGTCTGGTTCCTTATAAGCCTCAATTTCCCTTTGCAGTTTTGTCTGACATCAGGCACAAAATTCTCCTGAGAAAATGAAGGCTGACTTAAAATAAAGCGCTAGTAACAACATTAGACATGTCTTAGCTAACCGACCACCCTGCATTGGATCTCTTTTCATTATTAATGCCAATAAAATTCTTCCTTCCAGGATTTTTGCAATGTCGTGATCGCAACAGTCAATACAAATTCAATCAATCCCCGCACATTCTGTGCAATCTTGCAATTTTGCCCAATCACTGAAACTGATTTGCAGCTTTTGTCCAATTATCATTGTTTGCTATGAGTTTCAGCAATCATAGCAGTCTCACACGTTGAGCCATACCCGTACATCACCATCTCACGTCCTTGTGTCTGGTCGTGAAGATGTAGACATGAAGGTCTCACATTTACCAACAAAAATTATAGCTAAAGACCGTGCAAGGTAATTTCCTTATTTTCTGAAAGCGGGGTTTTATTGCTTTGCACCGTATGCAATGTTGCGGTGTAACAGAAATGAAAGTCGTCGATTGACAAACACTATTATACCGGAGAATGGCTGAAATATGTGGACGACAGACAAAACCATTCACCATGACAGAGGCTGTTGCATCCAGAAGTGTTGCAAGTGCTGAAAGAATCAACAAGAGTTAGATTAAATGGCCATGATTAGTGATAACGTCAGTGTAGTATGGATAAAGTGATTGTCGTCTGTTTGCATGACAAGCTGTGCGTAGATGTGTGATAAGGAAAACAGTTTGGGATAAAACAGTCTCAGATAAAACATAAAAACATTACAGCGTGAAAGCTTTATTCGAATTAGCAACTGATCAAATCAAAGATCAGGGGTGTGTGTGTGTGTGTGAGAGAGAGAGAGAGAGAGAGAGAGAGAGAGAGAGACTTCACTAGTGGGACAGATGAGAGTGAGAGAAAATACTTCCATGCAGATAAGATCTGAAATATCTTGTAAATATATATGCATGTAAAATGTAAAAATATCGCAACATGCATCACAACTTTTGAGAAAAGCTGCAGCAAAATCAGGCATATTAGGCTGCAAAAATCCCCCAAAAGGCCCACGAAATCCTGGAGGATCTGTAAAACACTGGCGTTAATACTTTGTGTGATATATCGTAATGAATTAATTTCAAGTTAAGTCAATTTTATTTATATAGGAACAGAGGAGAGATCCCACCAGGATGGAGAGACATGCAATAGATGGTGTGAGTGCAGAATTGATTCAAAAATGAAAATCATAGTTTATACTTAATGTAAACTATCATAATGACAGATTGTAGATTGTAAAACAAAAGTTGAGAGGATCCAAGATAAAAACTGAGCAGCTTCAGTAGGTAAGTAAGGAATTACGTAAGATTCGAGCCAAACCAGCTTCTCGTCACCTTAAGACATGGAAAGAGGTCACACAGATAGGAGAAACAAAAAAAACAAACAAACACAGAGGCAGAGAGAACCATGACAATATCAAAACTATAGGGAGAGAGGAGAGAAGGGGAGAAACTGGATCTCCTGGGTGACGGAGATCCAGATCAGCGACTAGAGAAGAAGAGAGAGAGAGAGAAAGAGAGACAGAGGAGTCCCAGGATGACCGGTGGTCCAGCACAAAGAAGCTTGACCATAAGAAATGAGATGGAGGAGAGGCAAGGGAGAGAGAGGAGAAGCACAACAATCTAAACTGCCGAAGGTTGAAAGATTCATCTAAATGTTCACATTCAATCATAAAATGGCCATGTGTGAAATCTTTGTGATGGTGGAACACATGGCTCTACAGCCATGTTAGCAGCTCCGTGAGGCTGCACAAAATGCTTTGAGCTATAGATCCAATGGTGGTCCATTGCTAACATGAAGGGGTTTAGCTGGCAGATTATAATTATTACCACGCTCACCATCTTAGTTAAGAATATTAGCATGCTTACATTTATGATTTAGTAATAGCTGGGGCTGATGAGACGGATTCGGTTTGCAGGTATTTCGTCATAAACTAAAGTTTTTCTTATCCTAATGATGGCGCAACAGAGATCACCGGTGTTATTATAATCCATCCTGTGTGGAACATGAATGTGTGTAATGTGAATTTTATGACAAACCAGTACTTGTTTGGCATTTTCCAGTCTGGACGAAAGCAGGCCACTGATAAGATGGACACTGGCAAACCACAGCGCCATGCTGTTAGCGTAGCTACATAGTAATTTTGCCAGTCTGAAATTCAGATTAACCACATGACTTTCATGAGAGAAAATGACAAGTTGATGAGCTGGCAGAGGAGTAGCTCTGCCACTTGATTTAAATGAGCGCACAGTTGGTTTATTACAGAGCCCAATTCTAATTTTATGTTCTGCTCCTGATGTCTTTACCCAGGACCTTAATTTGAACATTTGTTGATTTGGTGAGCTGAAATTTCATTTGGCAAGCAGAATTTTCATTTTGGACAAACATCCCTTAACAACAGTGTTTAATTATTTCTATTCAAGTTCACAGTGCGCCATAGCTTTATTTAATTAGTTTGAAATATCTTATAAAGCCACCATATGGGCTTTGAGAAGAGGAAATTAAAACAGGTTTATGATCTGGTCCCACCTGATAATGCTTGATATCATGGATGTTTTGAGACACACGGGTGACATAATTCAAATTATTTTAGCTTAAATTACTCTCAAACATTTAAGAGATACTTAAAAAAATGATACTGTATCATTAGTATGGCTTCCAACTGGTTGGACAGGGTTAGGGTAAGTTTTCAGTCCTTCTAATTCTTTCCTAAAGACATTTTGCTTTTGCTCATGCTACTGCTGTATCTCCACCTCAGGCTATTAAGGGTCTCTGCCACCACAAGAATGACTGGGCAAAGCTATAAGATGATGTGCACTGATTTAAGCGAGCAAATGTAGACAGATGGGACAGAATGTTCATTTCAAATGGCGATAATGTCGAGAGACATGGCATAAGCCCTGGGCCACTTAAACATAGAAAAATAAGTGGGAAAATCCTCAGTGACAGCCTTCGCACTTACATGAGATACTCAGTCATGTGTGAATCATTGGCATGCAATATGCTCCATCTAAACTGACACTGTTAAAATGTAAATAGTTCAAGTTTGTCATTAGAGATGGTCATTTGATTGTTGCTGGAGGTAAAGGGAGTTTGGCCAATTCAGATGTAGACCTGAACTAAGCTGAGAATCCAGATAAACTCTTTCTTATTCATGTTCATGCTTCTTCTCTCATATTTAATCAGTCTTTCTCAATTCTCCCCTGTATTTTAGTCATTCCTCTCTCTCATTATTACCTCTCTGCCAACATTTGAAGAGAAAAGTTGCAGGTGATTGCAGCTGCACAACGTCAAGGCCCCAACACTCCCTGAAGATATGTTTACATAGAGATATTGGGGAGTGATGACCAAACACCTTTTTGGTGATCAAGTTTATGTTTTTCAATGCTGGATGACATTAGACATCGTGGACATTGATGACTTTTAACACAAATTTACATGACGCTCTTATTTATCCAGATATAATACAGACCTTTTTTAGTACCGGCGCTGTCTTAGTTCTGGCACAGTCATACTGTCTGGCTGTCTCACTATCGGTAAACATCATTTAGCCACTCAAAGTCGTGTTCCACAATGAATGTATAGTGAAAAGGGTCTCCCAGTATTGATCTCCAATTATGGTCTTGTAAGAAGAAATTGTTCATTTTAGGGACTTAATCTGTAACAGCTGTAATACAATTTTTTTCCCCTCCACTTGGTGCCACCAGTCTGCAACACACACACACACACACACACACACACACACACACACACACACACACACACACACACACACACACACACACACACACACACACACACACACTCCCTCTGGTAACTTTCTAGGTAACATTATTTCCGCATAACATGCACTTGCTAGTTTTCATCCTCTCACAATCAGCTGCTCTCTTTATTGTTACATTTGGCTGCAGTAATAATTATGAATACTGTGCTATGAAAACTTACATTTTAACATATGCGACAAACTTAACATTACTTTAGAAACTGAAATGCATAGTGAGCAAGAAAGTTAGCTTGCAAATTACCGTAGGTATTAACATCGTTAACATGTAATATTCCCCTAAGTTTGTCATCCGATATCCATCAATCCTCTAGGATACATCTCTGTGAACTGGAGCCTTTAAGTGGATGCTGTGGGGCAGTGTGGCTGAATACATACATATTCAGGGCAGCCTCAGCATTGACAGGCAGAGGGAGTGATAGGGAATTGTTGCTGCTTAAATAGACTGCCAAATTGTGAGGGATTTTTTTGGTGACAGTGAAGAATGAAGCATGACTACAAGCAGACTGGGTTGCTTGTCCATGTGAGAACAGCTGGACCAAACATACTTTGGACTTTCCATATGATTTACCTCAAGTTCTCCATTAGTATTGAGCTAAGAAAGATGTTATGCCATTGTAAAAGCTGGAAACCATATAAAATTGTCTTTGGGAGTGCTTGAGATGTGAACACACCTGTTTCCTGTAAAACACTCAGATGTGAGATGGCAGTTTCACCTCATCAACAAAAGATAATAAAATGTGTTTTGCTTTTAGCAACCAAGCCAAAGAATTCTCCACTCTTGCAGTGGTATGGCTTTGACTTTATTTCCACACCCGGAGACTTATTTGCCAACTGCTATATTGCCAGGTGCCAAGTGCAAAAGAACCACAGTGCACCCAAATCTCACTCTATGGTAAGAATGTACTCCTCACCTCCTGTGTGACAGTGGTGTCAGTCTGGATGAGAAAACCTTTACTGTTTACTTGAGGGGCTGTTTACACAATGGCCGTTTCACCCAAAAACGGAAAGCTTTTGTTGTGTTTTGGCTGTCTGTTTACACGAGAACGGCGTTTGAAACCACAAACTTTTGAAAACAGCCTCCAGAGTGGAAACTTCTTGAAACAATGCCGTACCGTTGTTGCATGCCTATTACAGTTCCTGCCAGCCTTATTCATGCACACAGACAGCAAACAGCCTACCATGGCCAGAAAAACAACAAAAATAAAACGCCGGACTGTTTTGTTTGAGCAGCAGACTCAGATGTTGAGTTTATTAACACTGCTGCTGAACCACCTCTTATTCTATAATGCTGATTTTGAAAAGTTACACCACCAACTACTGCCTTGGCATACATACTACAGCATTTTCAATCCTTTTTGCTGATCCATGTGTATGGGGATGGTTTCAGAAACAATGCCGTGTGAAAGCAGAAGGTTTTGAAAAGAAAAACTTGTAAATGTAATGTGTGAGATTTTTACATATAAGCGAACATCCGTTACATAGAGTTGATTATCACTGCCAGATAATGCCTTTAGGTCAATAGTATGCTGTATATTACACATTATTCTTATATCTGCACTTGTGCAGCACTATTAATGTTTTACATCAAACTGCAATGACTGGTTTGTCAGAGCTAAGCCTGACGAAGCCTGTGGTTTCCTTATATGTTGAGCCTGTTTGTGTAAGTCCTCTCAGTGAGTCTGCGCTGCAGCTTGAAATATTTTTCCAGTACACATCCCCATGTTTGATTGAATGGGTTAGAAGCCCAGGTCATGTCAGAGTCTTTCTCTATCTGTTGAACTACCAGCAGCAATTAGTATGCATTGCGTTCATCCTCCCTTGTCTTCAATCAATTAACAATAATTTATATTGTAACCATTTAAACTCTCAGTAGCGCAAGGGTTGTGCTCTGTTGTGATGTGATCTCTTGCAAGGGAAATGTACAATATGAATGGTAAAATCCAATATCCAATGTATTTAGAGCTCAGCAGGGAGGTTATGGTCACAGATGAACCATATCAAGAAATAACCTCCCTTGTGGTTGGTTCAGCCATTCTTAATCAGCACTGCAAATTTTCTCAACTCTTACGGAGATATTAGACACATTAAAGAGACTCAATATCCTGTGATAATAGTCAGGCCAGCAGGAGCAGGTACTTTAGGACAAAAACGGAAATGAAACTCAGAACACTGAGGCAAGTTTTTGAATAGCATTTCTATTACTTTAGAGACACTCTTGGGTCTGAACATAGCAACCTAGATGCCCCCCCAAGCCATTACACATAAGATGGACAATTAAGCAGGAGATGACCATCGGACGACACCAGAGATGATAATGACAGAAATAAATCAGATGCATCAGAGGTGGGAAAGTCATTGTTTTGCAAGTCACAAAAAAAGTCCAAAAGTCCTAAACATTGAGGTTTGAGTCGTAAAGGAGTCAAACTGACCCTCGTGGTGATTTGAGTAATTATTTCTGAGGCTATGTGAGGCACTTGAAGTGGTACTGCCTCACATACGAGGTAGCCCTGAATGCACCATCAAGTCCCTTTACCTCTGTGTGTACCTACTTAACAAGAGTAGAGATGAGCTAGCTAGAGCAGATATATATATATTTATTTATTTATTTATTTTTTTTATTAATTTTTTTTTAATTATTATTATTATATGACTATATTGGCTCAAACATTTACCTGTGTGTTGATTAGCCCCCTGAGACTTATTCACCAAATGGAAAATTTGGTGTTTGGAAGGTGTTAAATTAGGACCCATGGCAGATATACAGTAGAAATGTCCCCCAATATGAAGTAAATACAGAAGAAAACAAAACACTGCCTGGTAGTGTGCTATATGCACCTTATATTTTCTTAGTAACACACTGAAATTAGTTAATTTCTTTCCCACTAAATTGACAATCTTGAACCTATCTGATGAAGAGATATGGATGACTATTACCAACAAAAAGCAACAACAACCATACATGTATTATATATATATTCTACCGTGGCCAGCGAGGGCAAACTCATTACAGCAGCCCAAATCATTTCCATGAGGTGAAATATGCTGCAGCCTCAGAAACCAAGCTAATTCCAAAACAGATGAATGTCCAAAACCAATATACCAACAGAAATGTACTGTATAAAAAAAATATGCAGAAGGCAAAAAGAAATATATCAAAAGCTAGGATTAAAAATGAGATGTTACATCATATTGTATAATGTTATATTTCCCACCGTAACTTATTCTTCCACTGATAATAATGATGGGTTATGCGTAAACTGAAATGACAAGAGTTACACCCAGGTAACTTCTACTTCAGCTTGCCTCATCACTTAAAAGAACACTTGAACAGAATGTTGCATGCAATTACTTTTAAGAGACTGGTTCAAGAAGGTAAGTGAGCTGCAATAGGACGTGCACCACTGACAAGCACCAGCCTCACACCTACAGCAATCAAGCCAAAGGTTATGAGTTGAATATTAATATAAATTTTTTTTTAAAAGTTAGAAATTGGTGTTCTGAATTATTCTGAAAAGAAAAAAAAAAAAAACATTGCAGGGTTTCTCTTGGTTTCAATCCCACGCTTTTATGAAAAGCAATAATGCAGCGGTCCACAGAACATATTTAGAACCAAAATAAAATGAACTCTTATAAATTCCTAAAGCCTTTTTTTGGTGCCCAGAGAGAATGTGGCGACCACAAGCAGACAGGGGAAGGGAGTGACTGAGGTAGTCTGTGTGTGCACGAATTTGTGTATATGAACGTGCTTTGTGTGTGTTAAGGTAAGAGGAGGAGGAAAAACATTTCCTGTTCTTTACTGTCCAAAGACTGGTGGTAATAAACACGCTTACAGGCTCCGGCTCTAGACTGTGAGTGTGTGTTAGGTGCTGGCATCTGGCATCCAGCACCAGGACATAAAAATGTACAAAAGGGAGGTTTAATCTCTCTTCCTCTCTTGCACACATACAGACACACATGGCCATGTGCACTCACACATACTCAGGACCGTACTTTGAGGTCAGGCTGCAGGACACAGACAACAAGTGGTGTGATGAGGCCTGGTCTCTAACACCAGACTTCAAAAGAACCACGCTGATGTTTTAAATGTTTTAGCCCATTTGCTACAAGTCACCCATAATTTACTTTATGACTGGCCATTTTCCAAAGCATTCCATACTGTTTTACAGTTTGATGATGTTGTTTTTCCCACCTGCCAGACTTCCAGTGCTTTCAGGTGAAGTCAGTGTGTTACTGGGCTCGGCCGAGATAAACCGTCAGCGGTGATCACACACAATACAAGCTGGTTAGATTTGCGTTTTTCTTAACTTGCTCTGATGTCACTCACACGCAGACAACAATAATCTCACAAGATCGAGGTGCCTGAATTTTACGAGCAAGGCACTGCAGTTGCTCTTCACAGACTGCTCTCCTAGGGCATGATGGGAAATGCCTGTCTGTACCTGACTGGTTTAAAAATTAACAAAATGATAATTACTCAACTCAGTCATTAATTTTTTTCCCCCTTTTTGTTAGTTTGGAAAGAGTTTTTTTTATAGTTTTTTTTATTTAGCTGAATTTGATGGTTTATTCTGTTATTCTGATTTACACAGCATTCATATGAGGATTCCTATAAAATGAAGAGGCATGAACAGAAATCCCAGATTGCTTGTACAGCATTTAATAGGCTAACCTATTATAATGAAATAATTTGAGACTGCGTACAAACTGATTTATAGATCTGATATAACGTTTCATTAAATTGAAAACTGCTGGAAACTGACCGACTTGACCACAGCTTTTAGTCTCTGCCCACTGCTGCTGCTGCTGCCTGCTCTCGTTTGCTTTCCATGCAAGGCAAAGTTCATCTGGGACAAGCCTTGATGCTTCAGTGATTTTAAGTAAAAGCACTGTTTTACTCCTCACTGTTTATACACCTTCATTGTTAGCCTATCATATAACTGCTGTCTTTTTAAATATCATTCTCTCTGTGCCTCTAGTTCATCCATGCTGCAATGCGCAACCTCCACATCTCCATCACTGCCCAGTCACCAACTGCATCATTTCAGCAGCTTCATCAGCCTCATTCGTCTCAGTAGAGTCATCAGCCGCCACCACCACCAGTGTCTGGAGTCCATGGGGGGATTTATCTTGCTGCTGATCAAGATCAAAAATATCCCTAAAGTGTCTAAGCAGCAAAGGCTTTCTGCCAGACTAATTTTCATGTATCATATGCTGCAATAAAAACTTACCTTTATTTCATTCACTCGTCTCTCCTGATTTATAGCCTACTGTTCAACCAAACCGTTCAGATGCATGTACATACTGTAACAAGCTTCGCCTTAACCCAATAAAGGTTTACCATGAGTCAAGAAAAAACATGAATGAAGACAATATTCTTGTTTACTTTGTTAGGACACTTCTTTTGACAAAAAGCAGTTCTAATATGTGTGTACTATGATAATATTATTATATTTGTAGTCGATTTTATTGAAGGTTAAATAACTCATCTCATGGGTGTATGAATAACCTTATAAATACATAAACGCCATGATTCAAACTGGGAGAAACAATACTATATTAAAACATTTTTAAAAAGCTAAGTTTACCTAACCTAAGTTTACACATATTTCTTATTTATGATAGCAATATTTTTTGCTTTTCAGTGGAGCTTTAAAAAAAGCTTATACTACACAGACAACTTAATCTAAAACTGTATTGCGTTTGTATTTCCACTGTAGCATTCACCCAAAAATATTATTAATTTCATAAAATGCTGTGTGACTTAAATTTTGGATTTTTCTACAATTCCTTTAATCACACAGGGTGTCTGAAAAAGAGAAAATGGTTTCTTTTCGTGTCTCCAATGACATCCCAAATGCATTTTTCTGTGTCAAGTAAATTGCTAAGAAGATGGCCCAGGGTGTCATTGCTCTCTCTGTCTTGGGCCCTATAGCTGTCTGGCACTCTTATTGTGTTCCAGCCTTCTCTGTTCAGCCCTGTCATTTTCACATTTCACTTCACATTTGTTTCTCTCACTCACTTTTCACTCTGCCGAGATGTTTCTGAAGATCTGTCACTGTCTCTTTTAATTCAGTGGAATGCACTTCTCTTTATTTTTTTCTGCTTTCATGTAAAAAAATACGAATATCATCTTAGAATGAATTTATCCAGTTGATTATGTCTATTCTGCTTTTCTTATGTTTTACAAATGCTATTTTAATATTATTCTGTTTCAAATGCAATCTTAATGTACCCACGGCCCCTTCATTTACAGAACAGAAGCTAGTATTTCGATTAGTAATGAGGCAAAATATGCTTGCAGCTTGTATATTACTTACAACCTCACATTTCTTCTCTACTTCAACATGTAAAACAACCAATTTGGCAGGATTCTGAAGACTCCACGTGCAGCCACAAGTGTAAGCAGTGGAATCGTTATTTTAGATGTCTGTTCACTTTTAACATTCACTGTGACTTTTGGTCTTTATGAATAATTTGTTGTATCTTCCCTGTGAGCGAGAGGGAAATGCACACAAAACAGAAACAGAGACATAGACATGCAGTATGTGTACAGGCACAGGCACACGTACAGAAACACTCACACACATACCTTATTACTCAAAAGGATAGATCCTGACAGGCATTTTTGTCCTTTCAACTCTCCAGAAAGATGCTAATCTGCTCATATTATCTGCTTGCAGTCGCCGTTAATTAGCTGTCTTTCCAGTATTCTGATTATCTGGGCATCCCGCCATTGGGGTCAGTGTGTGTGTGTGTGTGTGTGTGTGTGTCTTACTTGGATGCTTGTGTAGGCCTGTGTGACTTTTGTCAGGTCACTGCAGCTTAGATAAAAACTTCTGGTTAATTGATTGCTGTTTATTATCGCCATTCTTTTGTGCATGTGCTTCATTTTTTACCAAACTCCAATCACTCACCTTGAAATTTATTGATTTCATGGAAAATTTCAGTTTGTTCAGATGGAAATAAGAGTTAAGTCCAGATAAGAACTATGTGCAGTAATGTATTCATCTTCTCTTCTTTTGGTTTTCAAGCCATTTACATATATATAATGTCATACAATGGCACATTGTACCTGATGTACAGCGTTCCACAAACTTTCAAAACTCAAACAAATTTTCCATACTTTAAATACTCATAGCCAAACAAACTAATTGTTCATTGTGAATGTTTGTCCACTTTACGCTGACAAAGAGATCCCTTACTGAAACGACTTCAGTGTAGTTGATAGGGGAGAAAAATCCATCATCCACATCTGCGAAAATGCATGAAAATACTCGACACCAAAATTAAAGCTAATTTGAGGCTTCACCTGTCAGTTAGGCAAACCTAGAGAAAATCCATCGTTTGTGTTTAGGAGGATGTCTCATTTCTCTAAAAACACAATTCCACACATCTCTCTTCCATCTTTCCTCACATCTTCAGTGGAGAGTCCCAAAGTGAGGGAAACATGGATTCAATTTAATTTGACAAGATAGTAAATGAGTATATTATATTAAACAATTTCTAGATAAGCACAGAACAATCACCTTGGGTTATATATTGAGTTTTGATGGAATCCTAGAAATGCTAAAATGGGGCTCTTGGTGTTAGGTGGCAGTGATACTGCATGTTAGAAGTGTCCTGATTGGCTACAGCACCCTTCGATCAAATGACTGAGCGCTGTGTGTGTTTTTATAAGCCTGTATAGAAGAAATATCATCAAAGATCATCAACAGCTTTTCAGACTACAGCCCTGCAGTGTTGTCAGGGCAACAAACAAGGTAACAATTCCCATACAAACCACTGCATCAACTTTTACATGTCGAGGGAGCTTGACATGCTAGCATGCACCTGCACAGAGACACTGGCTTCTCTCAAATATCATTTGCTGTAGAGCAGATTCCATTAGCCACGTGTTGCTGCCTGCCTGTGTGTGTGTGTGCGTGTGCCTGAACTGATGTGTGTGTGTAAATGACAGAGTTTGTGATGAGATTTTTTTTTTTACAGCATTCAGAAGACACCAATTTTTAAAAAGAAATCTACAAAATACATTTTAAAGGAATCATTTGCAGCTCTCTAATTATTCACTAAACCTGTCTCATTCTATTCCACCTGTCTGTTCTCATCACATGACAGACAGGGTGTCATAACTTGCTTTTACTTGCTCAGTCTAATTGGGCAACTTACAAATGTGTCCTTCAGTTGTCTGTCCACTCATTTAAAGACAGTATATCCTTTGCTAATATACCTGAGGCACCATGGCCTTTCATTAGACTTTGTGGTTTATTATTTAAAGATCATTACATGTCTGACAACAGCGCTCTACAAAGGCAGCCACCTCTCAGATGCCCTTTTAGAGTCAATGCCATCACTTACAAATTGTCTGGATACACACTTGGTAGATGTATTCTAAAAGATCATATAGTCATCAAGGTAAACATATCACCAATATTTGAGGCAATATACATAATCTACACTCAATATAGTATAATATATACTTATCAGGAGGTCAGTTGTTCGATCCCCAGCCCCTGCAGTCTACATGTTGAAGTGTCCTTGGGCAAGATACTGAACCCCAAATTGCTCCCAATGGCTGGTCCATTGGTGTGTGAGTGTTTGTGTGAATGGTTACTGCTGCTAATGAGCAGGTGGAGCCTTGCATGGTACAACCCCACCATTGTATTAATGTTGGTGTGAATGGGTGAATGCTGGCTTGTGTTGTAAAGCCCCTTGAGTGGTCAGTCAGACTAGAAAGGCGCTATATAAGTAAAGTCCATTTACCATTTACAATGAAGATACGTATTTTAGACTGGCCTGCTTATGATGTAATATAAAGTATGATAATCACGGCATGGTAACAGCCCCGGTGCATATTTCTGACATCCAATTTCATTAAATCACAACCTGCTACTTAAAAAAGAAGAAGAAAAAAAACCCTCCTATTGATAAATTCAGGCATCGATCATGTAATATTAAACTATATGATCAAGCTCAATTGCATCTTTTTCATTTCTTGTTTTTATTGTTATTAACAAGACTGTGGTTCACATAAAGTAGCTTGAATGGGGAACCCTCCAAGTGACAAAACTCAAACATGTGCAGTTTGTCAGTGAAATTAAGCGTGCTTCCTTTGCCATCAAGGCTCATTGCTTTTAAATTTAACTAGCCCACACCAAATACACCAGCTGAGAGTCAGTTGCTTCCACACCATCTGGGGGTTACCTCACCCTTTTTCTCAAGACTAACTGGTACAAAAGCTTTTTTCAATGAACAAACATTAAGTTTTTTTGCTTTTTTTCCCCCATTGCTGTAATTAATTAGTGCCAAACTTTGCAGGTCTTCACATCACAGTACAAAATGTATGAGGACTGCTTTTCCTTCTCCTATTCTGAATGTTTAAAGGCCTATCTCTCAAACACAGAGGGGAACATAGTAATCATCCATTTTAACAAATTATAAACTTATTAGCAAAATGAAAAGTTATCGAAAAGCAACAATCAAACTAAGTGTTGAAAGACCAAAAATAGCTAAAGGGTAAAATGTTTGCTGCTACAATTGATTCCAAGCTGTGGTACTTCGGGCTCAACAGTGGAAAGAAGGAGAAGACATAACAGTATTTAGAGTTGAGAAGGTGATTGGGGATTATGTCTGTGGTGCTGCACCAGTGGCTGTTTGTTTGTTGGGGTGCCTTAATTTAGTGGCTGTGGTTAATCCCTTTTCTTTAAAAGTAAATTGTACTGAATTGAAATTGAGCAAACTAATCGTAAACACATTGGTTTTTATAACCCAGTCCAGTTTAACATTCCATTACAGGATTGTTACAGGATTATTGTCATATCTCTATAACTGAGGAGCCATATGATAGGAGGAACTTTTTTTTCTTTTTGACACAGTCATTAAATGTTTGTTTATAGGCTTTAATCCCCAATACAAGAAATAAAAAAAAATAAAAAATTGTTCCTGAAAGACAGCCATTGTGAAAGATTTGTGACTTCATAGACTGAAATCATGATCTCTTCCCAAAATCAATCAACAGTGACAACCTCTTAAACCTTTTTGCATTTTCTTCCAGAACAAAATTATCTAAATGTGGCAGTAAAATCCATCAGGTTCTGTCTGGATATCATGGATGTGCAGTAGTCTGTGAACAGGTGAATATTATAGCATTGCAGCCTCCATGGTTTGATTATATAGAAGTACGCAACAACAATGTAACAGTTATTTCTTTACAATTATAATTGTACTATTGTGTTAGTGAATGTGTCTGCTGTAATCATCCAAGTGCATCATAATGTATGACTTCACGAGCCAGCAGGCTCTTACAACGCCACTCTCATCATCATATATCAGTGGATCGTAGATTTGCTTAATGACACCATTGATGCTTCTCAGGGGACATTGCTAATGTCTAACTCTAATAGTCAGCACTATGCTTGTGCCTTTGTGTACATTTGCACAATGACCATCCTGTGAAATTCAAGCATGGATCAATGCATCCATAGTATCTCATAAATCTGAGGTAGTGCTTTCATGCATCTAGCCCCATCTGAAGACGATTCTACTCCAGCGTTGGTTGGTTGTTATACAGGATTTAAACATGCCTATGTTCCTGTCACTTTAATATGTGCCCTGCTTCATTCAACCCGCCATG
Organism: Chaunax sp. Z400; assembly: GCA_037577475.1. Classification (NCBI taxonomy): domain Eukaryota; kingdom Metazoa; phylum Chordata; class Actinopteri; order Lophiiformes; family Chaunacidae; genus Chaunax; species Chaunax sp. Z400. The sequence continues at coordinate 2,606,875 of CM075199.1, forward strand.
ACTATTTCAATCAGGACAGACATCGTTCAGAGAATGAAAAATATTTATATTGCCATGTGCATAATAAAGATGAAGTCAATTGTGCCCCAATGAGATCTTGTCATATTTAAGAGGTCCACTGCTCTGATGGGTGGTGGAGAAGATGGGATAAGGAGAATGGGATGAAGATTTGGATGTGGTAGTGAGCGGACTCTGATGAGCTTGACATGATGAACTGACTGTGAATGGGGTTGAAGAGGGTTGCAACCACTCAGAGGTGAAATGACAGCTAACAGACGCAGAGAGGAGAACATATTTAAAGTTTGACTGCAAAGGCATGATTCACTGAATTAAATCATGGACAAATCTGGTTGGTTCAGTTGAAAGAGTGCAGGCCCTCAGTCAGCAGATTAAAAAGAGGCAGTGGAAGAGAGAACAGTGAATTAATGAGCATAAAGATTAAATTTATGCTCAGCTCGCTCCCTCTGGGGTGATGGTTGGAGGGGTCCTGGCATGTCTGGTGTGTGGCGGGATCCGGGGGGTCCCGGGTGTGCAGCTTTTCGGGGACGTGGGCCCCGCTCGCGCTTAGGTGAGGTTGGCTTCTGGCTGTGCCTGGGGCCTCTTGTCCCCTGTCCCCCTGCAGGTCAGGTATGATAGACTCTTCCTTTGCAGAGCGAAATCTGTCTGGCACAGTAAGGCACCCAGATCCTCATACTGCATGCCGAGGTTGCTGGACAAGACAGGTTAAAAAAAGAACAACAACAACAAAAAAAATCATAAAGCTTTTTCACACTGAGGAAAAGCAATATCTTTGGCAAGCAACCCATGACTGTGAGCTTCTGTTTCTCCCTCATATTCTATTGTTAACGTACAATTATATGCAGAAAAGGGGCAAATGTAAGCTGAAATTACAACAATCGACAGGTGAATTCAAAAACTTGTTGAACAGAAACTGAATTTGGAGAAGACCTTGTTTCATTAACTGGTTGTTTCATTAAAAGTGGAAGCAAGCCAAGCTCCAATCCTTCAGCTTTAGCCAGTTCTGCACTTCACTTATGTCCTATAGTCATTATCATTAAATGTGCAGCATCACATTCTTCTTGATAACATGAAGCCATTATGTAGAATGTAAATCACTGAAATTCCTCACTGGGTCAATCTGTCAAGCCCAGGAGAGCCTTAGAGCGCTGGAGGTGTTTATTAACAATACATACAAGGTTCTTAGAGTGGTAAGAAGAAAGAAAGATGGGAATCAATAGACACAAAGTAATGGGATGAGAAAAGGATATGAAGGTAGGAATAATTGAAATGTGATACAAGAAACAATTAAGGAGGGAAACCCAGTTAAGGAGAAGTAATGACATGAGTCTCTAGTTTATAATCTACTGTGATGGGGAATTAAATATTATTCAAAACTGGGTTGGGGATTGTAAGAATTAGAGTCTGACTTGCTGTGTTTAACTGGAGCAGTGGGATTCTATCCTCCGTTCTACTCTAATATGTAAATACATTTTATGAAAAGGAAAAACAGATGTATGCTGTTAGTCTACACCTTACATTCACCCATTGCTGCCTTAAATTCAGCCCATGATCACATTGGTTGAGATTTTTTGTCACCTAACCTTGACCATACTTTAATCAAACTTGACCAATGATAAAAAAAATATATTTAAATTAAATTAAAATAAGACTTTTTGACTAGTGTTAAAGTTTAAATTGAGCATGATTTAAATGATAGGGGTAAACATTGTCCAAAATATTTTACGTGTATTTTAAATGTTATTTGGAAGTGTTAAATTATCATATTATTACAAATCATGTATTCAATAAAAGCTTAGATGCAATAGTTAACTTGCCACTTAACATTAGCAAAGGATGCTTGCTTTCTTACAAAGAAAATCTAACTAGGAAGACAGTTCAGATGTCAGTATGTAATTTAAATGCACTGCAGCACTACACCAAACCTTAAGTATTTAATTTAAGGGGGTTGGCTACAGGCTAACTGACGTGCACGCTGTAGCACCACTTAGTAGTGTTTAGATGAATTTGAGTCTGACTTCCTCTTCTTGCTTCTGATCTTGTTTTAATTGCTCACTATTAATGTTTTTAATGCATGCAAGGATCCATAACCATTGTCCACAAATCACAAGAACATCTGTGGAGTTCCTTATTATATGTGTGATGAAGCCCACTTTAAAAATTATATAGGCTTTCAAATCTCCAGGGGATGTGAGACCGGCTTTAGAGTGAAAAACACTTCTTAAAGCTGCCCTTTCAGTCTCCATTTTCACAGTGCAGGCTTGGTTCCTTGGGTTCTGCTAAAAAAAATGTGACACAGTGAGTCATTGATGAAATGGAAAGTGTATACTGTAAATTGGTGTGGAGTTCATCTCTTCACTCACAGAACCACAGCAACACAAGGAGGATATCAGAACAAACGGAGCAAGGTGAGTGGAAATTTAGTGCCCTTCACTCACATAACAAAAGGTTATAATCTCATCAAATTTGATCATCCAAAGAACCTTTTTAAATGGTTATGTGAGGAAAAGTTCATACTTTTAATATATTTTCACACAAAACAATGTCATTTTCATTTCTGGCAGCCATAAAAGATCTCAGACAGAGACTTCATCGTCTTGAGGTAAGGTTTGACTTCCACTCAGCGGTGGATGCTGTAAAGTAAGCCACATTATTCAAAGAATAAAATGGAAAAAAGGGCCCTAAAATAGACCATTTGGAAAAGTGCTCAGGTTCTCCCCTATAAAAATCAGCAGCACCACAGTTAAGAGTTTCCACAGCTTTAGAGCCAGAAACTTTGAGTTAAAACAAGCTGGTGCCCCAAATATAGAGTATATTGTCTCTGTCTTTTTTTAACCTTTCATTTGAATGTGTTGACAGACAGAGAAAAGATTCAGAAATATTTTGTTCTTCCAAATAGCACAGAATGTGAAATTTATTACAATATTAAAAGCATACAGAGAATATTGAGTGTTTCAAATAAAGTTATTGGCTTGGTTGGTTTTTACACTTTAGTTACATGATGCTGTTATATAATTCATTTTTTTTCCACAGAGAAGTACTTTCATTGCCCACTTAATTAGCTATACTGTACTTACAACCTGGTTAGGCCAAGGATTCAAGCAGATTCTCATTATTAGCATCATACAGTTTC